>JALDNG010000024.1:7605000-8032500 GCA_024349245.1 Neodontobutis hainanensis
TTATTTGTCTTGTGGAGTCTGTTTGTTTATTTCTGTACAGCCCTTTGAGGCACTTGCTGTTGTGATAATGGGTTGTATAATTTTTTTTATTGAATTTAATAAGCCAATTTGGGAATTTTTTTAAGAAAACTTTTTTTTTGCAAACTTTCAACCAATTTTCTGGAAGGAAATTGAACTGCATGCTTTTTAAAGTACTCCTCTTTTTGTTGTAGACTGTGGCTTAGTAACAAGGCCCAGAGAATCCTGTTACAGGCCATGTGAATTTTTAATGCAGCTAAGAGATGAACACAATGCTGGGAGCACACTACAGATGGACAGAGGAGGAGAGAAGTGGAGAGGGTGTCTAATTTACAGTCACAGCCTTTAGTCCGTTAGCTTCTATGTGGATCTGCTCACCTTTTTCCTAGCTTTTAAGTCTCTTTGAATTTGTGTTTTCACTCTCAGCTTGAGTTGTGTGGAGGCTTGACGCCCATCTCTGAACGGAGTGCACACGCTTCCTGCGATGACACTGAGCGTCATACTCAGGTCAGCCTGCTAGCTGAGGCTAACACCAACACAAACGCTGTCAACTCTGAGGACAATAGCATCTTCCAGCTGTGTTACTCTGGAACGGTATGAACCACTTTTTTGTAGATGCCTAAAGACCTTTTTTGCATGCACTTCAGAATATGCCTTTGATGCCATTCATTTATTTTGTCCTGTAGGACATAGCAATACCTCATAGACTCTTAGAATGTGAGACTTTGTATAAATTACATGTGGCACTCATCTTTTCCCTGTAATGCAAAGCACAGTAAATAAACATCCCTATATGCAGGAACTCAAGGCAGTAGCTTCTTGGTAACAGTTGCAGTAAAAACAGCAGTGGTCAAGCTCACAGAAAGCGTCACTCATTACTATGCAAACTTGAGATTCTGTGGGTAGCCATTTTGGCTGCTCTAAAAGAGATTATCATGACAGCTGCTGTTCTCCGAGTTCACGTTCTGTAGCAGGGATCCTATCAGTGTCACTGAGTAAGCTATAGCGAAAGTGCTCCGTGTCAATGACTTGTTCCTTGTAGCCTCAAATCAATTCTACCCTTGAAGTTTTTTGTACTGGTTTTGTCTTTAATAGTCAACAAATGGAAAGTGTTTTCACTGCATGACATTTGTTTTAGTGCAAGGACATACAGCACTTTCTCACATTCACTGCAAGACGCTTTTCATCAAACACACACAAAGGTGGCTTCAGAACCACAGTGCCTGTTGTGCTTTTTATGAATGTTCAAAGGAGATCTTCTTGTTGCCCTACTACTTTGTAAAGTGCCCAGAGGGACTAAAAAGTGTACTTTGCTGCACACTTTATATCTCTGAATTACACCAAGAGCCTTCACCCTAAAGAGTTATGTTTGTTGGATTTTGCTTTTGTATCAAAACAGGTTTTCTGCTGTTGAGTGATTTAGTAATTACATTTTTATTTCAGGTTATTCAGGTTATTTTTGAATACTCATTACTCATATTTATTTAGATTTATTTGAGCAAACATTTCTTTATCAAATTAATATAAGAAAGTTTTGTTATGCATAAAGCCACTCTCTGCTGCATTTTAACTTAAGCTTGCTCTTTCTTGTCTTACAGGAAAACCAGCTGCGTCACCGCTCCAACGTCATGGAAGATGACCACACCGAACAAGTGCGCCCCTGCCCCCTCGCACTAGCTTTGAGAGGACAATCACTGTTGTCCGGGGCAACTCTAGCCTTGGTATGTTTTTTGTGTTTCTCATCATGATGGCTTCTTGGTGTGTGTATGTTGTTGCAATGGCGATAATGTCATTAATAGTTGGTGATGACGACTGCCATGAAGAAGAGTGGTAATATGTTCCTCAAACAGAGAGGAGACCTGTGTGTGTGTGTGTGTGTGTGTGTGTGTGTGTGTGTGTGTGTGTGTGTGTGTGTGTGTGTGTGTGTGTGTATGTGTGTGTGTTTATGCATGTGCCTGTGGTTCACAGACCAGGATATTGAAGTAAAATGAGAATATATTATTGTTGTTTAGTTCAGGGGTATACTCTTTCATAATTGTGTAGTTTTTATGCCCGTGTGCTGTGAGTACATTGTCTTAACTGCTCTAAGCCCAAAGCCAATGTTTGGGCTTTAAAGTACACAGTGGAGATAAAAGTCAGAGTGTAAGGCACTCCTACACTCCAACATCTAAGAGCGCTATGCAAAGCTTAAAGTAACAAACTAATTTGTATTCTAGGCACATGATCTAATAAATCAGTGCACAACTCGTGGCTGTCTCAAAGTTTGAAATTATGTAAATTTAATAGGTAAAGAAATGCAAGGTCATAGCCTATAGTTTGCGTGTCTCTACAGTCAGTGGTTTGTGTGTTTAAAATGTATTTGTCTTTTCCATAGCCTTGTGGAGGGTTTACATGTTTGTTATTGTTTTTCTTTTTTTTTTTATGTAGCCTTAGTTTCTTTATTGTCCCACAAATGCCCCAATCACCACCAAGAGAGCAGGCCCAGGAATGAAAATTATCACACAAAAGCCGAAGAATAAACACATGTGTAAATCATAAGTGAAAACACGAGTGTGCAGCAAATTATTACAAAGTTGTTGCCACAGAACAGCGCCAAAGTGTGTGCTTGACTAGAATGAATGATTAGGTTAAAGTGTAAAACAAAGATGCACTAAAAAGACTACATTATCTTTTTACATAACTCTATAAAGACAAAAAGAATATGTCCCGATGTTATAGAACACATTCTGTAAATGAGATTTTGTTTATATATATGGTTACCAATAAATTATTGTAGTAATGTATTACAGCAATTAGTAAATGTGAGGAAAATGTGCTTTTAGGCTCTGTGTATGGTTTAATTTTAAGGCACATTGATTTCCTCTTCATATCTGCACTGTCTGTCACGTTTGCTCTGTCAGTGTTGGTAGTCTTGTCACCTGTCCATTGTATTCCAGGCACTATGATTGTATTGTAATTTGAATGTAACCTCAAAATATAATAAACTAATTATTTTACCAAAATCAGTACAAAGTCATTTCTTTGACTAGTTTCAAATTCTGTACGACCATAGTGTTGTGGATGTGCTGTGTTAGATATTAGATAACAGCCGGTGGGACAAGGGCCATTCATGTCATTATTTAGTTTGTTGTAGCCGTAGCCATGTCTACTATGTGTGTGTGGCACAAGTGTGTGTAAATGATACCTTATTTACCGGCCTCTGCCTGTTTGCATTAATGAAAAGCTTGTGTAATCCTCCTAGTGTCCAGTTTGATAATGCCATCGTCTGGTGTTTGTGAGACTGGCATGTGTTAGCCCTTCCATCACCTGTGCCCTTTGGCCTTATTGGCAGTGTGTATTTGTGTGGCTTTCTGTTAGCGGTCTTTGTAAATAATGCTGCTGTGTAAATGTCAAGCATGTGTAAGGGATGTGTGCGTGTTAATCTTCCTAGTGTCTATCTTGATTATGCTGATTATGCCACTGTCAGGTGTTTGTTTGGGCGACTGTCTGTCTGTTTGGCATGCATTCAAAGCGTCTTAGCCAACCCTCCACTCACCTGTGTTTGTGTGTGTACGCGTGTGTGTGTGTGTGTGTGTGTGTGCGTGTTGGCAGGCATGTTGGTGAGCGCTATAAAGGACGGCTCAGGCATGCTGGTGCGCAGTGTGGTCCAAGGGGGTTCTGTTTGCCATGATGGAAGGCTGGGGGTGGGAGATGCCATCTTGGCCATCAACGGAGAGCCTACTTCTAATCTGACCAACACCAAGGCCAGGGCCATGCTCCGCAGACACTCTGTCATAGGGCCAGAAATCAGGTGAGACGGTCACTGCTCATGCAGACAATAACAGACACTGTATACACTGTAGATACATATTCATTATACTGTATATCAAATGAATAAATGAATGAAGTCATTATTTCAAACTCATGATTAAAACAAACAAAAAAAACACATTCAATTCCAACTTAATGTTGTTATTCAATAATAGGATGAAGCAGTTCTTATTTGTTCCTACACATTTTTAATAATTATAAGCAACCATATGTTTGTTCATGTTCAAAAAATACAGCAAAGATACAAAAATTCTATATCTTTACAGTAGTCTTCTAAATTAGGTGTAACTTATTAAACATTGCTTAAAAATAAGCAATTATGCTACAAAGATCTTTGTACCATTAAGTCAGAGTTATCTTTTGATACCATTAGCGTAAAAATGGTTTTGTAATTAACAATTACTGGGATTGTTGTCCTTGGGCACATTATTTTGAAACCTAAAAAGATTCTAAATAAGTCTAATCACAATTAAAGATTAAACAAAGTCAAACTGTGTCATGTCTTAAGCATGACAAAGTGGTCAGATATTAAAAATCTACAGTGCATTAAATTAGATATTGGCTGAATAGTGTTTTTGGTAAGGTAACATTCATACAGATAATTAGTGAGAGTGGACCATTACCAGTGACAAAAACAATAAAATAAATATGTAGCCAAACTTTTTCAATAACAAGCTTCTTAATCCTAATGTAAACAAGGATATGAGTGTAGGCACAGATGTCAGAATCCTAACAACATTGCAGAATGTTTTACTCATTACTGGTGCTAATGTTGCTGAAGAGATGTCTCCATATTCCTGCATAGACTCAAATAAGATCTAATTAAGGCGAAAATGTAAAAACCCTGTGTGAAAGTCTTAAAATATTACAGTGTCCTTCAGTGTGTGATTAAAGTAAGTTATGCTGGTGTTTTAAGGCCTTGGGGATGTGAAAATGAGCTTAGTGATTGCAAAGGTTTAGAATGCCCAGCTTTTGACTCAGGTAGGTCCATGTGGCTCGATAAGCAGTACATCTTAGTTATAAAATATACTGTAATCTTTTTAGCACTTTCAGTATTAACAGTATCTCTTTCTATACACTTTCCCTTAAGGCAGAGTTAAGCACATCACATACTCCAGCAATCTGACAAGAGGTCTGTTGGGAATCGTGAAAAGTAATTTGAAGATGCTAGCCTTTTCTCAATGTATCCATGTGGAACTTGACAGGTTGTGTGCCTCAAATGACCAAAAATATGTCCATCATTAAAAAAACCACGTGCATGTCGCAGTCACAAATATGATTTCTAGTGCATCATCATCACCTCTAAATGGTCTTGTCTCTCTTCAGATCTCCATTATCACCTTGTTTTTTGATGCGGCAGTCATAGTTGAGTGAGGCTCTGCAGTCATGTTAAATTAGATTAGATGATGAAATTTTAAAGATTGCCTTAGGGAAAATTGGGTAAATTATTACTTGCTCTAACATCAGCAGTTATGGCACCGCATTGACAATGCTTGTTTGGCTGAGTCGAAGTTGTGCCCCACCTTCACCACCTTGCCCTGCAAAACACCCACTCACTCCATCTCAACTTATCTCTCCTTTTGCCTTTCCACACATACACACAACAATGGTCTAACCTCCAAAAACACCTTTTTCCTGCTATGGGAAATATTTCTGAATAATTCATTACTCATCTCACCTTGAACAGTGCTTCTGAATAAAAGAGCGCTTTAAAGAGCCTCTCATAGATGCTCTGTAACACACAAAGATGAGCACATTGCTGTCTTTCTCAAACACACACAGGCTCCATCTGACAGCACTGCAGACAAACTAACAGAGAGTGGAGGCAGATGAGTTGCTTTGGCAAAGCCTCAGAATAAGACATAGATGGAACGGTGAGGGCTTGTCACTATCAAACTGCCTGTGTTGAGACAAGACAGCCTGTCCACATGGCTCAGTCACAACAGCTCAGTGCAGAACATGTCCACATATTCAATCTGCCACCACGAGGGGAACACACACAGATTTGCTCCTGTGGTGGATTCAAACTGCATGTGTAGTGTACTCTTAAGAAGTTGGAAGAATGGAGATCGGAGGAGGGCTTTATTAACGCTCACAGTTAAATTAGGTCTTTAGCTGAGGTACATCTGGGTTCATGAAAAACAGCGATTTTATATTTTATTTATTTGTTTCTTTACTTTTAAAAGCTGCCTAGAATTAGAACGACATCTTCCAAAAATATATATATATAAAAAAAGTAACACCATAAGTGTTATATATGGAATATGGAGACAACATAATGTGAATAAAAAATAACTATATGCATATGTAATGTCATTGCAATACTACAAGTCACAGTTAAATTTAATTTAGACTTATTTAGATCTTTTACTACATTTACATAAATGTAATGTATGAGAAACATTCTGACTTCTTAAATGCAGCGGTTAGACATTCACAATTTATTAACTTGTTTTATGCACTATATCTGTGAACTTTATGGTATATATTTATTCAGTAGTTTTTATCAAAAGCTCACAAATCATGGCACTAACAATGTGAATCTCAACGTTAGCTCAGAAACAGCCTGACAGATTGGTCTTAAACCATAATATTCCATTTCTCATTTGCTGGCAGAAGTAATAATTCCCCCATCTGATATAAGAAAAAGGCATTTACTTTAGTTTTTCTTCTCATATGGGAAACTCACTTTTATGTTTTATTTTGTCTCCGTTGCCTTCCCACCCGCAGGATAACATATGTCCCAGCCAATCAGGTGGACGAGTACCGCGGTCGTCTGTGTTTGCCCCCTCTGGCCTCTATCACAGTAGACAGTGCCTCCTCTTCCCCCACACCCCCAACCCCTTCCCCAGAACCTCCATCAGGCCGGAGCAGAACCCCAGGCCCCATCAGATCCACTGTTACAGCATCAGCCTCTGCTTCATTCAGCCAGAAACCATCTACATCAGTCCACCTTCAACCTCCAACCAGTGCTGAACCAATCAAAACATCTGCTCCATACAAAGCTCCATTTCAAACCACTGCCCCCATCATCACCCCTGCTCTAGACACAAGGTAATGTAAGATCAACAAGTCTACGCTCATTCTTAATAGTCACATAATACCCCTCAGACTCCATAGCACAAAATAAATCTGTCTCTAGCTTTATTACATTGTAGGACTCCGGTTTAATGACATGTAGGATATGTTTGTTGCTGACATTTTAGACTATGAAATAGCCATACATTCTGTGGCACTTTAATTCTTTAATGTTCTAGACTTTTGATTTTTACTGCGCTTGGGTTTTATTACTGTAACACATCACATATTTAGTCACCCGGCAGCTGAAAGTCGTGCTAATGATCTGAGTTATTATCTGTCACTTTAATTAAGCGTATCTGTGAGGAAACAAAGTGTTCCAGTGTGCAGCTGCCGCAGACTCTCCTCCACTCCACTTTTTTTTTCTCTCCCCATTTGACTATTTGGTAAAAAAAGAAAAGCTTCTGTGAATGTTAAATCTCTGAGTTATATTTAGCCATTCGCTTATGGATCTCAGTGCTGACTGTCAGCGAAAAAGAATTGTTTCGCTTCTGTCTGTCCCTGCTTTCACTCCATCTTCATGCCTCTGCCTTTCTCCACCCGCGCTCACTCCCATTCCTCTATGCAGCCTTTTCTTGGCTTTATCGCTCAATACATTGTCTTTGTCTGCTTCTCTGTCAGACTTGCCCCTTCACTCTGTGTGTTTACATCTGCCCCTCATTCCTATTGCTTTTCCCTCATTTTCTCTGTCAGTCCTCCTCTGCTGACTGCTCTCCTTCAGCCCAAGTGGAAGTATTTGTTCTGCCCACTTCTGTAACTTAACTGGCTATAGGCCCCTGCTGTGCAGATAGCACTACTATCACTCACCTCTGTGAGCTTATTACAGCCTTCCACCGTTAAACATATTCATGAAACATTCGACTTCCTCCTCTTTCTCACACACATTTATCCTTTATACACTGAGAAACTATGTGCGAAAAGAGACACATACACTCAAAAAGGCACTTAGTGAGTGTGACCTCACTTGCTGAAAAAGTGTATTTTCAGGGCTATTTGCCGCTAAAGGTGTGTGACTTCTCAAGGCTCAACAATATATGGAGCTGTTGGCTGTGTGTCATTTTGTGTCAAGACTTGAAGGAATAACAGCTCCAACATATCTCGTTATCCACAGCTCTTGTCATGTCAATGTCATTGTGTAGAGTAAAACCTGTGATAAATAAAGCTAGTAATTTTGTTTTGCTAAGTGTATTATATTTCATTTCTGTCTGGTCTTACTTTTGAATGTACAGAATTACAGTAATGGAAATTTCTGCACCAAAGATAAATTATAATCTTGTATTGTTGCCTTAATTAGTTAATTGTTGTAGTCAAATTGTTAGGTTTATAATCTTTGTCTGAATATAAGTTAATCCCCTAGAAAATAAGAATATCTGTTTTTTCATCATCAGTTGGCCGCTTCCAAAAACAGTCTTACATAAAGATAAAGAAGATAGAGTCACATGTAGAGAAAGCGTTGAGAAGACAAAGGACAACCACACTGATGGGAAAATACCAAAACTGGATGTGGAACTGGAACTGAAGGAGGATGAAAAAGATCTACCAGCTACAGGAGAATATCATTCTCACACCACTGTGTCGTGGGAGCAACCTAGAAGGTCAGTAAATCAGTCATGTCAGTTCTTTTTTTTTCATTTGTATACATTTTTTACCCTCTATCGGTGATGCCTTTTTATCCTCTCGATGCCAGAGAGAGCTTAAGGAAATCCAAGGGTGTTGAGGTGATGTTCACAGCAGGGGCAGAACAGCACAGAGCATATTCACCATGCTCCTATTTCTCAACCTGTATTTATTGTATTTATGACTGCACCCCGCTTGGATAAATCACATAAGCTACAGTTCATGCAAAGACTTGGTATTGTGTATCTCACCCTGGTAGGTATTATATTCTATTGTTTGCACTTAATCTCTGGAACTCTATCCTAAGCCGCAGACAGAGAAAGGATGAAAGGGGAAAAGGCATACCCACTGGATTAATTTTCCTCTTGTGCATTTTTGCAGCAACGTTTCAAACTAAGTAGGTCTTCATCAGACCTTCAGACACAGTGCATTCATCATGACTGTGTACCCGTCGTGGTAGTAGTGAGATTTTGTGGCCATATAATATAGGCTGTAATGCTCCTCTGTGTTTCAGTGTGCGTCTGACTCGAGCGCCAGGACAGTCCCTTGGTATCAGCATAATGGGAGGCAGAGGCATGGGCCGCAGACTGAGCAGTGGAGACATGATGAGGGGAGTGTTCATCAAGCACATCAGCCCTGACAGCCCGGCAGCACATAACGGCACCCTCCGGATTGGAGACAGGATACTAGAGGTATGCCCCTTTGGATGTGTGTGTGTAGTTTGTACAGAAAGCAGCTCACAAACTCTAAGCAGTAGTTTTTTCAGAGTGGCAATTGAGATTTATTTTTGCTGTAAATATGGAGGAGGCTGATTAATTAATGATCAACTAATAAATTAAACTATTCAGCATAACAGACTTTTTTATACATTTATGTTGCCTTATAATTTCCCTAAACAGCACTTATGTGTACATTTGTTTCAGGCCCAGACGCAATCTGTACAGCATTCTGTTCTTTTTTCTATGCCCCTTTTATTGGCAACTTCTAATCTTTGAGCTATGGTAACAACATAAACATAAATGTTTGATAACTGTATGGTAATTAAACAACACATTATGTTTAGTTTGAAGTGATTAGCAGGAAGGTTGTATGTTTGCTCTGCAGCCTTTCTGTTTCTATACTTTATGTGTGTGGTTGTTTTAGGTCAGTGGTGTGAATCTGAGCGATGCCAGCCATGAACAGGCAGTGGAGACTATTCGCAACGCTGGAGACTCTGTGGTGTTTGTGGTCCAGTCAGGCCAACACAGATCACAGGTATGATGATCAGAAAGATGCTAGTAATATACACTTTTCTACAGAAACAAGGTTCCTTGTTAAATTGTGTTAAATGTAAGAATGTACAGATGTGTTAAGTATATTGAACCTCTTCAGCACAGTTGTGTGTAGCTGAGATAATTACACTGTGAAAAAAGTCCTACTGAAGAAGCCTATCGTTCCCTGGAAAGTTAATGTCATATAGCACATAGCACCTATGGACCATTCGAAGCATCTTTCTTGGAAGGCACACAGATATAAATTTGCCTACTCTGCATCTTGTGCTTCGCCCACAGTCTCCTATGCACACTAACAATGAGAGACTAACTCCAACTCCCCTATCGAACTCGCACAGCAACAAGGTAAAACCCGCTTGATCATGCTCTTTTTGAAAAGAAATGTGAAACTTTCTGACAGATTATTTTAGTACAGGAAGTAAGGAGTTACTTGCACTGATATTGAAGTTGAACACCATACAGAGTTGAGGAGCGGTAATCAGAGATTGTAACCAGTGTTGAAGAGTTTATCAGAAGATATGTTACATTTCTTATTCATTAGGAGTGACGAGTTATTTCCACCCAAAAGAAGCTGCTAAAAAAGCTGAACTGTTTTGTTTTTTTTTTGGAACGTATGATAACGTTTGGCTGTTATTTGTTTGTACATAGGACTATACAGTTTGTGTTTCCTTTATAATTGTAGGAAGCCCACAGTGGTGTCTTCCTTAGCCTCTCCCCCACCAGTCCCTACACTCCTACTCCCTTTAAGGTTTGTATTGTTGTATATGTGTGCTGATGTGTTTTATCGTTCATAAAGAAGTCTTCTATTAGTATTTACTCTAGGCTACCTTCCCAAAACTTCATTAACATGCATATTTGTACAGAGAGCCCTTGTAGTTATAAGTCCTTTGTTTCAACCCGTGTTTTTTCTCTTTGATGGAGATGCATAGCTCTCTAAATAGTGCATTCTTTTGAAGTTACTTCCCTTGCACTTGTAAGTCGGTTGCAAAGTAATGCATGATTCTGGTCAACTTTCATGTTATTTTTAGCTGAGATTAAAACTGTGTTCATTAATTCATCTTGTTTGTCAGTTTTTATTCCACCGCTACATGAAGCACATTGAGCAAAGCCTCAGGGGTAGTCCAACTCATGCCTGAAGGACCCTTGAGGCATCTCCTTCTCTGCCTGTTCAATAATGCAAAATAACATCTCCCTAAGGTGCCGTCGCCAACATTGAAAAGAGCAGATCAGAGGAGCCCGCTTACTGTCCCAACGCAGATTCACGCGTCAGCTCAGGATGAGGATGGCATTAGCAGGAGTAAGTGTGAATCCTTATGATGGGACACAAGAGCCGTCTAATGTCCCCAGTCTGTGTGTGTGTATATATATAATACCATGCAATGAACCAAAGAAACAACCAGGTATATTTGGAATCAGCTATAATGATATGACACACAATAAAAACAATAGAATTATTACAATTTCTACCATTAGCGTTTTTTTTTTTAATGCTTTATAAAGGCACCAACATCTGTATGTAACAGTTATTTTTGTGAGGTTCATAGAGTATATGCAGGGAGTCAGCCTGAGTCTTATTTATTGTGAGCAAAGCACAAACTATGCTGTTTTTGCTGTGCGAGCAACTTGCTTATTTTTGAATGATGTGTTTTGCATCACTTTTTTTAGTTAGCTGTATTTTTACAAACATTCAGGGAACGTGGTCATTTGCTTAATAAATGTATATGCAAATCAGAGACATGCAAATTATCACTAAGAAAATGAGCTCTATACTGTATATGTACCTATATAAGTACAGTAAGTTTTGCTCAGTGACACATTCCCTATATCCATATTTTGAAACAGCACATACCTTGCACCCAGTTATTTCTGTATTATGGAGGAACATAGACATCTGTCTTCTTCTCCTCCTCAACATGCTTGACATTTCCTTCCAGACAAACTGCACACACACACACACACACACACTAGCTCTGGGCTGTAATGTTTCCCCTCCACAGAAAATGTCGGTCATTACATGCAGCATGTCACAATTTTTTGGACTTTCCATCATACCCTTCTGCTAACAGCCTCTTGTTTGTTAACTGTAGAAAAGATGCTTCAGCGTTATGGCAGCTTGTCTGGGAAGCTCCATATGATTGAGCTGGAGAAAGACCCAGAAGCTCAAGGACTAGGAATCTGCCTGACAGGAGACAAGGATGGCTCCAGGGCCAGAATGAGCGTCTATGTAGAGGACATAGACCCCCAAGGACCCGCTGGTTTAGATGGAAGGATACGGGTGGGGGATGAACTGCTGGAGGTAAGGGGTATTGGATGTAATAGTAAAGAGTAGTATAGTACAAAGTATAGTATGTTTATGTTTAATGTTAACATAAGAGGAGGATTTTAAAGGTTTGGACAAGTTTGAATCTGAAAAGGAGATTGACTGTTTACTCATAACACTTGGCTGCGGGTTGGAGGAAGTAAAATACTGAATGTAGACATAAACATTTAATGGCTGGTTGAACTACGTTGTTGGAGAGGATCATGTGATTAAAATAAAAAGTAAAATGTGTGAATATAAGCATCAAACAGGCTGAAACAGGGAGAGAATGGCAAAGACTGATGAAAGAAAAAGGTACATCTTTCTTATCTTTCTTTTTCAGATCAATGGTCAGATCCTCTACGGCCGGAGTCACCAGAATGCAAGCACCATCATCAATAATGCTCCGTCAAAAGTCAAGATCATTCTTATTAGGTAACATCTTTGAAAGCAGACAGAAAAAATGACCACTGGGCTGTAAGAATAACATGTTTTGATGCTGTTATCATTAGGAATAAAGCAACTCTGGCTCAAACGGGTCAAGGTTCAAGAAAAGAGTGTGAGGACACTATTTACTCTGAGACAGATTCTGTCAACTGTGGAGGATTATCCAAAGATGTCCAGCACATTATCCTACCTCAGGTACAATCCACCAGTAAATAATGGCATCACATCTGTCAAAGCTCAAGCTGTACATTTCTGTGAGCCAGGTAATCAAGTTGCTTGAGGACATTCACTGTTGTAAAAGCAATACCACAGTTGAAGAATTGTTTTTGATTTTTATGACTTTGTTTTGCAACGCATACATATTTCTTTATCTCCTTCCAGGATCATGTGGGTCTCGGCCTAGGCCTGGCAGAGGATGAATCTAAAGGAGTGGTAGTCAAGTCCCTCATCCAGCATGGCACTGCGAGTAAGGTGCGACATCAACAGTAGCATTATGTGGTAAAATCGAACATTTTAAATCCAAAATCGAATCTAACAACTAAATTCTTATTTCACAATATACCTTACAGCTTGAACTTGTAAGACAGCTGCAGCCTTTTTGATTAAACCATGAATTTATTAGACTTAATTAATAATTAAGCAAACCGCAGTCATAATATAAAGTGGTGTGAATGTGCACATGTGATATGTAAGTGTGAACACTGTTGTGAGTCACCTACCCATCATATGTTAATCTCTCTTTTCAATCATATTAAAGAGCAGATGAATGTTGCCATGCTTGTTATGTCATAATTTACTAATAAGCTTTCATGGTCTCCGGGCCACACTTATTAAGATATTTACCCATAGGGTGTATGTGTTATTATCATTTTGACTTCTTCTCTAACATTTTTTTAAATATATTCTGCTTGTCTGTGTGTGTGAAGGATGGAAGGATAAAGGTTGGAGACAGAATTGTAGCAGTGGGTGATGAACCTGTAGCTCGGCTGTCGGTTGACAAGGTACACACACAAAAGCACACAATATGGGCTTCTAGGTTGCGGTGATTTAATGATGAATGACTTGCCTTTCTTCTCTGTATTCAGGTGTCCAGTTTAATTCGCAAACATGGGGTCACTGTCAAACTGTCTCTCTGCCGTTCCAAGAGTCCCTCTTCTTGGCCTCTCCCCACATCTATTACTTGTCCTACATCTCTTTCACCTCCTTCCTCCATCCGTCTTTCTACCTCAGCCTGCTCAGTCTCGTCCCTCAATGCAAAGCAGGGTGCTCCTAGCTCCGATTGGCTAGGGTCCTCGCCTGCCTCTTCTGACCCCTACAAATGCCCTATTGTGCCCGGCAAGGAAACAACAATAGAAATTCATAAAGGGAATCTCGGCCTGGGACTGAGCATCGTGGGAGGATGTGACACTTTGCTGGTGAGAAAACATTAATATCTGTCATGAAAGAATTTGATTCCATGAAGTTGTTAAAATCTTTATAGCATCATCATTTTTTTGGGGAAAAAAGATAGTTTTGTTAATTTCCACCAGGGGGCAGTAATAATCCATGAGGTAAATGATGGAGGTGCTGCACAAAGAGATGGGAGGCTGCAGGCTGGAGACCAGATATTAGAGGTAGACTAAACCATTTGGATGTGCAATATTTGTTTTTGTTAGTACACATAGCATTTTTAATAAAGAAGCAATACTTCCAGTACTTCCATTTATTCATTAGTAACACTTTCTGGATTTATGAGGGGCTAGTATCCCAAAGAAAATAAAAAAGTATCTCAGCTAACAGTTTGGGGTTTGTTGGCTTGCTCTTTACTTTATGTATTCATGTTGCCTAACAGCTGAGATATGCTTTGCCTGATTTTTTTAATGTTTAAAATATTGTATTGCCATTATAGATAGTAATCACTTACAGGAACACATCTGCAGTGTGTTAAAGTCTGACATACAAGTCTGATTGCTGTGCATCTCTTTTAATCCAATCAAGGTAAATGGTATAGACCTGCGTCAGGCCACTCATGATGAGACCATCAGTGTGCTGCGCCTCACCACACAGCGCATTAGCCTGTGTGTGTTCAGGCACCCCGAGGCCTACAGGGAGGAGGACCTATGGGATGTGTTCAGTCTGGAGCTTAGGCCTGGTCCTGGAGAGAAACTAGGATTCACCACTGTGGGGAAAAGGTATGAATATGCATATGCACTTTTATTCTTGTTATGAATAAATTCGTGTACTTTAAATTTTCTTGCCGACCTTCTGCATAAGTATGAAATGGTGTACATTAAAGTAAACCATGCACTCACTAATAGTATGAGACTACACCATGATTTAAATAATTTAAGCTAAATGGCTTTTTTTTTATTCAAAAGGCAATTTCAGAATGTATTATTGTCAAAAGTCAGTCTGCAACAGCACTAAAGCAGGCCATAGAGTTACACTACAGGAAAGCTTTCTTACACATGTGGCAGCCTCTATTACAGTTTTTTTTTTAATGCTACAGCACATTTTCTGAAACCAGTGTTGCACATAGACTCCATAACTTTATCCTCAAGTAACAGAACATCTCACAAAACGTGCCAAATGAAACACTTGAAGAAAACCTTTTAAGAATCTTGTAAAAATGAGACGTAACTGTTTAAATCTGATACACCATCACCACCTTTATATATCTGCATTGGCACACTGCTGTGAAAAATCTATGGTATTTTTTAATTTTTAATAAAAATTGTTGTATAAAATTTTTATTTGTAGTATGTGGTAGAAATGATTGCAAGGCAGTCACAAAAACAAACACACATAAGGAATCCACATTACAAAGTAACCATTATGTGACATTAATGCTTTGACATCAGACCAAAAGGCCTCGTCAATGTCACAACAAACGTGTTCTCTGAAGGAGAGGAGCCTAAGTCCCCACAGGCTGCTTACATTGCCTCGAGACTGGCTCATTCAAAGGGCTGACAGTCAGATATTTTCCAGCTCCAGGCAGAGAAAAACTCCTCAATGGGGTCAAAAAAGGGGAAGAAGGTGGAAGAACCCAAAAACGATGAGATGATTTTGAAATATGACTACTTTTAAAAATGATTAGGCTCTGATTTCTATTTGTTCAAATGTGAGTCATGTGAGTTCTTCTGGTTGAAAATGAAAATTATTTTTTTCTGTATTGGCAGTGTATGAACATTTACAAACATTGTCTTAGAGTTTTGACCAGTGTGTCTAATGCAGAAAATTGTCTGTAGAGCTTTAGAATACATTGTGTGTAATGTTACACAAAAGGTGTGTTGCTGAGAAAGTGTGTAGTTTTGCCACTTATAATTGTTCTTTTTCTCATTGAGTGTCACGTTTTGAACTTTGTGCATGTATTTTTACTTTATAGTCTAAGCAATTACATAAAACAGACATTTCTGTCCTTTACACAATGAAGTGTGACTTTATGTAAAACAGGCACAGGTTATTTATTGCAAAGACAACGTGTTGAGAAAGACACAGACTTTGACCTCTGTTTTCTTCTGACAGTAATGACACGGGCATCTTTGTGTCAGATATCATTAGAGGAGGCATAGCAGATTCGGATGGCAGGTTGTTGCTAGGTGATCAGATTCTGTCAATCAATGGTGAAGATGTCCGTGCAGCATCACAGGATCATGCCGAAAAGCTGCTACAGGTCTCATCCATCTCATGCATCTCATTCAAATATTTACCTTTAAAATTGCATTAGAATTGAATTTGTGCTATACATTTCATAAAATTGATATTTAATGTGTGACCTCTTTTAGAAATGCAATTATGTAGTTCACCTGGAGGTGGCTCGCTTTAAAGCTGGTCTACAGTGCTCACAGAGAAGCCAGGTAAATTGCTTTCCTTGGTTTTCTGTGTATTGTTCATAAAAGGATTCCAACATTAACAGTAGTATAATTGTACTGAGTCTAGATTTAAATCAGCTGACAGGAAACATTGTTTGTAGTTGAGTGACATTATTATGCCTATTTTAACAGTAGTATTTTGTAAACCTAGGAATACTTTAAGTTCTGTTTTATCCAGAGCGAAGACTCTGACTGTTCAACCCTGACCCCTACCAGTGGATGTGATACATCCTTTGGCCACCAGATGGAGACAGACAACAAAACGGGGAGCAACAGTGAGTTGTGCTCATCTTGTTCAAGCTTTCCAAATGCTGTGTTGTAAATAATTCTACTTACATCTTATTAAACTTTTTCTCATTCATAGCATTCCCTAACGTCCGAAAAGTAAAAGTGCACATGGTAAAGTAAAACATTACATATCTCAGGCTTACAAAAGCTGTTTGTTTTTGCAGCATCTGTCATGTGAATGTTTAATGTGTGCCACCATAGGGTCCGTGTGACTCCCTGGGCATTAGTGTAGCAGGAGGAGTGGGCAGTCCCCATGGCAACGTACCTCTTTTTATTGCTGCCATGGATACCAATAGTCTGGCTGCCAAAACACAGCAATTACAGGTGGGCAGTGTCTATACATCTTCTGGGGGTTATGCATGTGCTGTTAGACAAAATATTACTTAAGGTTTTGATTTTTTTACATGTTTAATAATACATACAAGTGTTCATTGAGATGGCTCATTAATGTGATTTGTATGAATGTGGGATTTAGACAGGAGACAGGATTCTCAGTATCAATGATGTGTCCACAACGGGACTGACTCATGTCCAAGCAGGAGCCCTGCTGAAAAACACCACTGGAACTGTCAGTCTGGAGGTAAAAATGACAGCAAGTCATTCACTACTGTCAGGAAAATCAGAAAAGAGACATGCTTCATATTGTGTTTCTCTGTCATGCTTGCTTTGATAATATTTCATAGTTTCAACAGAACTGAAAAGAGAAATGGCATTTATGACATTGATTGCACATTGAGTAAAATCACAAATTACTATGTGATGCTCGAAACATCCCAAAACATCATAACACCCCTGCATACTGTTGTTGTGTCCTTGGGCAAGACACTTAACCTACATTGCCTCCAGTGAAGTTCTGTAACACTGGTAATAGTTTAATGTGTGTAAAGCGCTTTGAGTGCCTACTACTGAAGGTGGAAAAGCACTATATAAAAATAAAAAGAAGAAGAAAAAGATATGTACGCTATAATATTAAATATCCAACACAAAGTACATTATGAATGTTTTAGGTGTCAGGAGGTGTTGGTTGCAACACACAAGGTCAGAGCGACAGTCGTGCAGGTTCATCGGGACAGTCCAGCAGCCTCTCTTGTTTTCAAAACAATCTGTGGTAATTTATTATTTATTTATTATTACTGATTACTGTTAATGAGGCTTTTTGCACGTTAACCTCTTGAATGTTCAGTACTGTAAATGCTAGTATAACACAAAAAGACTAGTGTATTTAATTGCTTGTCAGATAACAAGACCATTTTATTTATTTTTTTCTGTCCCACAGCGCTCGCATGTATAAGACCATCAGTTTGGAGAGAGGCTCCTCTGGCTTGGGCTTCAGCATAGTAGGTGGGTTTGGAAGCCCCCACGGAGACTTACCAATCTATGTGAAAACCATCTTTAACAAGGTGAGAGAAAATCCTCCAGGGAGAAGTCTTTCTTGGGAATTTTACTTCAGGAATCTGTTCAAATCACAGCATGGTGCTTAGCTCTAATACACTGACATACTGTAAAAGCCCGATTTATAGTAGACCATTTTACAGCTGACCAATTTGGATCTTTGAAATACAAACCCCGGAGTTTTTTATGCGATTATTTACATACGTTAGACTTATATAGTTGTAGGTTCCATTACACATTACACAAGGAAATGTAATATAACTCCGTATCAAACCTGCTGTTCATGCCAAGATATTGTCTGATCACAGTACTGTCTTTTTTGCCTGGTTTAGGGCGCAGCTGTAGAGGATGGCAGGCTAAAACGTGGGGATCAGATCATTGCTGTGAATGGACATTGCCTTGAAGGAGCGACTCATGCTGAAGCTGTGGAAATTCTTAAGAAGACCAAGGGCACTGTGGTGCTTACCGTACTCTCATAAGTCAGCGCGTATTCAGCGTAATACTTTTTTTTTAGGACAGCCGAAATAGAGATGCTTGTACCAGACTATATGGTAAATGGCATGGATTTTATTTACACTCTTCCACCTACTTGGCACTCAAAGCGTTTATACATTAAGCTTCCATTCAGCCATTCACACACCAGTGTCACAACTGGAACAGCACTGGAGGCAAGGTGGTTAAAGTGTTTTGCCCAAGGACACAACGACGGTATGAACTGGGGAGAGTGGGAATTGAACCACCAACCACTGAACCATTGCGCCCCCGCCTATAGCTTAACATCTCTTTTTGATCTGTTGTACTGTATTGTACATGTTTTTAGTTACAAGGGAAAGCAGAGCACCTGGAGGAAACCTATCAAAGCATATCAAATTAAAATATTTTAACAAAACAAGTGCTCTGATTAAAGCACCATAAAAGTATGAATTCATGCATTACTAGATTTGTTTGTTTTAGTTTTTGTCACATAGATGGGTTATTTTTGTTGACATAAAAGCAGTATTCCCAAAAAGTGGTTACCTCCTGTAACTTGAATTTGGTTGCTTATATCTTTATAGAAATAATACAATCTGAGATATATACATAACTTAAATCTTCCCTCAAACGCATTAATCAGTAAGATAAATGTCTTAGAGTCCCAATATATAAGGGCTTTTCATCTTCCTGTACTGCATTGTAGTCTAAAAGGCTTGAAGGAATAACTTCAGCTCTTTTATCTCTGAGAAATTATAAATTAAAAATAACTTTTACTCAATCAAAAGACCCAAACCATGCCAAGTGCTTCTGCCAATCTTTTTTATGGCATTATTATTTAGCTTTTATTAGATTACTTGTTGTGTTTATTAGTTGTTGTATGAAGAATTAACAAACAATGACTATTATGTGATGTATGTATAATTAGAAACCATAGCCACAACATGAGGAAAGAAGTTCTCTGATTTCATCTGTTGCAAGTAGCTCGTAGCTCGTACTTGTGATACAGAGAGCAGTTATGCTATTAACATATTTATTAATGCATTATGTTTTTGTTTTCTTAGTCTTCATCTCAAGTTAGTATTGTTTTAGTGTTATGTACAACCTTTAATGTGAAGCCTGTCGTTTTATATGGTTTTATTTATACTGATATGTTTATGTTTTCTCATTCTTTTTCAGTTTCAAATCAAAGCATAACTCAATGTATTGTACAATGTCTTATTAAATGATTGTTAGACTTCTGTGTTCTGATAGTTTGACTATAATATTAATATCATACAATAATTCCAGTTATCCAGGAATGTATTTATTTTTACTTATAGTATCTAGGACAAGTTATATATATTAGTTATATGCCAGGTCTATGCATATTTTTGCATCTATTGCCAAACTACTGTCAGTTTTCTATATTCTCAGGAACATTTAGAAGACGTGTACATAAAGATGTATCATAGTTTGCCCAAGATCTTCATCAACAGGGATTACCTGAACAGCTGGGTTAATAATCTATAACAATACGCAAAATAAAAATAAAAAGTTCATCATTGGTGGTTTCAATTTAATGCACATGATAATTACCAGAGTGAGTGGTGACAAACAGTACATTTCCACACAAATGTCTCATTTAAAAAATGGGTTTTATCAAGGGAGATTCTGTTTAGAGGCTCTACATTAATCAAAGCCATCTGTTCACATTGTGAGTTTTATTGAAGTCCAGGCAACATGCTTAATCCTTCTCCAGATGAACAATTTCCAGGCCTAAAAGCTTGCATGAGAAGAAACGTAAGATAGATACTTGACCAAATGATAAACACTTTTTTTATAACCAGAATGCAAAAACCTATCATAGGATATACTGTATTGTTGTTTGTGATTGTTGTATTGGTTCTTGTGAGACACTCGTTAAAAACATTTTTTTTTCCGGTTACTGTAACCTGTCTTTACAACGAACACAGTCAAATTGTTCCAAATATAAGCCCCTTTATCTTAAATTATTATGAAGCTTTGGGCGTGCAGCAAAATGCTATAGTCCCTAGTACTTTGGTCAATTGCTTAGCTTTTCTTTGGGCAAAATAAACCTATGCACAGTTAAGTAATGTTCTCATCATACAGTCCTGTATTTGTGCAATGATAGTCAGGGGGTTGCAAAGGGGTAGGCATGCTGGGCATTTACATTTACATTTACATTTAGTCATTTAGCAGACGCTTTTATCCAAAGCGACTTACAAGTGAGGAAAACAATGGAAGCAATTTCAACAACACAAGGTAACAAAAAGCATAAGTGCACAAAAAACTAGTCAGTTAAAAACCTAGCACAGCATACAAGCTAAGGATAGGAAAGATTTTTTTTTTTTTTTTTTTTTAAAGAAGGAATTGATAGAAAGGAAGTTAAGAATTCAGTGTTTGTCAGTCAGGTGTTGACAAAAGAGATATGTTTTCAAGCGTTTTTTAAAGATGTCTACAGAATCTGCTGATCTTGTAGCAGCAGGTAGATCATTCCACCAATGTGGAACAGATCCAGAGAAAGTACGCGAGAGTGATTTTTTTCCTTTTTGGGACGGTACCACCAGACGTTGTTCATTTGCAGATCGCAGGGATCTGGTAGGAACATAGGTCTGTATCAGTGAGTGAAGATATGAGGGGGCGGAGCCAGTGGTGGTCTTGTAGGCCAAGAGCATAGCTTTGAACTTAATGCGTGCCTCAACCGGGAGCCAATGTAACCTAATGAGGAGAGGAGTTACGTGCGCTCTCTTCGGTTCTTTAAAGACCACTCTTGCTGCTGCATTCTGAATCAGCTGCAGAGGTTTGGTTGTGCAGGCAGGGAGTCCAGCCAGAAGAGCATTGCAATAATCCAGTTTGGACAAGACAAGAGCCTGAACTAGGATTTGCGTAGCGTGCTCCGATAGGAAAGGTCTAATTTTCCTAATGTTGTAGAGGATGAATCTACAGGACCTGGTGGTGCTGGCAACATGACTTGTGAAGTTTAGTTGATCAATTGGGCAATTGTATCTTTTTCAGACGCACTCGCAGTAACGCACTTTCGCCACAGTGGGGCGGTGTGAGTGTTTCTATGAATTTATGGAAACTTGCCAGGGTTTGTTCACTTTACAAGTGGTCTATTTTTTTATTTTTTTACTTCCCACTGAGTGAACGTGTGCTTGCAGCTAAAGACCACTTCAAAATATTCACGCACCAGTATCACCAAGTGATGATTTAATGCGTCTAAAATAGTTACAGAAAAATACTGTAATTGGGGGACAGATTGCAACAAAGAGCTGTGTTGCCATTTGCAGCAATGTTCCTAGCTTATTACAATATTTTTCTGTTTCCTGAATATGTAAAACTCCCTTGGTATTATTTGTTAAAATGTATCTCATATTAGGTGTGTGGAGAGTTGTGTCCTTCTGTTAAAATATAAATTCTCACAAGATGGTTATGTCACTCACAGAGGACTATCTGGTAAGGTAAATGGACTGTCTCAATGACTTCATTTTCTTGATTCATGTCAGGGAACCAAGATGCAGTGCATTTTGAGTATTTTGAAGCAGTTTTCCTGGTTTAAAGTTAGCCTACATAGTGTTACTTTCAAAACTGAAACAAATCTAAAGCAGCAAACCCTAAAGTATGATCTAATCTGAACAAAAGATTGTTTTGTAGAGCTGTCAAATGATTGAAGTAGTTCTTATATCCTGTAGTGAAGAAGGCCAATTAAATGTAAGCTACAGTAGTTGTCTCTAACAATAGCAGTTTGCACATTTATTAGCTGGCACAGACTGTCTGACCTCTTGGCTGCTTTTGGATTCCTTCTGCGATATTTGTCAAACAAACACTCTTCCAATAGCCTCACAATTTATAGCAAATGAAATGTCACTCGCACAATAGAGTCTGGGTTCAAAACCAGTTCAGCTTTATTAGAAGTAGTTGTGGGGGAATTAAAAAAAAAAACGACAACAACACATTTAAATGTTAAGGCCTTTTTCTGTAGGCGCATCTTCAGACAACAGACTGAGATTTGTCTAGTCTTCTGTCATCTTCTGAGTAGCGTCGGAAAGTCTCTCCCAGAAGTGGCTCCAGGCCCTCAGCTGAGTGGTAGGATCGGGCACGCACAGCACAAGCAATGACACCACCCACCACTGCCACTACCAGAACTGCAGCAACTATGGCTACGGTGATGATCTCAGACAGAGTGAACTCACGCACTGCAAAGGATGAGGGAAGAAAAGTCACCAAGGTGTGTCAAAGGTTTGTAGATTTAGTGGCTTAAAGCAGGAGTTGTTACTGACCTGGCCATGCTACTTCATAGGTGTAACCCAGGTTTTCTGGGGCAGCCACAAACATTTCAGCATTGGATACAGGAGGCCAGAAAGGAACCATATTGAATCTACTGTTGTGGCCAATAGGAGCATTTTCCTCAGGGTAAACTATTTCACCTGCAGACAGAAAAATAAGTCGGTGGCTTCTCTGAATAAATAATGTCTGCTGAAGTTTAATTTGTTTGTACCAGGCTGGTGTCTGCGCAGCCACTCATCAAAGATAGCATCCGTGAAGGTGTGCAGCAGTACAAAGATGGGGTCATTGGGTGACAGGTGCGTTTGTCCACCGGTCCCATTAAGGAATAGGTGGGCGAGATTGTGGAGGCTACGGATTACAGGGTCATACGTCCCCTGGGGGGCACTGTAGCCTAGAAAACAGAAAATAACATAAAAGAACTAGATTTCCAAAATTAGGCACAACAAATGTTGTGTTGGAGCAAACCATATGTGCATGTGGGTGGAGTATGGAGAGAGTGTGTGCAGTTTTGGCTTTGTATTTTGCACTACTCCAGTGGCTCTTTAGCAAAATTAGCCACTTTTATCAACCATTTACTTCTCCTTCTACAGACTTCTTTCAGGCTTGCAGATAAGCCTACCTTCAATTGTATTCCTGAAGCTCTCAGAGGAGGTGGAATAGAAAGGTGGAGTGTCAAAGGTGTTTAGTTGCAGACAGTCCAAAACATCCTTGGGCTCTGGCAGCCTCTGCACCATGGGCCGGGCCACATTTCCTGCTGGATTTCTCCTAATGGGGCTCGTCTCTGTATCTGTGATTTCAAGAACACATCTGTGGTCAAGGTGTGATGGATTGTAAATTCACAATAGCTCAGTGGTTGTACCTTTAAAAACATGCTCTTTGTTTTTGCTAAAGTTTTTGGTTAGTAGGCCACCAAGTTCAGATTTAGGCCAGAAGTCTCCACTGAATATTAGACTGTTTAGAAATGTTGTATTATTTAACCCCCCTCTAATTCCACGTAGCAGACTAGACTGGTTTGATTGGTCTTAAACATGACAGGATGGCAGTTTTCTCTGTAAATTATTCAGTGCAAGTCAACAGTAGTGAGTGGGTGCATTGTGACTGAACTGATTTTCTTTTGTGTGCCTTCCCCCTTCCTCCAGCACATATGCACTCACATGGGCTCAAAAACAGAGGGCTACATTACTAAGTTGCCTGCCTGTTTGAAGATTATTCCCTCAGATCAAAGAAACCAGGAGGCTGCTAGATTCCTGTCTTCATCGAGCACAAGCACAAATGAGGCGCCCGTCTCCCTCCCCTTCACCCATTTAAGGAGATGATGCTTGTTGATGCAGGACATACCAAACCTGTCATGAATCACTAAGGGAATTAATGAGACAGATCACTCACAAGTTGCTGCTCACATGTACTGAATTCTTGAGTTCTTTTTTATGTACAAGCAAGTGCTCAAAAGGAGCTCCCTCCTCTTTAGTCAGATCAAGAGGACTGACATAGCTAATTATTCTCAAACAGAAGACGAACAGGGAAATTGTATGGGTTTGAAAACTGAGGCAAAGGTAACAAAGCAGGGTTGTAATCTGGCGTGGAATGAAATCCAATCGTTGTTAAACTAATCGCCTGAAGCCGTGCTTACTACAGTGATCCACCAAGACACTTTATCTCATTGTAAAGTGTCTTGCATCTATTAGAAGCTTACAAGCGTTCCAGTGTTTAAAGAGGCTGAGGTCAGTGGCTTGGTTGAAAGTTGTAAGATGGCAAGTTGTTTCAAACAAACTGTAGAAATTGCAGGCCATTTTGAATGCAGCACAACAGCTGTGAGGTATTATTTATAGCAGCTTATGTTCTACATGCTCTCTTTATGAGCTCTTTGCCCTCTTTTCTGATGCAGCTGAGTCTAGGTTGTATATCTGCTCCTCTCTCTTACAGTGAATTATAGTGTGCATTTTTGTCCTTACTGTTGCAGATGGTGCCTAACGTGTCGTAGTCATCCACACTCTCGCAGATGACCCTCCACTGGGAGAAAACAGAGTTGGAGCTGAGGCCGTTCACATCGAAGCTGCTCCTTGCACCCATTAAGTCGTCAGTGCAGATGTCACAGTCGCTGCCTCCAATTGCAAAGTTCCAGTATGGCAGGGCAAAGGTGGGGTCACCCAGCATGTCCTGAAATTGAATAAGTAAAAACTTAGTTGTTTAGCACTGATTTATTATTTATTTATAAAGTTGTTTTCTACAATAGTCATCATTTTCCTCCAGTAATCCACTTACAGCCTTTTTAGACATATTTTATTCATCTCTGTCTGCTCTCACTATTCCTTTTTTTCCAGCTTTCCGCTCTGTCTCCATCTCCTCCAAATCCCCTCACTCGTTCCTTCCTCTCCTCATTATCCCCCCACCCATCCTCATCTTTATTTCACTCTATCTCTGTTTACCTTCTGGGATCTCTCTCTCTCTCTCTCTCTCTCTATATATATATATATATATATATATATATATATATATATCCAGTGTCCTTTCACACACCTGAATGTCTCTCTCCAGTTGCATCAGATGAAAGCGGTGCCATGTGACAAATCCAGGGCCCTCATGGGAGAAGTCTACACCCCCAAAGCTGGCCTGGCCTGCCCCCAGGTAAGTCTTGCTTACAGAGTAGTAGTGAGTCCATACAAAGTAGTTGTAGATGGTGATGTTTTCAAACTGGGGGGTGTTACCATCAGGCCCAAGCACTTCCTGGTACCTAATAACAGAGTATTGGAAAGAAAATAACAGTATATTAAAAAAAAAAAAACATTAAATAGGGATGATCTTGACATAATGTCTGAGAATATCCCCAAATCTAAATTTAATACAACCTACAGCAAAACATGGAACATGCGCATTTTATGTTTATTTTGCTTCTACACGCAGCTTAGACAGACAGCTGTAGGACTTTGGTATCATTTTACACATAGATTTATTTACATGGGATTTCTGCTATTATTGGCAGACGTCCACAGTCCACAGGCGGCCCACAAGAATGACATCTTAATTGAAGCTTTACTTTTACTTGGATGTTCAATATTAATATTATTTCACATGGGAATGTACCTTCTTGTAGAGATGACAAGGTCAGGGTGAACAGTCTTCTTAGCCTGGTCCAAAGCGTTCACAAAGCCTTGTTTCTCAGCTGCACTCATCTGCATTATATTTCTCCTTACTGGAAGATGAATGGCAATGAGAAAAATTGAATTGAAAATTAGCTTAGATATTGATGCTGGCTGATGTTTTCTCACATACTCCAGGCCCAGTGAGACACTGAAGGCTTTAAAGGATTGAGACAAACACTGTAAAAGGGATTTTTTGATGAAGGTGGATTCTCACCTACAGAGACCCTCTGATCACAGTTAGGTCCAGTTAACCCATGCCGACAGCGGCCACAGTTGTAGCCACTGAAATTGCCATTACATTGGCAGGTGCGATTAAAAAATCTCAGCGGCCACCTCTCTCTGTCATCACGTCCTGAATAAGGGTACTGAGGTCCATGGCGCCTGCTGTCAGCTACAATGGACACACACTGCCCTCTGCCTGTGCTCAAGCCACACTCATCTCCCGCCTGTCCTGATGGCGACGGGCAGCACTGGCCACTACGCAGACCCTCTGGAGTTACACACTCTCGTGGGAACTGAGCCAGCGTTGAGGTGGCACACAGCGTTACCACCAAAAGACCCACACTCCACGTGCTACAAAAACGCACAGGGGAAAAAGGTCAAATTTCAGAAACAATCCGAGAGTTAGAATAATGTGGAGGAATGGAATATGGGTTAGCATGAGAGCAACAGATTTGACAAGTGTAAGAAAAACTTAGTCAGTTGTGTTTCATGTTAAAGCAGATTGTCTTAACATTAAAAAGTGTAGAGGCGTTTTTACAGACCTGCAGGCAACATTAGTGATTATTCATAATTCACAGAATCATTAGCTTTAATCTCCATCTCACAAGTAGAGAAATGCTCTCAACATTAGGAGCTGAGAGATTTTAAGCTTTGATCAATAATTTGTAGTAGGATTTGTCTTTTGAAAGTTTACATGAAGACACAACTAATAATGTGTCTGAGGCAATTATTGTAGTAAAAATAAGTCAACCAACTGAGAAAAGTTACCAATTAAAATGTTGAATGTGACATACTGAACGAAAAATAGTTTGGAATAGGTCAGCCTCACTAAATTGTGTTAGGCAGTTAAGTTTTATTTTGTTGAGTTCCCCTACCTCTGACAGTGCATGCTGCTCCTCTCTCTACAGATCTGTAGCCCCCCAAGAGTCAGCCGTTTGCCCTCTCCTGCCTTAAATAGCTACCAAGCGCATGACCAAACCTTACTGGAGCTTGTGTAATCACACACATCACAGTTCGCACACAATACCCATGGGTACACTTGAGGATTCAATCTTTTTCTCAAAAACTTCATTCATTTGCCTTGTGATCATGCCTCAAATAACAACAATGTGCGTAATATTACCACAATAAAAGGCAGAAATGTATGATAATAATCACGCTTTAGTCAAACTTTAAGAATGTATTTCTGTAAAAAAAAATGTATTAATGCAAAGTTGCAAACAGCACTGACAACATCTCTTTAAAAAAGACATGATACAAATACTCCACATAGTTTTATTGAAGTATTGTTAAAAGACAAATATTACAATCATTATTCATGGCAATGAAAACTTAGTTTGAAACTTGTTTAGAAGTTTTATAATCCCATTGAGTTGCCATTGAAACTATATATTTTTCATCAATCTTTTACACATGAGAGATTTCACATCTCTTTCATTCACACATATTTTCACACCTGTTAATGCATCTTTTCCTTTTACTGCATGTTTCACTCACACCATACACACACTAACTTAACAAACACAAAGGCACTGTATACAGACATCACAAACATACAATAAGAACAAGAAGTATAAAGTAGAATTTAGTATAATTGGGTGGATAATTGAAAAATTGGTGGAGGACTCGACAGTGGCACTTAACATTTATTTTGGGTCAAGCCTCAGAGTGTCGAAGTCCTGAGGTCTTGTGAGGGTTCTTGTTCTGCTTTGTAGTTAGTTGAGTCCTCGGCAGAGCTGGACAGGAGCTCTGACATGGGTATTAACTGCTCCGCTTCCTGTTGCTCTTTGTTTTGGGTCAGTTTTGACGCCACATTTGATGAGTTAAGTACTGCGGTCCTGTAAGAGAAAACAAGAGTCACATATTATTAATAACTGTTTTATATGTTTGTTTTTCTTCAGGCAACATTTTCTTCAAAATGTCAATCCAGCATTTTTGTAGAGCTGGTGTTTTAGGTTACCCACAGAGAAAATCTGTCCTTTAACACCAACTACAAAGAAGTCTAAAAGGTGGTAATGGAATTTTTCTTTTGTGCTTGACTCTGGGCTACTGGGACACTGAAATAGCTCATGACTTCATCTAGTCGTGCGAAGTGACAGGCTTTCCGAACAATTTCATAATTTCTTATCATATTGCACTTCATACTCCAGCTCATTAAAATCATAGTTTTAGTTTCCATCCAATTGTCAACATTTAAAGCTTTTTATGACCATATAACCACTAGGGACTTATTCAAGGCAGGACACTTTATTACCATGTTATTACCACGCCATTACCATGCTACTACTGAGCTGGAATATATAAATACTTGTTTGATAAATGGACAAGTTCACTTGTGTTTGTGTTTGTAGGGGCATTCAACCAACAAATGCTATTATTGCCATTAATATACAATCTGTTTATTTTATGCCAGACGCTTCGGTGGTTATGATGAACATGGATATAAAAAGATTGCCTGACATTACTGACTAATTGCAGGTAACAGAGTACATTTTGCACCCAGCTAGAAAGTGCTGTGTTGGTTTTCCTGATGACATTATCTCAAGGGGACACAGCCATCTTAAGTAAACTCCAGATGTTTAATGTCACTCTGGTGCCATATTGCAAAAAGAATTCTGCTGCGCCACATAAAGCTCAAAGGTACTGCCAAAGCAGTTCTAGGGACAATGCTGAAAATATAATACTATGAGTCTTCTTTTTATTTAGTATATTCCAGCTTTGACCTAAAACAACAGTTACGTGTTCCCATTAAAATAAAAATAAATTTCATAGAGACTCCATGATTGTTTGTTTTCCATAATGGATACCTATCAAGCATTTCTCTTTACTTCCACTTGACTTGCACGCAGTCTGTTTGCTTTGCACTCTGGCTTCTAGCACACATTTCCAATGACTTGATTGTCAGTGTTTCTCAAAAGTCTTTTAACAAGGACACATTTCCTCTCTACTGTTAAATAATTCAGTGTTGCTTTGTTATCATCTGTACCCGCCATGCATCAGATCTTTCTTGTGTGTGTTGCTCCCTTTAACAGCCAGACTTGTACGTGACACACAGAATCCCCTTGACTTCACAATAACTCTTTTATTCTAGGAGTTCTTTCTTTTTTTTTTTTGGTTTGTTTGTTCATCTGTCACACACATACAAACTCTCCCATGTCAGATGGCCACACACTGTCCTCTGTAGCTTATTTTTGATCCAAGCCGGTTGGTGTGATTAGGAGATATACGAGTCTTACGCAGTAATGCCTGGGTTCATGGGACTCACGCGCCCATGTGACACACTGAGCAGCCTACTGAGCACATAGCTTACAAAACCGCCAAGAGGGAATCAGCTGAGAAGCACACAACTGGTGCCTTCTGTATAATACCAGTTTTCAGGTCAGTGCACCACACATGGCATGGAACTGTGTGTCTGACATCCGGCTGGTGTTAGAAACAAGTCGACTGTAATTGTGGAAACCACTTTAGTTGAAGCAGAAAATCAGACCTCTAGATTGAATGTGGGGGGTTCAACAAAGAAAATGAGCAGATTGGTGCTCTTATATCCTACTGAGAGGCTGTACTCCTTAAAATGAGACCTTGAAATGGTGTAAATCAAAAAATAACTGCTGCACTCTGTTATTACACCAATTAGTTTTAATAAGACATCCTCATCCTGACTCTTGTTTAATATAGAATATAGGCAGTAATATCTGACTTATACATTTCTTAAGAGTGCAAGCCATTAGTTTACATCAGTTTTTACATGTTCCCCTTGAAGTCTTTGCATCTTTGAATGGAACCTAGAGTTAGAATATTCAAGCAGATTTTTTATATTTATATTTTTTCAAAAAGGGCAAGATGTAATGATGTGCTAACGTTTGTCACTGTATTTTTTAGATTTCAACTGAGTGTAGTAGGACAGCCATTCTTTATTTACAGATATACTTATGCAACAGGCTGTGTAAACACTTGGCTATGAACATGAACTCCTTAGATGAACTTAAAGAGCAGAAAAACATTAGTCGAGATAAAGTATTTTAAAATATGTTTTAAAATGTAAACCTACTGTTGAGTGTCCCCATTGCCAGCAGGTAGTGTGTCATCACTGTAGTCCCCTCCCGTAGCTGCTTCAGGTTCGACACACCCTTCCTCACATGCCCGCTGCCGGCCTGAGCTGCTGAACATAGAGACATTTCTACCATTAAGCCCTTACAAAAATAATTGCATGTTATATAACAAAGAAAAAACAGGTCTAGCATATCACTGATGAATGACCATAGTTTTTTTTTGTTTGTATATTACAGTACAACACTGAGCCAATACTGAGGAGTCTCATCATTTCATCTTCTGTCAGTGCAGAAATAGCTGCAGCTTTGGCCGCATCAGAAGCAATCACCAGCTCTGCTGCAAGTCCCATCTGTGATTGTAATGCTGTTGGTAATACAGCTAGCAATCAGATGGCTTATTTCAGCTATTATAAATGAGGATACAGAATGGGACAGAGTGAATGCAGGCAAAGTATTTCGTTCTCATCCATGAGAAAAAAACAATGCAGGCAATGGAGTTATGTCACAATAATGCTTCAGTAAGAAATTAGTTGTAATGGAAATGCTATTTAATTTCTGTAGAAAACTGTTGGATATTGTGTCCAATCATGCAAGATACAGCAACTAACACTTGTGCGCCTATTGAGAAAGTCAATACAAAGAACCTTTGTGGGACATTGATTGTTACCAACCTTTTCTTGTTACGTTTTCTCAGGATATAGATGATGATGACAACTGTTTCCAAAACCAAGAAAACAGCAACACAAACAGCCCCAATCTTCCAAGCTTCAAGGCCCAGCTCACTTGTTTCTAAAAATATATTTAGAAAGAGAAGAGGGCATGTAGTTTTCATTAAAAAGCACATTTCATAACAACTTGTAGTTTGTTTATGATGTTTTTTATACATTCATTAAAATAATGTAAGATGCAACAACAACAGATGCAGAACATTCTCATTTTTTATCTGACAGATTCTAATCATCCTGGATAGACTTCTTTTTTTGTGGTTGAACACAGGAAAATTTATTCTAAAATATAATCATATGTATAATGAACTATATTATTTTGCTGATTTACCGTACCTTCAGATCTGCAGTGCTGTATCAAGAAGACTCCTTTCAAAATGCAGTAGTCCATTTTGACATTCAAAAAAAACTAGTATAATCCAAAACACTGGTCTGAAAACCCCCAGTCCAACTCAAAGTGTGTTTCTAAAATAACCAACCAATGTTTAAAATATATTATTGTAGCATTGTGTAGTCAATTCCCTTCTAAATTTGCCCAGAGGAATTAAAGTGAGTGTAAAAAGTTGTCTCTAAATGTCAACCATGCCATTAACAGTTCTTCAGTGTGAAGCCCTCACAAAGTAAGGATAGGACTGAGCAACACTTAAAGGGTAATAAATTAAATAAATATCAAAAAGTGGATAGATATGTTTTAATGACCTTTACCTCTGGCTTCAGTGTCTTCCACCAGCTCATTGGCTTTACTCAATTGGTCTCCTTCAACCTGAGGTAATACATCCTTCACAAAATGATCCAGTGTGGGCTGGGCCTGTTCAGGGTCATGTGGCAGAAAGTCATCATTTGGTGCACTGATCTCGTTGCCATGGTTTGACTTTTCCTCTCTCTCGGTGTTTCCTCCCATCTCCGCCTCACTCAGGGATGGACTTGGTGGGGGTGCTGTGTCGTGACCACCTTCATGGGGCTCTCCATCAGAGATCTGCAGCACTTTTAGAAGAGGTGTTTGGTATGTGACACACATGTGAAAATTAAGCCAAGAGGCCAAGCTTTATGCCTTCTTGGCCCTATGGAATGTAGAATAAGGCATAGATGTGTGTACCTGAGAGCACACAAATCTAGTATATTGTATTGATAAAAATGTTCCATCAAATGAATGCCTTTCAATAACTATGTTTGGATCTTCAAGTTTTTTCTCTCAGAAGGTCATTGTTACAAATGCACATAATTTGTGAAGTAAAACAGCTCTTAATGTTTCACTATGAGCTCTCTAATCTTAGCAGGTTAGCAGATTACTTTTTTAAATGGAACAAGACAATGACACTTAAAAGAAACAAAACTGAAAGGTACAACTGGTTCAATTTTCAACCTAAAAGAAATACAAATGATACGTTCTCCACATTTAACAAAGGTTTATCAGTGTCCCTTGGCCCTGACAGCTGACTTAAAGTACAAAATAGTAACTATTAAATGACAGTGGATTGTATTGTGCTACATTGGTTTCTTAGACACAGGTCAACTTCATTGTTTGTTTCATAACCCTGATCAATACGTTTCCCAGCTTGTATCTCACCTTGATCTTCATTTTCACTGCTAGTTGCTGTCTCCAAAATGGTCTGCTCCTCTTCTCTTGTTTCAGATCCGTCAGCCACTTTTGTTGCTATCGCTCCCCCTTCAATCACAGTCTCCCCATCAGCCGCCTCCTCTGCCTCTACACCTACTGCTTCTACCTGCTCACTGTCATCATCATGCACTACCAAACTGCCTTCTACATCTGCTGCTTGCAACAACTCATTGTCCGTAAGTGTCTTTATGTCTGTCACCTGCTCTGGTGACTCTCCTTCCACAGTTTGTGCAGTGTTTGAAGGCAGCACAATAACCTCATCTGTCCCTTCTCCCACAGGTTCTAGCTTTTCCCACTCATCGCCGACCTGCTCTACATCCACCCTTGGGCTCAGGTCAGAACCTAACACAGTCTCCTGCACTGGCTCTCCGCCCACTGGCATCTCTGCAGCAGCCGGTGATTTCTTATCTTCCTGTGATTGCATTTCAATTGTTTGACCCTGTTCCTTGTTTTCCGCATTTTCTAAAATCTCTACAACCTCTCGATTTATTTCTGATTCTCTCTCATGTCCAACTGCTAGGGTAGTCTCTCCATTCCCCTCTACTGCCACTGACTCATCTTCATCGACTACTTCCTGCTCCTCAACCGCACCTTCACCCACATCACCCTCTCCTTCCTCCAACTCCCGCGTCTCACTGTCAGCCTCGTTCGTCCGAGTCCCTTCAAAAATCACTGCTGTACCATCCACTTTGGCCTCCCCTGCTTCCTCCACCTGCCCCAGGGCGGCCTCTACGACTCGCTCCAACAGCCCCTTAAGCACTTGTTCTGCCCCCCGACCCTCGACCTGCTCCGAGGCTTCTTGAACGGCTTGCTGGACCTCTTGCAGGCTCGGAGGTGCCACCACCGGGACCAGCTCAGCAGTGGCAGGCTCCTGTTCATGGGTTAAGGCCTGACCCTCCTGGAGAGTCACAGCTGGAGAGTCAGACTGGATTGAGGAAGGTACACCTATAATTATAGAAAAATGTTTTTGTGGATCTTAACACAAGGTCAACATGATACATGTTCTTTGTAATTTAAGTAGGTACGTAAAATAATTGAATTAGTTAATTAGTTAATTAATAATTGACACTTGATCATGCATTATAGGTTCTCAGTTGGTCTGTTTCATAATGCAAAAATATAATCATATGTATAATGAACTATATTATTTTGCTGATTTACCGTACCTTCAGATCTGCAGTGCTGTATCAAGAAGACTACTATGACTCCTTTCAAAATGCAGTAGTCCATTTTGACATTCAAAAACACAAGTATAATCCAAAACACTGGTCTGAAAACCCCCAGTCCAACTCAAAGTGTGTATGCACCTCCAGTACATCCACCAAGTGTGTAGGCTACAGACAGTGGCACAGTAAATTGGACAGGGATGGTGATGTTAACAGGTGACGCTGAAATGAGGGAGGGTGAAAAAAGCCAAACCGTGCCATGTTAAGTTGCCTCCCGAGGATGTGTTCATACTACCTGCAGTATGTGAGTTGGGAGATGGGGGTGTAAAGTTGCACTTCACTGTTAAATGCTGTTGTGACCTGTACAAGGGCTGTGGTGAAGCTCAGGCGACATGTCACACACACGGTGAACTCTGCAGGAGCAATTATAGGTGGCCTGTGAGATTGGGACATACTGTAAGTGATGCAGCCATTAGACCTGTACATTGAACTAAAGAAACTAGATATGCACAGTTACACAAGAACTCTAGACTAATCTCAATCACGTCAGTTTCATGTTTAGCACTAAACGCATCCAGGGACTACTTTTGTTTAGCACTCTAACTTCACCCACCAAAGAATATTTTAGCATATGACACCTTATGGTATTCAACAGTTAGCTAAAAATGGGAACTATATTCATCATGTTGTGTAATACAAAGCTTTGTATTTTCTATCAGCACGTCACTGATGAGTTTCTTAATTACATAATGCAAGTAAGAATGCACATAAAAGAATGCAGGCGCAGACTTGTGTTGATATGCACCCTGCAGTTCGGATGTTCATGGGATAATTAATATGTAGGGTGTTTATCCAGTGTTTATCTCTAAATGCCATACCACTTGAAATAGGTTAAATTTCTGTCTGGATTACCAAAACAATTTATATTCTTGCAAGTACTCCTTGAATAACTGCATAAGTGTATCCATTTGTCACCTCCTTCCTTTTAAGAAAATAAAAGTAAATCTGTATTGTATTGTTGCCATGTGACTAAGCCTTAAGAGCAGCTTTTACCAGAGCTTGCCTCTCAGTGAGATCAGCTGATTGTGGCCAAAGGCTGCATTGACTGCCATGCCAAAAGGCCAGCATGACAAAACTATAAACCTGCTCCATAGAGCTGTGGAAACAAAATGACCTATCCTGCCAAGTTGATTGCTGGATTCTCAGCAGGAATAATAACAGTCTAGTTGGAGCGGGAAAAAAATGCGGCAATAATAGAGACCTTGTCACTGTCAATGTTGGTACAAGAACCTGCCAGTGTTTCTTTCTGTTTTTGTGTTGCTTTTGAAGCTACAGGGGGTGCCACACAGTGATCTGTGTTTCGATTAGATTTAGCTTGACAATTCGCTGCCACATCTCCACTTCTGCATATCAAGATTCTCTGTTCCCACTCTCAAAACAAAACATGGCTAGAAAGTGAGACTTGAGGGCTTTAGAGGATCAACAAAACATTGTTTCCCCCCCTCTTTGTATTTTTTGCTTTTTTTGTTGCTTTCCTCTCAATTCCCTCTTAGCACAAAGTTTCAGAAGTTCTTCTGTTAGAGACTCCTTATACTTTCATTCGTGACTGCAGGAGATTAGGTCTAAAAGGTTAATACAATCACATGAGCTTCACATTGTGCTTTGTGCTACCAGGCAGGAGCTTTTCATTCGTAGCTTGTGACTGACCTGGAGACGGGGATTATTACAATGATGCATACTGTATTTTTTATTAGGTCAACTTTTATGTTAACATGCTGTAAATTCTTTTCCTTAAATCATTAAACATATCTTTCCATCTGTCTCTTTGTGCCATAACAGTACTGTTGTAGTACTGCTGTGTTGTGTTGTGTGTACGTGGTCTGTGTTCAGGTCTGGGAGGAGCAGGGCTGTGATGCCATAAGAGTTACTGTCTGTATTTCACATCTCACTGTTGGAATTTCAGTTGCGCTCTCCATGAAAAAAAAAGGGTGGTAGGTGAGTCGCCAGCACTAACCTCAATCCCATGGCTGGCATGGCACTCAGGCTTTACTCACATTAAGACGAAGCACTCAGCAGCAGCAGAAATACATGCTGTATTTAGTCATTCTTCTGCATACTGTTTACATCCATAGGTAATGATTAATACAATCAGATAGATTTTAAGATTAGTTTTTTTGGCCTTTTATGCTTTTATTTGATAGAGAGTGAAGATAGACAAAGGTAGGAAAAGAGTGAAAGAGAATGATGATGGGTCACCTGAGTATGTGCACTCTATATATACTGTATTTGTAAAAGTGTCTGATGAGTTTATTTTTATTGCATATTTTAATAGTGGAAGCAACGTTTTGTCTAATTAAAAGTATTTTGCCTAGACTCATAAAGGCCTTCATGTACAAATGATTTTAGGCTGACATTTCTCCGCAATTTTACTTTACTTGCACCAAAACACTTAACTCTTTCTGGCGTTCTAACATGTGCCCCTTTCACACATATTCATTTTCTCTTGTAGAAAAAAACTGCTCTTATTGTAGTCCACAGAATTGCTCTTGGTGTCACAGTATGTCTTCTTGTTCAGCTGCGTGCCTCATATCTTGAAGGATCGGTCCCACAAAAGGCTGCCGGAGTTTTCTGAGTAATGGAACGGCAGTTAAGAGGCAGGGATTCCCCTGTGGAGGCGAGCTGGTGGAAAGTTGTCAATGGCTTGTTAAAATATTGGAGCGGCCCTGCTGTGCAACAGAAAGGCTTAGAAGGTTGAGGTCATAGTCGGAGACCAGCAGAGGGGGCTGTCCACATTTAAAGGGCACTAACAGTCAAGGCATGTCCATTGCTGCATATCATTTGTTCAATAACTGGTGAGTCCTTGCTTCAACATCGCTTTTAAAGCCTTCAACTCATGTTAGAATATATCCCATTGATGTAGAGAAAGTACATTTAAAATTACAGTTTATTTAGACTACAAAATGAAGTGCCTTTTCATCTCAGCTCTCTTCCTGTTAACTCTCCGTCTGCTCTCTCTTTCCACTCCTCTGCTCTGTCTATGTCTGTAATTTCAGGAATTTTTCAAAAGGATGTTCCCCAAATATCTAGGACATCTTTTTAGGTCACCATTAAAATGATCGACCAAACTTATAAAACATGCAGAGAAGTTACCTTTTTTGTTTTTTTTTTTTGCATATATGGAGATCTGAGCCTTCCTGCCGACACAAACAACAACATCAACCAGTAGCAACAACAACGAAATAATGTATGCCCTCATTATTATTCCTATTTAGAGTTCTAATTTATTCGGCCTTAGTGGGGAACAGCCGTTTCAAAGGAAAACCATGAAGTGTGGCTTGTTGATAAGGCACAAAAGTTAAGTCAAATTATTCCGTCACCCTTTCTGTTTTCCTCTTTTTTCTCACTGAACACAAACACAGACTCATTGCTCTTGCACATCTCTCAGCATTCACATTTCAAGCGGTGACAATTTGCAATTAATTAAAGCGAATGCATATTTCCTTGCCTGCTAAGGATTTGGGAAAAAGGCTCTATGATCTGTTTCTGAAAGAAGAGAAGCCTAAAATCCTCCATCAGCTCCATATGTTTGGAACGATTGACAGCTGCGATATGAACTGCCAAAATAACAAGGAACTCCCACTCAGAAATGTACATCCAACACTAGAATAGACTGTGTTAAGTCGTCTCTCTTATTCTCCACTTAGACAGCACTGAGTTGATGAGTTGGTCTCGCAATTGCCAGCGGGAAAGCGAAATATGAGCACACTGGCTGGAGCACATTTGTCTGTGCACTTCAACCACTACTCTCCTGTGCTCACATTGTTTTCTGTCAGCGTACAACACGAGTTATCTCTTTTTCTGCCATCTAAAAAAAAAAAAGCCCAAAACAATACCTCCTGCCTCTTGCTTGTAAATGGAACACTTATATAAGACACCATTGTGGATTACGTAAATGTCTCAAAGTTATCAATATTTCATCCTCTGTGCGTTTGATGTGTTTAGTAATTGGATATTTATGTTGTGGGCATCCTCTCTCAACCCCCCTTCCCCCCATCGCAGTTTGGCATTTGTATATGCGTGTGTTTACGTCCTACACTCAAGTAGATCCAGGCATGCACAGACACAACTAATTTGTGCACTTTGTTCAATTGCTTAAGTTTATTAAGTATTTCTAGTTTGTTCGAGGGTGTATTATAGTTGATCCTCAAGCCCTTTTTAATGTCAAGCATCCAAAGTTAAGGAGGGCCCCCCACAAGAAGAAGCCAAGACTACCTCAGAGTGCACTTGAGTGTGCACCGAAGCTACACAGCCACTATTATTAACTGCATGCATGTGTGCATAGGTTGTTTTTTTTTTTGTTGTTCTTTTCACCTCACTCTGGGACGGTCAAATAGAGGAAAGAGCTTAGAGGTTGGTCCTTTCTTTTTGGTGTGTGGTGTCTCCCAAGGGCGTGCCGAGCTGGTGGTTCCTCTTTGATGAAGACAGAGAACAAGAAGAAGAGGAGGAGGAGCACTCGTAAGGGACTCCTTTGTGGCAACTTGAGTCTAATAAATGTTTCACATTACTGACAGTTACTGTGACAAAAGAAGCGTCTGTGTCTAGAAAGTGTCTGACAAAACCATTGAAGGAGCAACCCGGGTATCATACAGTGGAAGTAGCTGAGTGGAATATAAAAGAACACAGAAAGGCAGGATATGGATTTGACTAAAGTGGATATTGTGAATGGCGGAGTGACCTTAAAAATGTAGTTCACTTTTGTAGCCAAGCGAGGGTGCTGTTGGGTTTCCATTCAAGGATCCCAAAGGAACTGGAAAAAAGAGCCTGCCAAGAAAAAAAAAGAAAGAAAACCATAGAGAAGGGAACAGAGGGAGGGTGGCTGGATCAGTGAGACGTAGAGGAGGAGGGAGTGAAAGAAGAAGCCTGACTAGTACCTTCACACTCCATTACATCACTTTTCTCTATGAGAATACTCCTGTATGGCTTACGTCAGCAGGAAAGACTCCAATTACTGTGTTGTTACAGAAGAAGCACCAGCTTCATTTTATAACACAACAACAAATATGAGCCAAAATGTGAAGGCCCACTAGAATAAGACATATGACATTTATGTTGGCTTGTGTGCAGTAGTCAGGGAATGAGGGTGACGTCTGCAGATGTGGTTTCACTTTACAGCTGCGCGTCACACTAAAATAATGTGGCTTATTTTAGAATATGTTTAGTAATAGTAATATTTTGCTGATGAAATAGAGTCGAAACGTGTTTGTATATCCAAACAGACATTACTGTGTGTTTTACAGTCAGTATAATTAATGTCTTTGTCCCTTTCTTTTGCTTCCATTTTTATCCAGCCCCCCAAAAAATGAGCTCCACATTTTCAAGTGACTACACACATTTCAGATATTGCATTACATACTTGACCTTACAAATCTCAGTAAATAACTAAGTTTAACTTTAAAAAGCTATGGGAGATTGAAGCAAAAAGAGGCTGAGAAAATTAAGGTTAATAAGTAGAAGGAAATGCAGCTCCTTATTGAGTTGTTCTCGACAGCTTTACTGCTCATCACACTAACAGCACCTCTGCCCCGCCGCTGATGTGCCTGCTTACCTGCCTGCCTCCTCAGCACTTCAGCACAAAGTTGTCTTAAAGTGCATGAGAGAAAAGTCAAGACACAGAGATAGGAGTGTGAGTTTTGTGCGCATAGGAATCTTTTGGCATCCGTATTCTGGTATTTCTACATGTTGTGCGCCAGGTGTGTTGCATGCATGTGAATCTGGGGTGAGTGTATTTACAGCTCTGTGTTGTGCTGCGCACTAATGATCTCGAGCGCTATTCCTCTGCCATATGAAAGTAGCTCAGTGCCTGGAGGTCCCAGATAACCCGTTTGTGTGATTTTGCTGTGGCTGCGGATATTCCAGTCTTATCATCAATCATTAGACTTTCTTGCTAGCTGTTTGAATCAGGTTTACCCCGCTGTGGACACATTTAATGTAACAGGATATGTTTGGTTGTGTGTGTGTGTGTGTGTGTGTGTTGTGCGACTGTGTGCAAGTCCTGCTGTGATTGCAGATACAGCAACACTCAGCACTGGACATCGCAGCAGGCAGCACCTGAGAGAGACTAACAACAAACATGTGTGCGTGTGCTGGGAAAGTGCTCTACTGTGAAAAAGTAAGGAAAGGGGAAAGACGACAGGATGACCTTTGACATCAGTGTGCACAGTGGCAACACAGTTATACATAAGACACATGGGGTATATGGTCTCCAACGGCACACACACTCTATCCAGGTGCAGTGGCTGGTGGCTGCTTGTGATGAAGCAGCTACTCCGAGGCAGAAATAGGTCACAGAGCCTCAGGGCCCCAGAGTAAGGTGGGTTGGCCTCTCTGAATCTCTGTTTTCTTCAAATGTGCACACAAGTTAGGACAGCACCTACTGAAAATGAGTCCATTCTGTCCCAAGGCACACATTAGTTTAGCCATGTCAATGTTCATTAATAAAATGGCTTCATACGGGAGAAGTGCCTTCGTGTTTTAGTTTGTACAGTCTATAGTTGTGTCTCTGTTGTTGTCATCTCTGTTGCCCCACCGCAAGAAATTTTTGTTTATGTACATTGTGTCATATTTGTCAGTAGGACATTTATTCTGAGCAAAATTTCTATAGTCAGGCACCAGCTTTCTCTCCTTGTCGACGAAAATCACAAACTTCACTTACACTGCCTGTCAAAATCTCTAAACTGACCTGCATCAAAACAAAGTGGAGGCCTTTTTTTCTCTCTTAACAGATTCAAACACCTCTGTTTAAGTCACAAAAACCCAAAGCAGATTTCGCAGCTCTTCTGCTGTGTCACCGCTGATGGATAACCTCATTGTCAATTCACTCACCTAAGGTTGACTTCTCACAGACTTTCCACCTTAAACCCTCAGTGGCATTTGATCATTCTGTTGCAGTGTCCAGTTTACATTTTACATTCTTACTTGTTTATTTGTTTATTACCTTGTTTCAGCAAGAATTTGAATCTGAGCAAATGTTTGATAATACAGTCCAATCTATCTTTAAAGTCCTAATTCTATCATTATTTTTCCGGTCAAACTGATGGTGATGGAGGTGTATGGGCACAAGACACACAACCCCCATCCTACTCCATTTAGAAGTGGGATTATGGCTGAGATATGGGAATGAAGCTTACCTGCTAGTCCTGAGTCCCTTAGCAGAGCAGAGATTAGCTCTGTACATAAACACTTTGGTATTACTGACTAGCAAGGATTAATGGACGCGTGGATACAGCGCTGGTTTAAATGTGCAGGCTTTGACGCTTTCTCAATCCACTTTCACTCATCCTAAAGATTACTCCCAGTCAGTGGGGGTTGCTTTTTGAACATGGAAACTTATTAAGGAAAGATTAGTCAGCATATATAAAAATCAACGGGACAAACTGTTGAGTCGGGCCTCCTCCATTTCACAGTTGAATCATGCTATGTTGTTTACTTAAAAGTTTGCCAGTGTCTGTTGGTGGCTATTTATTTGTCAGAATCAATACTGGTATTTGTTATTTTGTTTACTTGCAAGTTCTGCCCTGTCAGGAGTCGGTAGCTATTTGTTTGTCCAGAATCAATATTTTTGTTACATCCTTACCTGCAAAGCAAAGCAGCTGCCATCACAGGGAAAAGATGTTATGTAACTCAACAGGAAGCCCACCGAAATGAAGTCACTGTAAGTGTAGGATGAGCGTACAGGGCTTGCATGCATGTGCAGAGCTTTGGCTGACTTTGGCGTTGTCAAAAACCAAATCAGGAGAAGGTAGTGATTGGTTGTGGCTCATTTGGAGCACAAGTTGGAAATGTAATTGGTCTCCTGACACATGCACACTCACAGGCTCGTTGTCTGTTTTCCATGCCTTTGAACACATCAGAATGCATTATCTTGAGAACAAAGACTGTGTGCGTTGGATGGTGTTGATTAGTCAATTACACAACAGGGAGTGTGATAAGAAAACTCGGGTGGATCTCATTAATTTAATGCCTCGTTATGTCCCGCACCAAGTCAGTCACTGGTGAGAGATCCCCCCCACTTTTGGATCATCCAGTGTGTGAATGTCAGTAACAATATCTTTGATATCTATGATACATAGATGTAGCTGCTATAATTAAGTGTTAACGATCCTGACACTCAGCACAAATGAGTGTGGGGTATTTGGGACATTTTTATACAAACAATTATGTGCAGGTCTCTCCTCTGACAACATAAGCAAAAAAAAAAAAAAAGTTCTCCTTTTTGCTCAGATATAGCCGCCTAATAAACTTGTACACCAAAACTCAAAATGAGCTCATCATTCTCTGAAATCTGTGTTTGGTCTCTGGATACAGACTATCTGTCAAATATTAGGTCAGGAGTTTCAGAGGAGCATTCTTGTTGTTCATTATTCCGCTGCTTATACCGTGGGAGACATGAAGAAGTCTCTCCTCGCTTCAGGTTTCAAGACAACGTTACAGCTATATGCACTGGATACAAAGCATGTCTTTTCATCTCAACTTTTATGAGAACCTACTTGCTATTTATATCTCATCAGCGGCAGGAGGGATGACAGCAACCATCTGATTCTGCTCACTCGCTCACTATCATCCTTTGAAAAAAATTAAGCAATCAGCAGCAGTGTCTTCAGCCCGTCTCTGCACAAGTGTCTCGCTAACGTCCCTGATGGCTTACTTACATATTAAAAAAAACTTCTCATGACAACTTTAGGAAATCAAAGGCATCTTATGCGTGTAACTGTATGAAGTGCATAAACATGTAATTGACAAAACATTAGAAAGAGAACAAAAATTTTAATAATAACTTTAACAAAATGAGTGCTTTCTGAGGTGCGACTTGCTCGGATGAAAGTGGTAATTCTGCGAACGGGAGGGGTGGGAAAACACAAAGGCACACAGGAACGAACAACCAAGTGAGAAAAAAAAAGGAGAGAAATTTACCGTCTGACAGGTGGCACACTTTCTCTGCGATGATCCTCCCGATATAACTAATAATAACACGCCTTGCAAATGATGTAAGGCAGCAGAAAGAAATTTAATGATGTTCCTAACTGCTGGTTGCAATAAAGTAAATAACAAAAAAAAAAATTAAGATGAAAATGACAAAAAGAAATAAATACAAATTCTAGACTGGAAGAACATCTTTGTTAAAAAATAAAATAAAATGCTCTATAATGCTTCCAACTCCAATAATTAACATACATTTTCCAGCCATTGGAGTGTTGCTCATTTAATGGGATTCATCTAATTACGATGTTTTCAGCTTGTTGTCTTGCCTCTGGGATCCCTCAGTGTTCCGTTCTCTCTTTCTACTGTGCCTGCAGGAGCCTTGTGAATCTAAAGATCAGAGAACCTATAAGGAGCGTTTTTTTTAATGGCTGTGTCTCTTTAGGCAACGGCTCAACTTTCTCCTTCTCACAAACTTTTCCTGAAGCGGTACACTCAACCCGCCACTACATCTGCACATTTCTTTTCTGTGTTTGCTTGGTACCACAACCCTACTTGGCTGTGCCCATAGTAAGTGGAGCAGAGAGGGGACACTTCTTTCTTTTCCAATGGCTTCAGAGGGTATCAGCTTTAATTGCCGTCAGAGCTCTTGTAGACTCTTAAACAATGTTGCTCATGGAACAATGCCTTTTATTTAAATTGCCATAAGTCACCAGAACTGATCAATACAGATCCTGATCTTTCATTTTATATATTTGGGTTAATAGGCTAATGAATGCTTCTGGTTACCTGCGACCAACGTTGGTGTGCATACACTTGTAACTGTCTTAGAGGACGCTGTTGTAATGAACAATCTATCTTATAAACGAACTAGTAAAAAATACAGCTGTAGGTGTAGAGAGTCCTGACATGATAGTACGACTTGCCTCTCACTGGTGGAAGGTTTTCTCAGTCTTCCCACTCAGCATGTGTGAGCTGACTTGTCTCCCGCAGTTACACAGAACATTCTCAGTTCGAGATCTTTTACAGTTTAACACAGCTATTGGACTACTGCTGAATTATCTTTTGGAAAGCAAACTCTGGAGTCCTAGGCCAACTGTCAGACAACACATAAAGTGAAAATGCATTGTTTTTTCCCAGAGGGTTGTAATGTCTACATGTGCAACAGAAACGCTACAGCAAATAAACAGAGCATAGCTATAGCATAGCAATGACACAGCACAAAGTCAACACAACAGGACAGGACTTTACGTTAGGCATTTTCACATGACTAAGTTGGTCTTGGTTATATACACTCACAAAAAACTATACTTCTGAATCAGTGGCCTTGACAAAAGTGAGAAATTAATTCAATTGTAATACCACCTGAATTCTGAACTTTGCTGTTTACGTTGTTTTTTTATTTTTATACTGAACAAAAATGTAAACGCTTTTGTTTTTTGCCCCCATTTTTCATGAGCTAAACTCAAAGATTTAAGACTATTTCTATTTTCTCAGACCTATTGCTCTCAAATATTGTTCACAAATCTGTACAAATCTGTGTTAGTGAGCACTTATCCTTTGTCGAGACAATCCATCCACCTAATATGTGTGGCCAAGAGGCTGATTAGAGAGCATTATCTAATCAGATCTCAAATGTGCAGCTTCACCTCCAGTCAGTATCTGGTTGAGCAGGTTGTTTATTGTTGAATATTGGTCAACTCAACAACAAACTGCCGTCAGGTCGAGACCCCGATGAGGACAACGAGCAGAGGAGCTTCCCTGAGACAGTTTCTGATATTTCCTGCAGAAATTCTTTAGTTATGCAAACCAATTGTTGCAGCAGCTGTGTGGGTGGCTGGACTCAGAGGATCTTGGAGGTGAAGATGCACGATGTGGAGGTCCTGGGCTGGTGTGGTCACACGTGGTCTGCGGTTGTGAGGCCGATTGGATGTACTTCCAACGTATGGTTCTCGGGCAACTGCTCTGATGGACATTCCTGCAGTCAGCGTGCCAACTACACGCTCCCTCAAAACTTGCAACATCTGTGCATTGTGCTATTTGATAGAACTGCACATTTTAGAGTGGCCTTTTATTGTGCAGTATTCATGCGCTCTAATCAGTCTCTAGATATTCCACACTTGTGAGGTGGAAAAATGATCTCTTGAGATATTTGAGAAAAAGTCATCTCATGATAAATTGGGGCAAAAACAAAAGTGTTGCGTTCAAATCTTTGTTCAAAATCATTCTATTGATTCCTTATTGTTTTGCTCAAGTAACACTTTCTTATTGTTTGAAGAGTAACTCTAAATGTTGCTGATAAATGCTTTACCCGTGATGAGATGGATGAGTCTGTTAAAGCGGTTTCTTCATTTATCATTAGCTGTTGAGATGACTGTTCACTGAGTTTACCCTTAGCTTTAAACGTTTGGGCTTTTTATAGTGGAATAATTAACAATGATTTCATCCATTTCATTACTGCAGTAACCGTCATTGCGCTGATTAATTACATTCCTTAAATTGTGATCAGTCATTCTCCTACTTAGAGGGCATTAATCTCGCCAGACTCAGCCCCAACATTTGTTATTGCTATGACTGCTGTATTATTTTACATTGTCCTCTAACTCAAAAAGCCAGAGAAAACCATCTTTTATCTTAGTGATCAGTGAGGCTGAAAACACAAAGGTATCTTATTCAAAGTCCAAAAGGTTATGCTCATCAATTAAACCACACATAAAAAATGAATGGTAAATGTTAAGATGCTCCTGTAATAAAACTGCATTGAAGGAAAGACTGTGGGGGGGGGGGGGGGGGCTTACATAAATGTGCACATGGTTTAGATGTGTAAAACATTTCATATTTGTTTAGTTTTCCATGTGTTATCGCTTTTGCAAATTTTGTTTGCGCCACACTTTCCATGTCCACTTTGTTGCGTTCCAGTATGATAGAGGTTTACTCATATCTTCCCTATAAACTACTCTTTTATTCAAATTATCAGAGTCTAATGAGGTTTTTATTCAAATAACCAAATACAATAAACTGGATGACATTCATCTTTTGGGATAAAAAAACAAACAATATTATTATTAAATATTAAAATAGACACCCCTACTTTTTTTTTTACAATTACTTACTATTGACAAATCCTTCTATGTTTTTAGTATGCAATGATTCATAATTAATGCTCTGTCAATGATTAGCTCATGACAAACTGTAACATTTCAGATATGATAATATATTAAATTATTTTATCATTAGTCTTAATGAGCAATTAATGATAATGGCGTAATTTAAGTGAAAGGCCTATTGTAGTGGATTTTTATCGGGCTAATGAACAACTTCAAAGCCATTTGTGAGAACGATCCATGATAGAGGCCAATATTTACCTGCTCTTCACCTTCTGAGGGTCATCCATTTGCCACAAAAGGTAATCCTACACAATTTGTTTTATGACTGCTAAAACTGAGACACTTGTGCATATGATTGGTCCCTAGAGGTCTATATATTGCAGGTGGAAAACAATATTCTGTCTTTATTTAATCCATATGTTTATCATCTATCAAACTAGATGAGTTTATTTTTATAATATTTTATAGTACATCGTTTTAAAACACAAATGTTTTATCATGAGGACACGTTCTCTCATCAGTACCAGTGATATGATATACAGTATGCTTTATATAACTCTGTTTTTTGTTTGTTTAAATATAACCTGAGTCTGTTGTCCCAGTAATGACAAAGGTTATGGTCCATTAGTACAGGTATTTGAATGCCATTCAGGGTTGCTGCTTCATTCTTCACTTTTAACAGAGCGAGTGCATTTCAGCAGCTAAAGAGGACAATATCTGTAAGTCCCACGTATAGCCCAATATCAGCCACCTCAAAGGGCTCAGCAGACTGCTCCAGAGAACACCCCCTGTCCTGCCATCAGGGTAAGAACCCCCAACCCGGCTGGAAAAAAAGTAAGTATTATTTATATTATTATAATATTGTGTGTTGTTACTTATACACATATTGCTAGTATGTGATGTGTTCATCCATAGATCAACACAATGAATAATACCACTGATGGAATGTGTTCCTCGCCACTCTACTGCAGTCCTGATGCATCGTGGGTGGCTAATGTTGTGAGTGTGTGTTTTCACCTTCCTCCTAATATCTACATCTTGCAGATGATTCTGTCCAGAAACTTGATCACTGCAGAGTTCTTTCCACTCAACATGGCTATTTCTGAGATCTTCATCAGCCTTCATAGCCTTTTAAGAGTGGCCACTGTTTTCTTTGAATTCAGTTCCATCTTTGGGGCAGATATAGTATTCTTCCTGGGATTCATTTTAACAAGTCGCCCTTTGCTTCTTATGGTGATCTGTGTGGAGCGATACCTTGCTGTTGCCAAGCCTTTGTTCTTCATGAGGTTTAAACACTTCAAGTACAAACTGCCTGTGACTGTTATTATCTGGTTACTGACATTACTTTCTGGCCTTGGTATTGTCTTATTGAGTCAGACATTTTATTTCATTGTGACCGCACAGATGATAGTAGTTTGTGCAATAAAGCTGCATTGTAGTATTGCTACTTTATATATCCTTAAAAAACCTGGTCCAGGGGAAAACGTTGACTCAGGAAATGGGATGAACAATGTAAAACTTAAGGCTTTCAAGATAATATTTATCATCACAATATCTGTCATTGTAACATATTTCCCTTTGATTTGTATATTACTTTTGGCCAACAAGTTTTCCGAGTCCATGTTAATAAGAATCCAAACTATGTGTTATGTATGCACTGCAACTTCAGCGTTTATGCAGTCTCTACTTTTCCTCTGCAGGTATGAAAAACCGCCCTGTATCAAATTTATAAAGTGCTTGTAAAGACTGAAGGTAACAACATGTGTCTGCAAAACATGGCAAAATCAAAACAATTTTTTTTTTCAGGGTCAAAAATACTGTTTTTAATATCAGTTTTGCAAAATGAATAAATTTGTGCAGTAAAATTATAGTCTAAATCAATATTACCATATAAACTGTAATTATTTGTTTAACTGTATTATGGGTTATGTTGATCTGTTTGATGTATTTCTTGTTGCCAATTGTGATATTAATGCAAGATGGCTGTGGGTTGCAAATAAGCATAACACTTACTGGTACAATGTGTAAAAATATGTTCAAATAGCATTACTTTGTAGCTTGCATATTGCCTTTAAAGAGAAATTTATTCAGGCATTTTCTTTTCCTTTTACACTTTGGAGTGTGAGTGGTATTGTGTTGCAGTCAGAGTTATTTCTTGCACTTGGGGACGGTGTGGCAGCATTTGTGAACATTTAGGACTTGTTGAATCATGTTCCTGTTTTGTTAACAGTCTGAGCAATGACTATACAACTGATCATTTGAATATGCAAATAACAGACACAACATTTAAATGTCTGTCTGCAAAATTGAGCTGGTAATTACAAGCAAAGAACACACTGAACTAAATGTGTGCAAGTTAATTGGATTTTGTGCAAGTATTCTGAGAGTAGATGACGCGTAATAGTGAACTGAACTGCAATAAAACTTCAAAGACCCCTAACATTGATATCTGCCCTTTGTAAGTCAGTTGAGTGGTGTTTCTGTCATGACTAAGACTGAGAGTGACTGTTTGACTTGAGATCCTATACACACCCCACCACCGCAGCCACCTGCTGGACATGAACGACGCCTTTGTGATTAACACCACTATCTCATTAGCCTTCCACTCATGGCTTGTAAACACAGCAGCCAAAAAAAAATCAGTGACCTTAGTTCGTTTGATGAGAACACATCATAAAAGAGATTTCTAAGTGTTTTAAACATTTTTAAATGTGAGCCACCAAGTAGGAAAAAAACACCTCAAGCGTGTCCTCAGCAACCAGGTACCACCACAGAGATACACTTCTCCGTTAAAACATATCAAATACTACCATAAAGTGATTATTTAATCCTTCAAAATCTTTATTGTACAATTATCCCACTTGTTGGGATTGTTTTTAAAATAATCTCAGCTCTGTGCTGTGTAAAAAGTGATTTTATATTTATCATAGTTCCTCCAAGAATAAAACATGTAAACATCTGTGAGGCTGAGTTCCTGTCAAGTGCACAAAACTAAATCTGCACCAATTAAAAAAAAACACTATTCACGTATAGTTTCATATATGTTCATGTAATGATTCATTAAGTAAAGTGACATTATATAATAGTTAAAGGCTGCGTCACAGTTAATAAAGTGAGTAGTATAGTATATGATGTATAAATGGCATGCCCTTTGGAGAGGTGCACTCAAAGTACACTCAAAGAAAAAAAACAAAGAAAAAAAAAACGTGCCGTTCACTCAGATGATAATTGAATGGCACTGGCTAGTCAATGTGCTTAGTATTCAAAAGCGAATGTAAACCAATGCAAAGCAGCCACTCGGTCTGGCGTCGTGCTGTTTTGTGTTGTTTTGTTGCTTTATTTTTGGAAGGAAAGTAAAGGCTCTAAGTGCAGCTGCAGGCTAGCCTGTTGGCAGCTGTATGCTAATGGATGCCTTGTTTCTGACTTTGAAATCAAAGCAAGTCTTATTCTGGTCACTGCTGGCTGTCCTGTCAGTAAAAGGCATATGTAGAATAAAGAAATAAATGAATAAATTTTGTATTTTATTTTATTTATTCTTTATTTAATTTAATTTTCTTTATTAACCAGTTCTTATATACAATAACAACCTTGTCCCCATGTGTGTGAATAATGTAATGTTTGACCAGATAGGATTAGGTCTTTGTCATATTTTAAGGAACATGCTAAAACTCACTTTGGCATGCACTTTTAGGATGTTGCATGGTGGGGGAAACTTTAACTGCAACTCAAATGAGATATTTGGGGAGACAAACACAAAACATAACTCTGCTACAGATCAAATAATTGTCACTGATATGAGTTATTTCTTTCATCACTCGTGTCACTTTCACACTCCTGCTACCTTTCCGCCTGCCCTCATTCCTCACCTTTGATTTTCTCCACACGCCTCTTTCTTTAATCCCATGAAGCGTCTTTTCACTTCTGTCTTCTTCATTTTTGTTTTCCTTCTCAATTCCCTTTTCTGTCTCCCTCCACCTTTCTCCTCTCTCTATCTTCCCATGCCTCTTTCCCTTCCGCTCCATGTAGGCTCTGTGATATGGAAATGCACAGACAGCTGCTCTGGATCTCCAAGTTTTGATTTTGTTGTTGGTGTAATTAACGGCTCTGCGAACTGTGACTCATCCCTAACTAGGTGAGAGTGAGCTCTGTCAGCCAATAAGCAATCTTTCTTTTCTCTCTTTGTGGTCTCTGCTGTCTGTCTCTTTCTGACACACAAATATTATTTGGAAATTTACCCTGGCTCTTGTGCCCAAAGCCAAACACTGGTTGCAACTAGTACGTTTGCATCACTACATTTAGTTGGTGGCTTTAAAGGTTGGTTGGTCATTGGGGTTATTTTACTTTGGATTAGGTTGATCCTACACGATTATGTCATCTTAGGATGTCTATGAGTACAGATGTTTCACATCAAGAAGGTCTTGGGTGTTCGCATAGGTTTTCTCATGTTTTCCCTACCATTAAAAAGAAAACAAAAAACAAAAAAATCCAGGTGCCAGGATTTATATTCATTCATTCATTCATTTCTTCCAATTAGTCCCGTTAGGGGTTGCGGGTGATTAGAGCCTATCCCAGCAGCTTGGACACCTTGGACAATAGCAAGTTAGTTGCAGGGCTGACACTTAGAGACATTCACTCTCACATTCATTCATGAGGGATACTTTAGAGTTGCCAGTTGACTTACACATGCATGAGTTTTGACAGTGGAAGGAAACCGAGTGAAACTGGGGCATGCAGACTTTACATTCTTGTGTATAATTTGGGATTGGTACATTATAATTAACCTTGTGCTACAGCTGGATTCTCAGAAGATTTGGGTGTTTACTAACTCACAAAAATCCATCTTAAACTGCTCCAAGCAAAGTATTCACGGCATAACCACGGCCTGACCGGACAGTGTGAGGAATGATGTGGTGGTACTGACAGTTCCGGCCGTGTTTTAGGGTTGAAGATGTAGCTACCATTTTACTGTTACGAGTAAACAACATGGTACTGCTCCGTTGGATAAAAACTGTGTTTACTCACAGATGATACATCCAATCACTGACTAAGTATTTGTTTAAATTACCTGCGCTTTGGCAAATGCTTTCAATGGGAGCCCTCCCTCTGTATTATTAAGCTAGTTTAACCTACCCTGGATATTTCTCTCCTATCACAAAGCTGGTTATCAATTCATTGAGGTAATCCTGGGTTTCTCTGCAAAGCTGACAGCACATTCATGTGAAACAAGCAGAGAAGGCACTAATCAACCAATCACACAAACATGTGGGAGAGAATTAACATGACAATAACATGAAATTACACTAAACCCGTGCAAAAGAGTACCAGAAACTAAATGATACATACACACAAAGTAGCTAAAGACTAACAACTAACAGAAGTGTGGAATCTACCTTTTTTAATGCTGCATTAAAATAAATATCACAGAGTCTGTTAATCCTTAGATGTCAAGATAATACTGACAATAAACCCATTCTGAGCACAATGGCATTCATGTTTTTAAACCTTTTGAGTTACAATTTGTGCTCTAGTCAGCTGATGCTTGTGCAGACACTCTTCCTCAAAACTGGCAGCTCGTTTTTTATTGCTGGTGTGTCTATCCTCTACCTGGAATTTAACCGGCTCTGGAGCAGGTTCAGCATAAGTTTCAATAGTGATCTACCTCGCCGGAAAGTGCACCAGCTAAATGTGTTACCAAAAACGCAGTGTTAACCCTGAATTTACCTCGCTAACCTCCTAATCCACCTTTGTCCTACAGGGCCCAGATGGTACTGTGGAACAGACTATGTAGTGGAGAATTATCTGGCTTGTCAGGTTACATTATAATGTTAAAAACTGCAATCCAAATCTGAGACATATATTGTCAATGCATGTAATGTTTATATCCCACTCCAGTATGGATTTGTAGGATTGGAAATACTAAGATGGAAGTCTGTGACAACTTCAGCACAGATTAAGTTGTCATAATATGCGGAGCAGACTTTGAAAACGGGCTTTTCAAACAAAATAAAATAAAAATCAGACAGTCATGGTGTAGCTTGGGCTGGAATGGGGTGTTTCAAAGGCCCTGTTGTAAGGCTGAAGCCCTGTCACCTGACTTGTCTTAATGGTCCATTGAACTGCAGCCAGAGGATAAACCTTTGCCCCTTTACCTCAGCAGCTGGATTCTCACAAGATTTGATTAAAATACATTGTGTAGTGTTCTGGGCAATGTGAGTCGGACCAATCAGCAAACCAACCACCCAACCCACCAGTGTGACAGTACTGGCAGTTATGGGCATGTTTAAGATTTGACAACAAAGTAACCATCTGGCCAGTCAGGTTATTTGTCCCTATTTCGTGCTGAAATGTTCCTATGTGACAACATGCCCCAAAATGACTATATCCCCAAACCTATAATTCAAATTCCAAATCCCTTTATAAATACCTAGGAGGAAATTCACTTGTGAGGTCTCTTCAAATAAGTGATTGATTGTACAGTCAATCACTCAGAGGGAGTTCTATCTTATATTACAGGTGGAAATTGTATTAAAAAAGAAACTCTAGTCTATATTGTTGAATGTTTAAGGTTTGTGTCTAGATGACATGTATTTAGACTAAAAGATTCACCATCATTAGTTAGGAAACTTCTTTTACTGTATTTTTTACTTACTTTTTTTCCATTTAAAGTGGACCAATTTTTACTGACCAACAGCCACTGCCTAAATCTAAACCACGTAGCGTCATCTTCCAGTGGTTTCTCTTGCCTATATTTCTAAATCTTTTTCCATCTTCACTCTTCTCCCCTTTCTCTCTCAGACCAGACCTGGTAGTGAGTATCCTGCTCTCTGGCCCTCTCTTCCTGCCAGAGCCTACTTATCTCTTTAATGGGGATATCAATTAACATGGGAAACTGGGACCCCTAGGCCCTGGGAGAATTAATGCATAACATCTCACGCCACAGAGACAGGCTCCAATGCGCTCATCTGCTCATTCTTATGTGGGCTTTCTTCTTTTCATCCTCATTTTATGGTGAGTTGCATCTGCAAAAAAAGGCCAAGCCACTTAGTGTTCACACGGTTAGCACAAAGTTTTATGTTACATGTCGGTGGAATCTGCAAAATTGGCCCAGTGGTCTGAGGTGGGTATAGAATGCAAATTGATAATTTAGATACAAAACAACAGTTAATGAAAACCAACCATTAATTTATCTTAAACTGCTTATGCTTTTCCCTGTACGACCGGAGCAGGAGCTTGGTTCGCATTGCCGGCAGTAAGTCAGACCTGTTCCCAGTGCATGTTGGACTCCTGCAGGGCTTCCCTTTGTCACCGGTTCTATTCATTATTTTTATGGACAGGATTTCTAGGCGCACCGTTTAGTCGTTTTCTGCTTTTTGCAGATGATGTTGTCCTGTTGGCTCCATCAAGCCAGGACCTTCAATGTGCACTGTGACGGTTTGCAGTCGAGTGTGACGCAGGATGAGGATCAGCACCTCCAAGTCTGAGACCATGGTTCTCAGTTGGAAAAGGATGGTTTGTCCCCTTCAGGTTGGTGGAGGGCTCCTGCCTCAAGTATCTTAGGGTCTTGTTTACGAGTGAGGGAAGGAGGGAGCGTGAGATTGACAGACGGATCGGGGCAGCTTCTGCTGTGCTGCGGTCATTGTACCTGTCTGTGGTGGTGAAGAAGGAGCTGAGCTGTAAGTCAAAGCTCTTGATTTACCGGTCAATCTACAATCCTACTCTCACCTATGGTCATGAGCTTTGGGTCATGACCAAAAGAACAAGATTCCGAATACAGGCGGCTGAAATTAGTTTCCTCCGCAGGGTGGCGGAACACTCCCTTAGAGATAAGGTGAGAAGCTCGGTCACTCTGGAGGAGCTTAAAGTAGAGCCGCTGCTCCTCTACATCGAGAGGAGCAACCAGAGGTGGCTCGGGCATCTCTTCCGGATGTCTCCTGGTCGCCCCTCCCTGGGGAGGTGTTCCCGGTAGGAAGAGGCCTTTGGGGCAGCTCACCTTTACATACATGTCTATCAACAGTGGAAGGAGGCTGGAGTTTACAGAGAGAGCGCAAGGATTGATCCCATGACAATGTGAGGCATTATCAAAGTGTGCCCTTTGTCAAAGTCGCTCAACATACAATACATTAACTTGAAGGACATTATTTTGACCTTTTACAAATAGCTCACTGACAGGTAGTGTGAAAACCACGTTATGGCTTATCTCGGCATATGCATGTTTATACAGTACATCTACACTCGTAAAATAGTTGGCTTGCACTAATCTAACCATAAATTTAAATCTCTTTAGCATTATTAAGAATTCAGACATCTTTTGTGCAGAATGTAACAGCTGCAAGAGCAGGCCCTATATCTTGCTCAACAAACTCACTGAACATGCTGCTTTTGGAAGAATTTAAAACCTGCTCATCTGCAACTTTTTTCAGCACCCCAAAGAATTTCACAAACTGTTTCAACAATGTAATTGTAATTACACAAAGCTACAGCTGCAGTGTTATACAGGCAGTTTGCCAAAACCAAAAAAAAATCTAATAGTTAATAGAAAACTTGTTTTCATGGTTGCATGCCTAAAAAGCACAGGTGTTGCTTAATGCATTAATATAAGTTTTATTCAGAATTTTTAATTGAATTAAACAACAAGAATCAGAACTAGGACTCATAAACCAAAGTAATATTTTTTGTAAACACTCTTTTCACTGATTGTACTTTTAATAATAGACAGGAGTACAATATAACTATAATGTGATTTTCAGCACTTGTAAGCCCCCACTCTGTGAATGACAGTTTTTTATTTATTACCCAACCCCCAATCCCAATCTACCACCATTTTAGAAAGGTAGTATAAATATTTTCTAAAACTGACAATGGTTGGCTTAAACTTTTTTACATTACAAGTAAGGTTACATTGAGGTTTTATTTTTCTGCTGTGCAGAAGCTTAAGGTCCTAAGGTCAATAGTAAGATGACATAATCAATGTCTAAATGGAGAGTCAGTGGGGAGGTGATGACCTGTAGTGGCAGAAGTAGATACAGACTAAAATTAATGACATTATTGATGTCTGCGGTCATCTTGAAAGAGAAATACATTAATCTTACACACTCACAGCTCTAAGAAGAACAGACAATAAGAATGTTGGAGTAACCCAGTCATAGAAAAAAAAATTTGAATACATTTCTGAGCCATGGGAATGAGAAAATACATATGAGGCAAAGTTACACATTTTAATAGACCTTAACATCGTCTTAGTGGAGGGGTCAGTGGGTGGCTAAAATATTTCAATTTAGCAAGACAACATAAAAACTACTACATAGAAAATAAACACCCCTGTCTTAGGGTTTAGGAAATACTAAGAAAGACACATTTTAAACATAATGGATATTGAAATAAAGACTTTTACTAATTCAATGTACTATGTCTTAGATAATCTTTTTTTTTTTAATAAAGCATGATCAGTGTGATATGTCTTTGCATCACAAATCTCATTGGCTATCAAAATGTTTTTTATTAGGATGTCAGCTTGATTTATGTCAACTTGTCATATGGCCCTTCGAAACATTCAGCTTAATGTTTTTACTTTAACCTGTTCAGCCACTTGTGTAGGGTCAAAAGGTGAGTCAAACCACCATCTCTGAAATAAAATTCAAAACCAATTGGAGCTGATCCCATTTATATCCATTATATTCTGAAGCGGATCAATACTGACAAGGTCTGCAGCTCATTGCTCTGGGGCTGTCAGCAAGGGGAGCCCTAATCTATAGGGAAACAGTGAGCCACCAGCCGATGAAGAAGGGTCGTATAAATTAAATATGGATGTTTATCAAGCTGGCTAAGATTTGTTTGGATGTGTGTGTGATTAAGTGTTTGATGTTAGTCATATGCCAGGAGTTTATGCGATGGGAGGGAGTGCTTGTCTGCCTGTAAGTGCATACGTCTGCTCATGTGCGTGAGATTGTGCCCAATGTGTTGTCTTTTTCCTCTTTTTCATGCCGTTCAAAATGCTTTTTTCTTATTTAAACCATGTTGCTTTGGTCCCCCCTGAGCTTTCAAACCCCTGGGTGGTCGATATGGCCTAGTTTTTGAATTTCCTGCTGCACACAGAAGCATACAAACTAGCACACATACAATGCACCGTCAGCCCCACTTGCACTGAACACTACGCTAACATCCATCGGTACAGACCTTGTAAGCAAAACAACAAGACACGTATGAAGATGCTCTGTTCTTTTCATCCTAGAGAGAACAAGGAAAGAAGTGGACAAGGAGACGAACAGACGTAAATGAAGGCGAAGAGAGGGAGGGCTGAAAGTATTATAATGTGTGACAGTATATAGTGTCGAGCCAAGACACACACTGTGATTTATCTGTGGTGTTTTTTTTTTTTGCTGAGCCGGTTTGTTGTAGCATTAAAATTATAATGCCAAATGTGTCTCAGTGTCTGGCTTGTTTTAATGATGACAGCCCAGGGGATGAGTAATTAAGACAATGGAACAATGAGCCTATACAGCTTTAACACGTTTAAACTATTATTATAGAGTTATTGTTACAGGACACAGATTGACCAAGTATCAAATGTTATTACTGTGGTTAAGAGAGCTATAATACCCTGAACTGCAGTTCACTGTGAAAAAAGTTTTTGCAGATATTGTTGTTTGTTTGTCCTCTTGTTTGCCCTGTTGTAAAGCAAGACTGAGGGCAACTGTGTCCGAGCACTGCAGTGGCTCATTATCCCACGTAGCAGTAAGTGATAAACTTGACCACCTTCCACTTCTGTAATGCAAAATAATGGCATCTTTGACATAGGGTGAAGACACTAACGATCATTTTTAGAGTGGCCAACCATCCTTAAACTTTTCTGTTATGTAAGAATTAGTGAATTAGAGTTTGATATCTAGGTGGTGGGACAAATGGATGCAGCTTTAACTAATCAGAAGAACAAATGACTTGACTTAAGCTATGCAACAACATGGTTTAGATAAACAATTATAATTGGTTGATGGTGGAAGACAGGTTCAAAGGGTGGGTCTCCAGACCTACTTGACTTTACAGTTGTAAAGAAAGTTGGTTGGTCTTGCTTGCCAGGCTAGATATTTCTTCAGAATATTTAAGTCATGATAAAGTTCCCCCCACAAATGCAACATCTATTGTATTTTTTCCCATTGCTTTAGGTGGTAAAGCACATGCCAGACCAAATGTTTCAACATCAAGGTGATTTGTGGAAGAAGAAGGAAAGATGGATTTAGATAAAACGGCATGTGCATAGCAATAAGATGTGTTAGCTTGAAAGGCAGGTTAGGCCTAAATCTACTTGAATCGTGAATCCCATGGTGTCTTGAATAAAACACTTTGAACGCAGTGCAATCTCATGAAGCATGGTGAAAATCAAGAAACTACAGACTAGTCACATGCCTTTTTCTGTGACTTTCTCTCAAAGACAAGAAGAAATGAAAGCCACAGGACTGTAAAACCAGTTGTTTGACAGACCAGTTAACTCATTGACTAACATGTAAGGGAGTGTCCTCTAGCACCACTGTCCTTTTTTAATGTCTCATGTTGTTAATATAAAGCAAATGCTGCGAGTGAATGTGAGAATGAACTCACATATAGGAAGTAATATATCATACAAATCAATAGTGCAACATTTACACAATAGTAGGAACATAACAAAGATCTCCAATGAATCCACATTGATATAAATACGGCTACACAGTCATGCGGAAGTACAAAGTTGACGGACACACAAACAAACACACAGCTCGTCCCACATGCTCTGTAAATAGAGAGCAGGATGTTGCAGATATTTGGGTGCATGTGCAAACATGAGATGCTCCTAGAAAGAGAGAGAAAGTGGCAGAGAGTAAAAAGCGAATGAGAAGGGAAGAGAGCAAGACTAGCTAACAGTAGGTGGACAGATGAAGTGGTGACTCAGGACCGAGTGTGAAAAGAAAGGATTCAGCATTTGGAAATAGTCTCTTCCTCTGGCTAGTGCTGCTCTCCTTCCTCATTGTCTATGGAGAGTAAAAAATGGAGCATGAGACAGACATGAATCTCACCCTGAACTCTGGCCTCTTTATGCTTTCTCCATCCATCTTTTGTCCTCTCTGTACAGTTCTCTTGCACTATCCTTTCACTTATTTTCATGCAGCATTGTGTGCAAAACTCTGTCCCTCTTACTATGGTAAGTAGAACTCAGAAGGCAAGCAGTAAAGATAGTAGTTAGGAAATTCCTGTATGCAGGCATCTAGTACACATTTAACAGTATAGTAGCACAATTCTAGTAGCCTATAAAAACTACAAACTAGCTTCTAGTGTTCTTTACTGTCTCATTGCAATAATGCTGTTATATTTGTCAAGCAAAGTGCCAAGGTCTGTTTGTGCTCCGTTAACATCTGGCATTCTGCCTTTGCCTGTGGATGTTTCCTTTCAGTCCCAGAGGAGGACTAATGGTGAACATGACTACATTATACTGTCCGTTTCTGTTTTGGTCTTTGAGTTTGAGTAAGACTGCTTCATAATTTCAGTCATAGTATAAATGAGTAAACTACTTAATGTTACCTTGCAAGAGGTATAGAAAGTCAAATTTATACCATGAACAATCAACAAAAATGTGATACGGCAGCTGTATTTCTCAGATATCAAAGATTTTTTTTTTTTGGGCTTTGATTTATTTACATTACAAATTAGTGTTTTTCAGGAATGTACTGTAATATTCCTAAAAAACCCTGAGCACGGGGAGAACATGCAAACTCAACACAGAAAAGCCTCATGTGGCCCGATTTGTAGTGAATGGGATAATTTTGTGATTAATTGTTAGAACTTGCCTTGAGCAAGGCTTAACGTGACAGCTCAGTGGCACACACCTATCTAAATGATAAAGAACCTAAATTAAGCCATTAAAGGCTTGTTTTTATGTTGGCAAATAAAAGAGTGCGTTTTTTATTGTTTTACTTTACTTTTATACTTTCTTGCTTCTATAACAAACATTACTCACTGCTTAAAACAACAGTCTCACACAGAATATTGTATTTGTGTTGTTGTACATTGGCCTGGTTCACCGATACCACAATGCCTCATTAAATTAAGATTTGTTTTTATATGTTAGGCTTTTTAGAAATTCTACTTGTCTGGCAGGATTCCCAAAAATCCCGGGTCAGCCCTCAAAAGCATTCCAGTGGAGTCAGTGGTACCTTGAAAAACATGGAGGTATCTGATGAGGAGAGGATCTCTCTTTTTCTCACCCACACGTTATATTGGTATATTGTGCAGGATCTCATATAAGTTATGCAACAAGCAACAAAAAGGATTAACTTCACAGATGTTCTTAGGTGAGTATGTTTCCCCAAGCACACATTATCCTGGATTCACACCAGAAGCGACATGATTTTATGAAGTGGCTCAGGTCATTAAGCCCTGGCTCTGGTAACTGGCAGGACTTTACATAAAGCTACAACGTTTTTTTAACCTATTCTGTTAAAGCGGGGTGCATGTATCAGAGTTAGCACGCCTGCCTCACAGCAAGTGGTGAGTTCAAACTTTGGCCGGCCAACAAGGAATCTGCATCTCTCTCACCGGAGTATCCACAGTGGGTTCTCTCTGGATACTCCAGCTCACACCGCCCAAATATATGCACGTATAGGTCACATATTGCAACCTACTGATTGTCCAGGGTGTACGAAGGCCCACAGTTGCTGGGATAGGCTCCAGTCACCCACAACCCCTAACAGGAAATATTTCCCAAGGTTTTATCTTTTGAATTGCAACACTGGCCCTTCAAAGTGTAGGCTAGATCAAGCCGGGGTCACGTTATGGTTGACCCCGGCATCTACATCTACAGCACAAAAACAACCCATACAAGCAAATGTGCAGTGCGCCTGTATAAAACTTGAAGAGATCTTTGGTATAAAATCATCTCCATTTTTCTTCAAAGGCGCTTAAGTGCTCCTCATTTGGAACTTTAAAGTGATGTGTTTCTAAATGAAATGGTCTGCGTGTGAGTCTTCCGAGAGCACCTCTGATCTCTCCTCCCTCTCACTGTTCCTCTCTCTCTCCGTGTCTGCGCCCAGCCCGCTCTATCTCGGAGTCTCTCGGCGTCTCTGCTCCGGAGCTTATCTCGGTGCGCATCGTCAGCATCAGTTTGAAGTCAAATCTGACAGCCGCTGCCTCTGACTGGTGCTTTCGTTTTCTTTTTATTTTTCTTTTTCCACTCTTTCTGGTGGTCAGCCCGTCTCGTTGAAGAGGTACAGTCCGGGATTGGCGTGCTAAACGGGTGTAATTATTGACGGACTTTTTTAGGTGTGGGTGCAGAGTAGTATTGAGGAGGTTGACCTCAATTGGCGCCCGGGATATGTGGGTCTGTACGCTGTCGTCTGCTTTTCTTACCTTTTCCTCTCTTTTGCAGTTGAGTCGGGACTGTGGGGAGCGCGTGTGGTCGCAGGCTTCAACTTGGGGCGAAGAAAGACACGGGAAACTCCTCGGAATTCTCCATCCACCAAGCTTCTGTGCCGATATTCTGGTGAGCCTTTCCCGCCAACCATGTTCCATTTACAAGATTAGTTAGCTTAGCCAGTTGTGGCACTAATTACAAACCGGTGTGTGGCTATAAAGAAAGAGCACACTTTTCCTGTTGTGCCGAAACACTTGAAGAAGCGTTTAATGAATTGTTTTGCCGTGTCCAAAGTGATATAGCGCAACACTCGTCTGTTTTAAAAGCTTAGCCAGTGGCAATGAAGTTCTGTCGCTTATTATGCATAGAAATTAAACATGGCCATTTGTGACAATTATCAGTCAGCATTCCTATCACGGAGAGAGGGGAGTAAAATACAGCTGGTGTGTGTGTGTGTGTGTGTGTGTGTGTGTGTGTGTGTGTGTGTGTGTGTGTGTGTGTGTGTGTCTGTGTGTGTCTGTGTGTGTCTGTGTGTGTGTGTGTGTGTGTCAGAGGGATAGAGGAGATTATGATAGGATTGAGTGAGGAGTGTGAGAAGAAACATTTAAGGGATCCCTCAGGGAAGTGCAGCCTTCCTCCTTTTATGAGAGAGGTTTTATTAGTCTTTTATTTCCCCACAATGATGACATTGTCTGATATTGTTCTAAAATCTCTACTTAATATGCGATTATTGTCAGTGCCATTACTCCCTTTTATATGTATATGGTGACATGCCACGGTACTGCAGGGCTACGCTGTAAGGCTCAAATCTATGTGGCCATTTGCTGGCTTTTATTGTCCTGTTTATCAATTAAGCCTGTCTATAATGGAGATATCACACTTCCTCCAACATAAAACATTACTCTCCCACACACCATCCGTTAGCATCTCACCTCCCACATAGCCACACTTGCTGGCCAGAGCCGATTATTTGGTTATGTGCCACCATTTGCACTAATAGAGAGTCCCTACTTAATGTAATGACAACTCGATCAGTCAAGCCCAACGCACAACAGAGGGCCGCTTAAAGGCCCATAAGCGGTGTCATCAAGGGCAGATTGAAAGGCTGTAAAAACGCGCAGGCTATGACAAAGTGCCTATGGACCTTGTCGAAGTTGTTTGCTGATGTGTTTTGTTGTCTTTGTACAGTATGGGCCTATTATTGTAAAGCATGTTCCCTGGATTTTGTGTGTGCATGTGTATCTAAATATGCAGTTGAGCTTCCGGCTCTGCTCAGTCATGTGTATGCAAGAAAAGAATAAGTGAATAAAAAGAGAAGAGGGACAGAGAGAAGGAGGACGGAGAGAAAGAGAGATTATGCTAACTCAAAACTATTGGAGGAAGAGGAAAACCCATGTAAGCATTTTTTTTCTTTTTGCTTATATATTTATATATTTAGCTGTCAGGGCCTTCAGTGAGACACAGTAGGTTGTTCTGGCTTTGACATGCTTGTCACCAGCTTGAGGATTTTTTATGAAAGAGGGCCACCGACTATTTTAGCTTAGCTATACAACTCCCATACAAATAGCACAGGCTTAAGGGATTGACCAAACAAGACCACAGACTTACACACTAAATTAGTCTACTTATATTTCAGGCGACATGAGAAAAAAACCTGCTGGTCAGCACTTGAAGGTTCATGCTCACCTGCAGTTTCTCTACCCTCAGAGGGCCAAAAGCGCTGAACTGCTGCTGAAGAGATATTTAATGATACAATGGACATGTTACATCTATGTTGCTCACACTATATATAGAATAAAGTGAATTTTATGCATTCAATTCATATTATAATGGTTGCCTCTAAAAGGAATATAAGTTTAGATTTCCAGACTTTCTGACACTAGTTGGTGAGCCCACACCTTTGCTTTTGCAATCTCTGACAGTCTTTCAAAAAAATCAGAAGGTAGCAAAGATCACAAACTATGACCTTTGAAAGATGGAATATATCAATAGATTTTATCATGCCGTTGTGGTGTGTCTGACTGATATTCTCTCAGATGGGTCCAGCACATAGTGAACATTTTACTCATCCATACAACCATCAAGATAATGTTTGTTGTTCTATTTTTATTCTAGAGATATTATTTCTTGTGTTAATGAGGATGGTATGCTGTATGCTATTATGTCTGGCTCTTTTTCAAGTTTTTGCTCATTCTGATAATCTGACCATCATTGATACTGATAGTAAAGTACTCCACTAGAGCATTACATCATAATGTGAACACAGATCCACGCTGCAGTCAAGAGTAGGTTACTAACATCTTACAGCAAAATAAGATCAAAATGCCTCGATGCCCCAGAATGCTCTCTAACTCTGAGAGTGACATAAACTGAAGCTTGAAGTGGAGGCAAACATTGGGTGAAAGTGCCCTCACAGGGAGCACTCTAAGTACCTTTTGACAGAAAAAAAGGATCTACTTGTGTTTGGATTTGTTGTTAAGATGGTGGGCTGGAAGCATTATTACTGTTCCCCAGTCCGTGCAAAATGGAAGCGGCATTCAAAGCCAATCCTGATTTTCCTATGTGACAGATTGTCTGTGTGTGTGTTTTCCCTTTCCCCTGTTGTTGTTTGTTCTCAGATGCACAGAATCACACATAGCTGGCACATAGACGGTCAAATGCATTTGCTCACATTATCACATTTTCACATAGACACCCAATTGATTCTGAGAACAAGCAAGACACACTAATACAGTCCTTCAGTCATATCTATACCTGCTCACTTGCCCTGCCTTATTGTATCTTGCATATTATCTACTCATTCTCGCAAACAGTATATGACCTTGGGTTTAAAAATGTTTGATTACAAATAAAGTAATCCTGTGCCCATCTCTACCACTGGAACATTTAGACTTCTGTAAATTTGTGAACTAGACATTTTCTGGGAACTAACTAACTGACAGGAAGCTTTCCTCTTTTTGGACCCAAGTAGTTATTTTTGACCAACTTTAGTAATATCCTGGTAAAGAGGAGTCAGAGTCATGATATGATAGTCATGTCCACAGGGAAGCTTGTAGAAGTTTCCCCAAAATAAACCTGTAAGGCAATGTAACACTCCATCTTATTGCGAGGTAGCACAGTCATATCTTACCTTCCCACTTAGCTACCTTATTTTGTCTTGCAAGTATCCACCCATTCTGTCAAACCAAACATGGCCTTGGGCTTAAAATATCTACACACACACACACACAATGTTTTTGCGGGGACAGCCCCAGAGTGCTGGCACCAAACCAAAGCGCTGGTGATAACGAGGTTGAAGTTAGTTAGGATTTTAGCTGCGCCTCAACCTCCTAACACCCTTTCTAAATCTGATTCATCCCAAAATGAGATGTTTTTCCAAGAGAGGGAGATGAAAACACTCTCCCCCCTCGCCAGTTCTCCCTCACTTCCTTCTTCCCTTGCCAAATACAGTTCAGCTCAACACCCTGTGCACCCCCCCTCCCTTTCTATTACTCCCATACTCTCACACACTATCTGTTTCACACCCCATCCCTCCCGTTCTCTCACATCTCTCTCTCTCTTCTCTCCTCCCCTGGCACCTCGATGTGTTTCTCTTTAATTGAGATGCATTTCAATGTGGTGCAAATTAGCTTTCTACAGCTCCAGTCTAAACTTGAAACCTGTGTGTATTTGTGTTTGCCTGTGCATATAATGTGCGCTCATATAATCTATATACAGTATGTGTGTGAAAAGAATTCCCACAGTTGAAAGTGAAGGCGCAATACCTTTCCCGTTGGTTTGTCCAACGCACGCGTCTTCTGAAGCCCCCATTCTCTCCCACAAGCTTACATTTTTAGTTGGACATTAATAACATTCCTATTTTGTTCACAGTCTTTTGGCTAGTTTACTTGGCCCACCTTGCACGTTTGAAATCAGATCTGTTTCTGAGCAATGACAGTGCAGAGCAGCTCATTTGATCAGGCTGTTTCGTTTTAAAAGATGATATTATATCTGATGATACTGGACATTGTGTGTCGGGGTGTAGAGATCCCAGAGAGTTGCAATACCATATTCGTGCCACAATTTAGTTAATCAAGAATGTCTTCAAATTGACCAAGAATGCACGTGAAAAATATAGGTCAGCAAAAACAACTTTTATCATATCAAAGTGTCTGTTATTACTGTATGATTAAATCAATGTGAATACAGCATGGTATGTGTTAAAAAGCAATACTAAATGGGTCATATGTCAATTAATCTATCTGTGTTATTGCACGCAGCACCAACATTGTGCCAAAAATATAATAAAAAAGATAAATCGATGTTCTGTGATACATAGAGTGCCAGATTCCCAAATTTAGACCAAAATACCATTTTCAATTCGACACACAGTCCAGTAGCTGGAACAGGTTTTTTGCCTGGTAGTGGCTGTGTGTGTTTTGTGTTTGTGCATTTCATGCCACTCTGTGTGCATGTGTGCACATGCATGTGTCCATGCAGAGAGTCTGTGGAGTCGTTAGAGAGAGTGATGCTGACAGTGGGGTGACCTTGGGGCTCCCAGTCTTCCTCCTGTCGATGAAGGGGATGACTTAGTGCCTCCCTCCCCACCCATGATGGCTCATTTATTATCATTAGGCACACAGTCAAAAGATGCTGCTCAGGCCCTCAAGACAGAGTGGTACGTCTGTAGATGTGCACTTGTCTGTGTGTTTACTTGCATGTGTTCATAGAGAGCGAAAGACAACAGGACAGAAACAGAAAAGGGAAGTCTTACCTCTGCAATAAGTGCTGCACGTTGGAGCATATGTGTCTGTCACCCTGCATTTGTCATAGGTGTAGCTGCCTTTGTGTCTGTGAATGTTTCTCCGTATCTTGATGGCAGATGTGTTTCCTGTCAGTCCACATCTGCCTGTGTGATGGGCTCTCGGTGTGCTTACCATGCAGCATAAATAACAGCCAGAGCCATAACCCTAACCTTACGTCACCTCAGCCGTCCAGTGAGCAAAATAAGTGGTATATGGCTACATCAGGGTGGCCTCTGTGCTATCGTTTCTCAGTGTGATGGATGGAGACTTCTGCGGGCCAGTCAATACCCAATCTGAGCCTCACTGTCCTGATTTAAGATACAGCAGCACCCAGGTGACACACTCACAGGCACGCCACTTTAATCACTCTGAGCATCAACTCCACACTGCCAAGATTGGTGTGTGGGTGGCACAGTGTGTATGTGTGTGTTAGTGTGCATGTGTGTGTGTTTGTATTAGTATCTCACTCAGTCATGTGCTGCTGTAATCACACCGCAATCGGCAAGTGCCTGCACTCCTGACAGAGTTAACATTTCTTTAGAATGTAGCGGGAGCAACATAAACAACGTACACAGTTGAGGATTTATGTGACGTGGAGTTCGAGAGGCATCTCAAAGTATGCAAAGGGAAGTGAAATGTTTTAGCAAGTGTTTTAGACCGGAGTCTGCTCTTTATCCCTTGCATTTAACATATTGTTATTGTTATATCAAGCTTTAAGCGCCCAGCAAAAGCAAAAAGTTAATTCATAAACTACTGTATAAACTGAGATAAAGACTATAATAATAAGTTTTTTATAAGTCTAAACAAACACAGAAATAGCAACTGAATTATCGAGCTTTGAATAAAATAGAAGTATATATATATATATATATATATATATATATATATATATATATATATATATATATATATATATATATATATATATATATATATATATATATACGTTATATATTATTTGTGTGCATTTTATCTTTGGATAGTGATATGGGTTCTTATTCTTAAAAATTATTTTTAACAGGTGTTTAACAGGGAGATGGCAGTGTAATGGCAAGCCGGTTGATACTGTAGGTCTGTTTGGGTTAGTCTTTGCTATACCATTGTTCTGTTGTAAAAATGACTGTTTTCAACCCAATAGACCACAATACTCTTTTGTCCTGTCTTGAGACCTGTGCAGGTGTTATGGGGCACTGCTTTTAACTAGTTTTGACCCTATCTGCCCAATAGGAGTTTTTTTTGTACTTGACCAGTACTGATCTGCAGAGTTGCCACTGACCTGTGGAGTGCCTCAGGGTTCCAATTTATGCCCCGTTCTACCTTCTTTATATTTAAAGAATATTATATATATTAATATTAATATATTATTAAATATTATTAATATTATTTTTTTAAAGCACAACATTTCTTTCCATTTTTTTGCAATAGGTATAAGACATGTCAAATATACCTTCCCAAATATCAAATAGTGACTTTTCTATCCAGCCCCTATTAAATTGTTCAAAAGTTTGAAGCTGGGTGGAAACTAATTTTCTTAAATTAAATAAAAGAAATAAAGCAGAGATTGTTATTTTTGGTCAGCCTGACATTTTAGATGGTTCAGCAGTGCCATTGGTCCACTGGCCTCAATCTACCCTTTCACAAAAAATCTTGGCATCATTTTGTATTGTGTTTTTAAATTTGAAAAACTGATCACATCAGTTGTGAAAATAAGCTTCTTTCAGTTGAAGCTTTTGAGTAAATTGAAAAGGTAAATTTAAACCATACTAAACCACACTAAACCATTTTGAAAAAAATAGATTAATTGTAACTCACAGTGGCCTTGATCAGTCCTGGCTGCTTACAGGGGGTGCAAAACGCAGCAGCACATTGACAGGATGGATGTGTAATTATGTGGCTTTTACACCACTTTGGTCCACTATGGCAGTTTTGAATGTGCTATAGAAATTGAGTTTGACTTGACTTGACTTACTGTAGGCATAGTGTTTGGATTTCAACATACTGCTTTTGATTTAAAATGTGTTATCTAGGTGAAATATTTGTCCCATTTTGAATTGCTATGTTTAGCCATAGCTTTGAATTAGAAGAAAATGCTCTTGAAAATGACCTTTTGTTAAAAATGTGTAAATCCTTAGTGATGACCAGAAAATGTAGTAGAGAACAGGGATAACATGAAGGAAATGACCCAAGCCAGGAATTGAATTGTGACAATCTCAGAAGCACCCCATCTAGTCTGAAATGTGATCCATTTGATATCATATCTTGCAAACAATATTAGCAATAAGTTAGTTTGAACACCATTTTTCAAAGGTTAATTCTTATACAAACAGCCTACTCTTCCTACTAACTCCTGATGCAATGGATGGGGGAAAAAAAGATTTTTCACCAGTGGATAAGGTCGGCAACTTAAATTTGGCAAACCCTGCGTATACAATCTCTGTGTTGTTTCAGTTTATAAGCACGCTACGCAAAAGAGAACACTTAAGTGCGCGTGGTAATCAACAGAAGATTATGTTTGAATGAGTGAGCGGCTGGATATTGGTACTTTATCAGAGAGTAATCTGTTTGCACTGGTTCAAATTGTTCCCTCTTGACACGTCTTCACTCACATACATGCTCTGCGCACACTCACTGTCCCAGTCAGTCGGCCCCGCCCATGCAGCCCCTTCGCTTTGGCTGTTAGTCTAATTTATGAGGTGCCGTTAATTTGGCCTAAACGCTCGTTGCGAGAACTCCCTCTTCTCTCATCCCTTCATCCCTGCATCCCTCCTTCTCTTCCTTCCTCTCATCAGTCACTCGGTAGAGTAAATCAGAGGGGAGGTATTGCACAGCAGGCAATACACGGACTGGACACCTTGACTAATATGCCGCCGTCCTTCTCCGTTCTTCTCTTCCTGTCTGGCTTACTTTTTCCATCTTTCTTGCTCAGAATTAAATTTGGCTTCTCTTTTTTTTCTGTCCGTTCTCTACCTTCATCCTAATTTACCTGTTTACCCTCTTGCGCTTGTTTCCTGCACTTTTCTTCCACCCCCACTCCCCACAATCCACCCACTGTCTCCACACTCGTGTTCCGTCCTCCACCTCTCGTTTCCAGCACTTCTTCTTCACTCTCTTACCTCGTGTGCCGTGCTCCTCCTTGCTTCCTCCCCCATTCTCCTGTTCTCAAGTTAGGTGTAAATTTAGAACTGAAGGCATGAGGGGATGCTTTATGCATGTGTGTGTTTGTGTGCAGCAGAGAGAGTGTGTTAGAGAGACAAAGAGAGAAACTCTACATGAAAGCTTCTCCTAGTCCCCACACAGCGCTCAGATGGGGCTGATTAAAAACCTAAAGCCTTGGTATTCAGCCACATTTTCAAATCACTTGAAAACAAACACACACATAAACTCGCTTATAAACGCACACGCTCATTGCAGCATAGACAGCAGAAGAACAGCGGGCAATGATATCATCTATATGAACTTGCCATAGGCTGGTGTTTTTGGAACCAGAACTTATTAGAAAAATACAAAAAGCCAGTTTATTAATGTATTTAACTCAAGATGGCAAACAAAGCATATTTGTCATTGCAGTTGCTCATGACTCTCTCTAGTGGTTTAACATGATAATACAGGCACTGTACGTAAATATAAGTTATCATAGGTACGACTTATACAGTATAATTCTAATGCAACTGATTTTAATATAGCAAAGGCTCTTTAACTGCACCATAAGTAGTTATTGGTCTTATGGTCCTCTGTGGCACAATGATCTAAAGCTTGAGGCTACCTTTTAAATCTAAATGATATATTTTCTTACAAACAATTACGTAGTGTTGCGTTAACTTTTGCTTCTGCCACTTTTGTCATTCCTGTTCTCTCTACTTATTCCCCCTCACACTCAAACAGTACAATTGGCTAAAACGGATTCTTACTGATCCAGTGTGAGCAAACGGAAAGGTTGTCAGGCATCTGAGACCCCCTCATCACTTTACTCCACATCGTTCGCTCTAATTCCATACACAGCGTCCACTGGGGAGTAACCCTGGGAGCTGTACTTAATGTACTGGCCTGCCCATAGCACCTATACATCACTGTCCATCTTTCCAGCATTCCCCTCAGTCTCCTGCTGTCTCTTCTCTGTCTTTCAGTTATTCTTAGTTTCTTGTCTCTGTATTTTCCACCTATTCCTTTTCTTTTCTCATCTTTAAGTGTCATACTCTCACACACATTCTCATTTATCTGCTCAGTGTTTGTTATTTTTCCCTCTTGTTTAAGTTCCCTCTGCACAAAGAGCTTAGACAGTTCTCAATAAACGTAACTGCATCTAGAATTGTGTTCTCGGCCATCCTCTTGTCCTGTCACTACCTTTACCCTCATTGCACTACAGTGTCACCTCTCTCTGGCTGACTCTACTATATTAGTAAGAGTTGCAAGATAAAGCAGGCTACCTCTGCTTTATCCCTCTGTGTATTATGTAAGTCCACTGTGGTTATCATTAAGCAAGAACACCTTAAAACAATTGCATGTTCTATATAAAGATCAGCCACTCTTTGCAACACATTTTCATTAAAGCAGGCCTGGATACACTGGAACAAAAATAACAAATCATATATATGTGGTAATATGTATTTATCTATAATATTTTTCATACTTTTGTCCGAATTGTGATGCAAATCTGTCCATATTAGTAGTATTTTATGAAAAAGAACATAATGTCTTGTTTAGGCATAGTTTTACAGGGATCCATTGCACTCATTTGAAATTTTAATTAAATATCTATAAATGCCCCAATTTTTATTTTACATTAAATCAATGTAACAGACAGTTGTATGTATTTCTGTCTCTTGAAAACTATATATAAGCTATAACTAACTGTGAAAGATATAAGTCAAACTACTTACGCTATAATCAAGGCGTCCACAATGTTTAGGTTTCAAATGCACCTTTTGTTCTTTTGTTCTAGAACTATACCTGATCATGATTGACTCATGAATTACCTTAAAATGTGTTTAACTTCCCAGAAAGAGGCATAGTTAAAAATTAGCCTTTTGTTGCTCTCAGAAGCCCAGATAAATATTCAGGGCTAAGCTTCATGTTCATGGGAAAAGGGGAAGTTGAATTATCTTAATTACTGCTTATCACTGCTGGTGTCTGAACAAACATGCAGTCCCTTAATTATTAAACTATTGAGCAATGCAGACCTCATAATTAACTATTTTTACCAACTTTCTACATAGAATGAAACCAATTACACTCAAATCAAATTTCCTTTTAAATACTATGAAGGTAAAAGTGTGGGAGCTGACTTAAGTGAGCTTGCAGTAGTACAAATCAAATTAATTTCAACAATAAATATATTCAGGTCAGGTTCGAAGGGATCAGCAGCGTAAATCAGGGGTTATCGGCTTCTGGCAACGTTGGCAGCTCACTAAACACAGTCAGGTAAAGAATGATGAATTGACTTTTGGGAAATGCTAGCCACATTCAGACATGATTTTAAATGTAATAATGAAGAATTTATACATGATAAACCTCCATTCAACGTTAATGCCTCCAATTTAAATTTTCAAATTTAATGATAGACTTGAATCAAGTATGAATTGTGTGTATTTTCTTGTGTGAAGCCATTATGTGACAGTATCCCTGTGAGATCTCTGGGAGGCAGGCCAAGTGTCTCTGGCTGAGCCATCTCCATTCGCTGTGTGTCTGTTCAGTCAGCCACACACAAGACAGATAGAAGCACCAGTCTGCTCAGCCTTCCAGTTGCACCAATGTAATCAGACCTCAGCAGCCATAAACCACAGAGTACGGACACTCTGCCCGACCCGCTGTCACACAGAAACACAATCCACAAGTACATAGATACAGACAAATGGGCAAGTGTAGATGCACACATAAGCACCGGCCTGCATGCAAATGGTACACTTATTTATTCAATTTTGTCATCCTGTTATTGAATTGAGTTACACATAAATCAGCACCCATTGACACATGAAGCCTATAGGATGTGCACCATACCCATTTGTGGGAGGGAATCTTCCCTGTGGATGCTGACATTTATTGATTTAGTGTAATGATTATTTTTGTCAGGTATCTTACTGTCTGTGAGATACTGGTAATGGCTACCTAAATGGGACAGTGGCAGACATAGACAGGACACTGGTGGGACAAATAGCTCGCTGGGCCTGCGGGTTGTGTTGGGGCAGGTCATAAAAAAAAAAAACTTGTGTGATGTCCCCTTAAACTTTGGCCTCACGTCATGAAAGTGTCAAGCAGCTCGCACCACCAGCCACAACAACACAAAGGGAGAAATAAAAGTGAAGATGGAGAAAGAGGTGCAGGAGTAATTAAGGTTGGAAATTTAAAAAAGAAAAAAAGGTCAAGCTGCTAAATCTAATGTTTTGGACCTGTTTGAGCAGGATTATTATCCCAGCTTGTAATTAATATGACCATGCTGGTTTGGTTTATAAGCGTATGTTGTTGCCAGTTTACAGGGCGATGCAATCTACTGGCTGTTTCCAAGAACCTTTAGGCTGAAATAAAGCCTGTTTTCCTTTACAATGCGAAGTAGGATATGTCTGTTTAATGTTCGAGGTGCGGGGAAGATTGTAAAAATAGATACAGTGGTGCTGGGCGGGCCAAATAATTTTATAAAATTATTTTATCCCCCCGCGCATCACAACTCTGAATAACACAAGTAGGCTAAAGTCACCGCCAGCAACTATTGATTTTTGGTTGTAAAAATAAGCCTACTTAGACAAATTCCACCAAAGGACATACTTACTTTTGAAGATGTGTCTTTTGTCAAACTACAAGGTTTTAAAAAAAAAAATTAAATACAAAAAATGGCCCTGGGCATAATGCTAAGTTCCACTTGTAATGCAAGCTTGATGTGCACACACATAAAGCAGTAAGATGTGGTGTCCATAAGTTAGGGCCTGAGCTTAGAGACCAACAAGGCTGGGGCTGCGTGTCTACTGTGCGTTTGAGTTATGGGAAAGCTTGCATCTTTATTCCCCTCTTTCCTGTCACTTGCCTTCCATCACTCTTTTAGCAGCTCCATCAGTGTCGGTTTCCCCCTCCACACCGCCTGCTTCTTGGGCCATTTTGTCTCTGTTTGTCTTTTTGTTATCTTGTATCTTTTGTTCTCTCTTTCAACAAACTAACACTCAACGTCTCCCTCTCACATATCCTCCGTCTTACAGCGCTCGCTCTTTCTCTCCAGCTTTGCAGTGTGAACGATGGTGGATGACTGTGCTTTAGGAGATTTACTGCTAGATCCTGTCTCTGTCAGGTGTCGAGACGAAAGGAAAGCAATGAACGAGGAAGGGAGGAGAGAGTGAGAACAGATGGAAGACAGAGCAGTACACAGGGAGATGAAGAAGCGAGAGGGGCGGCAAATGGAATCAGCGGATGAGGGCAAAGAAAGGGATTATGCGGGTGAACATAGAAAAGTGTGAAGAGAGTACAGAATAAAAAGTAGGGCTATGTTTTTTAAAACATTTTTCTGAATATAGTATGACAGATTGTCTCTGTGCTCTACTGAGCCGCCTCTGTCTTACTTTCTCCCTGCAGTTTCTGACCTGAACAGAGACACAGACACACCTCTCACAGGATCCAATCAATTACTGTTGTCTGCTCAGGTGACACTGTTCCAACAGACACTAGACACCAGTCTGTGCTCAAAGTTATTCTACAAATGTATTGTTGTTTCATAAAGTCTGTCTACTGACTGGACTAGACTGGAGAACTGTGAGTGTGTTCAGAACACTAACACGTTGAAATTTAGCTAAATTGCAAAGTATTGCTAAGTGTGTAAATAATTTAAATATATGTTTGGGTTAACATCTTTAACCTGCATGAATGTCAACCTTATGTGGTAAGTTGAAGTGATTTACACACATTGATTACTCAATGTAATCATCATTCAAATCAATTTAAATATGCTCTTTCTTGTAGCATTGTGCTCAACTGCATTATTAGCTGCATTATAAAGAAGTGCTCATAAAGCACAACTGTGTCTTACTCTGCAAGGCCAAAAATAGACCTGCATCAAAACAACACAAAGGGGCTGTGTCGCTGAATGTGTGTGGTTACAGGTGCCAATGAGCATATAAAATTCAAACCAGGAAGTCCAGATTAGAGGCTTATCACATGCCAAGACACTGCACAGCACTTTCGACTCCTTTGAGGTTGGATTTTACAATTCTGGAAAATGTTCACATCAGCAATAACTGGCTCCTCGTCTCAATACTGAGAGGTAAACAGCTACATTAGCGCTAAGTTAGAAAGCATTTGGATGGATTTACTGAACTTGCAGCAACATTAAACTTTGGAACAGCCACATGACTTTAAATAAAGCAATGACAATGAAACCCCAAGTAATAAGACAACACATATGGCTTGTTTGTCTTTGATGGCAATTCTGGTTGCAAAGTCTGCATTTTGGCCCCACCCTTAGTGCAGGCATGATTTGTTTTTGTACCTGTACCAGCTGGTTTTCTTCTGTGTTTCTTCTAATTTATCATTTTAAATGTTTGGTTATCTTGTAAAAATGTCATAAAGCATAACACTTTACCAAGGGTTGGGCCATTATTTTTCCCCAGAGACACATTAGAACAGGGAGCTCTTGTGGAGGGCTGGGCAAACGCAGTGAACTCACTTATGTTCAATAAAACACTTTAACCTGTAGTTTAAAGTTTGAACTGTGGGCAAAACAATATGTGCAATCAACACTGTATATTCAACACCACAGTCACAGCTGCACCCTCCTCAGTTTTAGAGCCACTCTTTAGAGTTTGTTCTAAAACCAGTGAGTACAGATGCTAGCTTTATGAAAGGTGGTTACTGTTTGGAATCAACAGATCACTGCTGAATATTGAAGAAAAAACATGCAGTGTTTAGTCGTCAATAAAATATTTGTAAATCCTTGGCAGGCCAGACTAAAAAGTCCAATGGGCTGCATGTGGCCCCTGGGCCTTAGTTTGCACACCCCTGCCCAAGGACTCAAAATTATTGACGTCACTGGAACAGTTTTTTGTTTAATTCACTCACCATGTCCCTTTTGAAATCCACAGTGTGCATGTACATATTTACATGTCACAACCTGACAACAACACTTACAGACTGACAAACTCACACAATCATAGTCATCATACATACGCTTCAATGTGTACATTAGTGGAGAAAAGTAGAAAACAGAAGATGTAAGACAGGAGATGTATTGAGAGAGAGCAGAAACTGAAATGGTTTGAGGCACCCATCTGTCAAAGAAAAAAGGCTGGAAGACAGAAAGAGACAGTGAAAAGAGGGATGGTGTATGGATTAACAAACTGCAAACACCATGTGGATGTGTACAAAGACTGTGACTGTGAGACAGACAGAGAAAAAGGACACGGGGGACGAGACAGAGACAGGACTGGGGAGTGAAAGACAGTGAGGCTGGGAGAGTGACAGAGTGCAGTCCTGAGAGGGAGAGTGTGTGGGTGAATGTGAGAGCAGAACTCGCTTACTCGTCTGTCAATCTGAATCTGTGATTGGCACCTCGGGGCCCATCGTCCCTCTCATAGCCCACTGGCTCTCCCTGTCAGGAAGTAGGGCACAAGGTCACACGTACACACACATGAATCACACATAAAGAGACAATTACCTGCCTTACCTACTGACACACACATCTGTAAAAGATAAAGTTAGCCATATAATATTTAGTGTGCATGCATATGTAGCCCATCTTCTCACACAGATGGGATCTTAAAGAGTAGAGGCCTCTTGTGGGGTTTGCTATTGCTGACTGAATCAAAACCTTTGACACATGACCTTTGACCTTTACAATGTCAGCAATGCCTCTCTTTTCCAGACCTTTAACATTAGATAGAGTGTGCTGTTTCCTTTTTGTATTTATTTTCTGTTTCCTATTTGTCTTCCTAAGCCATTTTGGTAAATTACATTATACTTCCTTTCTGTCCTCAGCTTCTATCTTTTCACATGCTGCCACGCAGTTTCATCAAACCTCTGTCTGGGCATGCATGATATCACATTTTCCTAACGCTCATAAATGCATCGTGTCCTCTGTGCCCTGTCCTGTCCTGTCACACAAGTCACTCACACTCCAAATGTAAACAATGCTTGTTTCCTTAAAGAGGAAATTATATTATATTAGCATAGTATAACCAAAAGAAAAAACATAATTACCCAAAAGGGAAATCTTTATGTATCTTTTTAATGGCTACAAATTGATATTACAGTTGCCACTCAGCGCCAGGTGCAGTTTGCTGGCATTGCATCTCGTGGTGTTTATCAGTGGAGCAGTTGTCATGGCGATAGCTCATGTGAGTAACATGATGTAGCTTAAATGTGGCACTTGTCATCTTTTGATAGAAGGTGATTATCAGATAATATTACTGTAATAGTAGTACTGTAATAGAGATAATGACTTAAACTTACAATGAGGTATATTTTCTCCTCTGGGTGTCTTTAGTATGTATGTGTGTCTTTGTTACAGTGTGTGAATGGTCAAGGTAAAATGACTACAAAACAACATTAAAAAACATTATTGAAGGACATAATCACAGCAAAAAGCCAAAGTGTGCATATATGATGTGAGATTTTTTTGCATATTGTTGTAAAACATTAAAAAAATATATTTTATTCAAATCTCAGCTCAAGCCCTGTCTGTTAGTTAAACAATGACAGGTTTGAAATCGCACATAGGACACGTTTTTAATCAGTGCATGTAACACCTGCATTGGCAGTGGTGTGAAGACAGATCTGTCCAAACATCTCTGCTTATTTCAAAAAGGCGGAGATGCACCGGCAGCTTTTATTACATGTGCTAGCAGTTTAGCCTTTCTTTTAAATATCACATAATGATTTGCATGCACGCTCAAATACACTCTAATGAGACGAGGTGTCCATCTGGCACTTTTCGATGGATGTGTGCGAGTTTGCTGTGTATGTGTGTGCCCAGTAGGGGTTTGTGACTAATGGGGTCATTATTGATGCTGAGTCAGGATTACCGCTGATTGCAATGGCTGGATACCACCCTAACGAGTGTACAAACACACATGAACACACACCACTGGCCCCTGCCTCTGTCACACACACACCTTCATTTCTCATTCTCTTAGGTGCACTTATGCATATAAACCTCTCACCTCAGCTAATAAACTCACTCACCCAGATACCCCTCTGTAGACCTCTGTAGCTCTTGTGTACAGCAGTCACACACACACCGGCTTTATAAAAACAGACAGGTTGCAGGGGCTGCGCAGAGTAATCAGTCACTTCCTAGTTTTTGACTGTGCTACTGCATTTTACACACATGCATACAGTACTGTACAGTTAGGCTCAGCCTGATTTTTCATTTACCTGTACTGTACCATTCTGTACTTTATACAGAAACCTGCTCAAAATACCTTTTCCATTAGGTTTAATGCTAATGATGCACTCTTGCACAAGGTAACCTTATGAGTGTAATTGGTGAATCAGCACCTAACTTTTACCTGAGAGATAAGTGAGCTGTCCACTCAGAGCAGGTGCACAGCTACATGCTTTATTTAGAGAGACCTGCCAACTGAATGTACATTGAGTAATGGCACTGTGGTATTTAATACAATAGACTGTATACAGTGCATTGTGTATTTCCAGCAGCTACATGCATAACACAAAGTAGGTTTAGCATCACGTGTTCTTTCTTTAGAGCCCAACTAGCCTTATGTTGGTGTCTTAATCTGGTTCCAACCACAGAAATAATGCATTTAGTCAAAATTAGGCACTCATCCCACTTCCATTTTCTGGATGTCCAGAACAGGTTTGCAGCCACAACACTGCCACGTAACTTCTGCCCACTGGCCGCCTGACTGGTTTCCATTCCTGAGTCTGATGAATCTAGTGAATATAGCTGTCATTTCATAAACATTACAACATTGCGGAAAAGCAATTGGGAGCTGTCTCTGGTCCTGAAATCCTAGTTCTGGTTGTGTGCCTGCGCTCTAATACAGTACATACATAGATAGGACACAGAGGATGAACACACATAATGTCCCACTAATACATAGTGACTGACATTAATAACAGTAAATAAAGCAGTAAATTAAAGTTTTATTAATAACATTATTCCATAGGCCTATACCTTCAATATCATATTTTTTTTTCACCCTTTTTAACAACATTTGGGAACATCACCATTACTCCACTTTTACCCTTGACTGTGTGAATGAGGCTTCTTGGATATGATTTTACAGTACATAATTAAATCTATTTTTTCCCCACAAATCCTTAAAGCTCCAAATAAATCTGTTCATGGAATGTTGTTCATTAATACCACTATGAATCATTTCTGTGAAGCAAGCATTGTTACACACTATGTCCTTGATAGACATTGCGCTTAATCTATTCACTTTCTTGAGTGTGTGCATCCACATCAGAGGGGGTAAATCTCAAACCACAATATCATAACGACTGGATTCCTGTGCTATTAAATACATTTATTTTCTTATTGTTTAGGTGTAAAGTGCATGATAAACAAGTAAAGAAAATGTAAAGAGTGGAGCAGCATGTTGGTAATTACAAAATGTCTGTCTCAGCTGGTGTTACAGTATGCCGGTTTGTTTACTCAGCTGTGTGCATTCTCTGTTGTGATAAACACAGTTTACTATCAATAACGACTCTGCAGTGTTACCCTGGCTTTTAATCAAGGCTTGTGAAATATAGCATGTGTGTAAGTCCTAGTATGGGTGGGTGTGGGTTCCCAGCTTTGTGACATTTTACCAAGTTCATTGTTCCTGAACGCCACTGTAGTTTCTAAATCAAGGCTTTTATGAAGTTCTGCTGCTGTGGGCAGGCCATTAACATTTCATGTCATCCTGGCACTGTGTCTTTTGGCTTCTTTGAATAATCTCCACAGTCTGCCAGAGCCAACCACAATGGCTCTACTTTGTTTGAGGAGCTTTCATGATTTTGTGCCTGTATAGTTTTAATAATATATAATGTTTTCAAAATTAAAACTTAAACTAGTGTGGACAGTGGCACTTGAAATACATTTATATTTGTACATGTCAGCTTAAACAGGTCATGCTTATTATAAAAAAAAATAAAAAAAAATGAAAATGTTTATCAGCCCCCAAGTCAAAGTGCCCATTCAGTGTTTTAGTGCGTGTGTTTTTAGGGATCATTCTCCTAAGGATGGTGATTGGTCAGTCAGATAGCTCTGAAAGTCTATTATTTTCACTGGCTCACTGCAGAGCTGCTGGCCCTCGTCCTGACTATATGAAAAACTGTAATAGTGGACTGAAGAAGTAATGAACTGAAGAAGTCAAAAGCTGTTGAAAACATACATGAGACAGTTACGTTTCTATCTAGTGGAACAGCAGCTGAAACATGTGCACTGTGTTTAAAAAAAAAAAAAATCTCTGTGAATGATTGAATTTGAGAGTATTATTTTGATGATTTTCATGTTTCACATTTTGAGGTGAAATGTTAGATAGAGTTAGCCTGGTTCTACCAGACTCTCGTACATTTCATTTGTACAGAGAGTCTGGCCTCGCTCCATTGACAAGCGTTTACTTCCTTGAATGCGGGAACTCTGTTGAAGTTTAAAACTATTGGATCTGCCCAGAGTCACAGGATCTGCCATAGCCAATCGCTAACGTGTGGTCGTGACGTATGTCATGCGCCGAAACCGACTGGAAACAACAAGTCACTCCCTCTGTTCGCTGATTGGTCCTACAAAAAATTGATTTCTAGAAACCTAAGAATATACAGCGATCCCAGACTAAGTACTAAAGCGAAATGAAATTGAGCGGAAGTACGTAGGAGGGCGGAGCCAGGCTAAGATAGAGTAGCTTTAAGTTCTTACAAGTGGCAAAAGTGATGAATGAAACTGGCAAATGACACACTTCTGAATGTATATATTTCTTATTCCTCTGCCATTACAAACTTCCATTTAAATAAAATAACAGAACCAGTATGTATGCATAGAAATAATATAATGTAGAACTGATCTAAGATGTGCTGAAAGTTTGAAAATTAACCCTGAAAGTGAAAGGTGCTAGAATTTGACATAGAAAATGTGTAAATAACATGTAACAAACTTTTGTTGTTCAAGTGAATTTTATAACACCTCGGAAATTCAGAATGAAGCATTAAGGGAACTTTTCTCTTTCAGTTTCATCACTTTGCCAGACTTTATGGTCTTTTTCTCTTAGTGTGTCCTCACTCTCTTAACATTCAGCGCTCACTTGTCAGTTCTGAAGCGCAGCTTGCCTTAAGTATCAGGATTCAGTGTGTAAGCTCATCTTATTATCCCCCGTTTGTGTGTTTTTGTGTGAGTGCTTCATGTACGAGTGTCTAACTGACTGTGAGTGATGGGTGTGTAAGCCCCCTCCCTGGCGCTCTGTTTGAAATAAAGCGACAGATAATCGCAGGGCTCTGGCGAAGTGAGCTCATCTGAGAGCCAATCGATACGAGTGCCATAGCTTCAAAGCAACCCTTCAAAGAGGAGAGAAATAGCCATATGCTCTATGTGCTTTGTGTGTGTGTGTGCATGTGCACGTGAGTGTATTTAAAAAACAGAGGGAGGGCGAGCCAGCCAGAGCAAATGAGTGAGAGAACAAAAGAAGAAGAGAGACAGAGTCAGGGAATCACACACAGTGCAGATGAAAACACTTTTCATTTGGTAGCAAACATTATCATATCACAGTTGACATGTGAATTGCTTGTGACGCGAGTGATGTTGCTATTTAAATTGAACAAAATCATTGTTTTGTTATCTGGTAATCTCCTGATGTTATGGCTCTGTCATCTTTTATTCAGCAAACCGGCAGCAGCTGTGGCCTTTGTTGAGAAAATGGGCTGGGAGGAGACGCACACTGATCGAGAGTTTAAGGACTATACAGTGTGCGAGAGACTGAACAGGAGGATGAGAGTGACAAAGTGAAGAAAGGGTGAAGGAGGTGTCTGTGATGTGTTTGCATGTAAGAAAAAAGCAGGAGAGAGATCCCCGAACCACGTTGTGTTTAGCTGTGCCATCACACCTTCCACAAAGTGAAAATGAGAATATATTTTTGTCTCGTCTGTGTTAAAAAGTTTATGTGTGCGTGTGAATGTGTAATTTTATGAAATGCTTCTCCACAAGCATGCTGTGAATGCTTGCGTGTGTATGTGTGTGTCAGCATGGCTAATTAGCTGAGACAAGCAGGTGTAAAGCAGTAATTAATGACACAACTGACTGGCTTCATTATCTCTACATGAGCTTCTTATGCTGCTGAACAAACATGCAAACATATTTTACAACATTACCTCACCACTCTGTGACCAACCACTGTAAGTAAAGAAGCCTGGCTCTTATTGACTCCTATTAAAAAGCTCAAGTTTAAATCCAGTTGACGAGTTCTGTAGTTGAAAATCCTGTCCTGAACACTCTTCAGACGCGCCATCTCTTTTTCAAGCCATACCCTTTAACACTCTCAAACTCAACAAATACTACTAAAAGTACTCAAACAACAGCTGTGTTTCTAGTATCTAAATAAATGTGTTTCCAATACATACAGAGAAGCAAATAAACTTTGTGTGACATCAGAGAGTTGCAATTTTAGTTAAAATTGAACATACAGGAGCATTTGCAGTGTTTGCATTTTGACCTCTTGTACTCACAGAAAATGCACCCTGCCGGGGTTTATACCGTGTTTATGTGTAGTCAGAGGAAAACAACAGGGCGACGTCTCAACTCAGTTTGCACATGCTGATTCGTGTAAATAAATAATAATGGTGTTACTTAGTTTCAGAACAAATTACATGTTTACAGTTTGTGTTAACCTTAAAACACAAAACTTTAATTCAGGCAATTACCAAGATTTTTGGTCCTTCAATAAAGTGATTTACAAAGTGAATTACTTTTGCTACACAAGCTGCAGCTACATCTACCTTCATGATTGTCATGCTTTGTGCTTCCCAAACTCATTTTGGAAACATGGCAATCACTCCTTACACTGAGTATGCTGACTTCTACAGCTTCACGTTTTCATTTTAAGTTTATACAGGTAACGTCACATTTGCTCAGATCACAATTCTTTTACTGTCTATGCTGTACAAATTGTGTGGCTTTTTATACAACAGCAAACTAAATGAATGCAGTCACTTCTCGCGCACGTTGCCGTCCGTCCACTCAAACACTGATTTAGTTTGCAAATGGACTCATTCCTAATGAATCACAAGCTGCTTTAGAGCAGGCTGAGCGCACAGTAATGGTTTGGCCCCTCTCCAGAATACAGATCCTACAACACACACACACACACACACACACACAATCACACACACACACACACACACACACACACACACACACACACACACACACACACACACACACACACACACACACACACACACTCACTCACTGACAGCGATTATGAGTGAGTGTCCAAAAGTCCCAATTACCTTCACATCCAATGCAACAGAACAAGCTCCAAAGCTTATTACAAGTCCCACACATGTAGATGGGACGCATAGAAGATATGTCACCAGAGAAGCAGAGCGCTCTTCTTGTTTTGTGATTGTTATCATTTACCAAGAGCTCATTATGGCAAATATGGCGGTGTCATTGTATTATTACCATAAGTCATGATTACAACCCCTAAGCCAAAAGATCGTTATTGAATCATCAATAAGACGCTATAATTCAGTGATACCAGATTGATTTACGCTTCAGTACTCTGCCAGCCTTCAATGAGATCAAATGATATGAGATTGCTCTGAACGTACCATGTTGTCATTTAGTAAGTGATATAAATGTGTTTTTTATTTACCATTCAAGTGCTATCAATCGTTTTCCCATGGTGTTCTGCCAACACATAAACATCGCTGATGCACACAGTGTGACTCTTTCACTCTGTGCATGTGTGTTCGAGATGGCAGTGATTGGATGGAGTAATTGAACCTAATGAATATGTCTGTGGCCTGTTTCTTTCCCTCTCCATTAAACACAACTGGATTAGATTTACTGTGCTTACTCTAACAGTTTAAAGACTACATCAGTGGGCTTCTTTTACACACACACACACACACACACACACACACACACACATACACACAACAGATTGGCTTAGCTCAGTAGATCAATGGCCTCTTGGGCAATGTCTCCTTTGGGAGGGTAATCTATCTGCTCCTCACTAATGAAACAGTCTGATCACCCCACTCTGTGTGTGTGTGTGTGTGTGTGTGTGTCTGTGTGTGTGTGTGTGTGTGTGTGTGTGTGTCTGTGTCTGTGTCTGTGTCTAAAGCTGACAATGTGTCAGCTTGTTTGTGTTGTGTTAATCACATAATGTATACTTAAGTAGCATGCTGTCCATTTTCTACAGCAGTTAGTGTGTTTTGAGCAATGCCTGAAGAAACACCTTGAAGAGATTTTACATTATTATCATGATATAATGTAAACCCATTGTTTTGCATTGTAAATGACAGTTGTGCACTATATCCACATACGTAAATAAATATCTTAAAAAAAGAGCTGTGTAATATATTGAACGGTTACGGTGTTACACTTTCACAAAGTATTTTTATTGTTAATATTCCACTTGGTTGTTGCATATTTTATGTTTTACAAATATTGCAGCCCTACTTCAAAGACTGCTTAAACTAACACGTTGTACAATGTTAATAGAAATACATTAAAGCTGCATTACCTAAAATTACCATCCCCACCTCAACAACAGCATTGAGTCCTGGTTTTTATTAAAAAAAAAAAAACACTGAACCAATTTGCCACAGCAAAATTCTATAAAATATCTCATGAGCTTGTGATATAATGTTTTACCGTCTTCTTTTTTTTACTGATTCCTTTACAATATGCTATTACCAATTTTCTTCCACAAATACAAGAAAATTAATAACATACTTTTAATATTGTTCCACTGAGCTAGTTTCAAACAATGGGTAAACTTACTTGACTGTAGGATAATGTAAGCCTGCAAATCACACAATAAAATATTTTTTTTATTGTACTCTAATGGTTTACAGTTCTACAGACAAATCATTACGCATTCACGTTCTTTTTAGAGTGAAATAACGAGATTGTCCTTGGACTGTTGTGTGACCTTTTCAGAAGTGAGTGGAAAGCTCTACCTAATTTGTGCTGCACAGTTTTAAAAGTACGCTCAACCTTTACAATATTCCAGCATTCGCTTACTTTTTTATCTCTTGATTTACTAAAACAGGCCTTTTCTATTTCTGAGCTGAACTCCTTGAAACTTGTGCAGCTTGACCACTAATTGTTTGTCATTTTTTGCATCCTATGCCAGGCAGTTAGGTCAGTGTTGGCACAGAAACACAAACCAAATCACTTCAAGCTCCACTTTAAGCTCTGCTAAAGTCTGGAGCAGGGGAGGGAAGGGAGGACAGCGATAAATATTGTACAGGTTCCAGTCACACTGAGGGCTATTTCTAGATTGAGTTTCCTTTATTCTGTCTGTTGAAACTCTCATAAACCGCCCCCTCAAAAGCACATTTAAAAGCAGTTTCTTTACAACTGTCAAATTCTATTCGCTTTGTTTCTCCCGGATACTGTCAAACCCCATCTGCTTTGAACTCGGGAACATTTAGCACAGTTTACCAACATATACATCCTCATATTATCCTTTAAATCAATGCCCTTAATGAGTTAATTTACAGGAAAATGCAAGTTGTTTCAGTACAATTATCAGGGCAACTATGCCTTTCTTTCCAAATGAGTGGTAGGGCTGGTTCTAAAGTGGCCTTTAGCCACAGACATTACATCTTATTATATTTATTTGCACCTTTGAGCACAGCATTTCTTAAGAACACAATCGTGTGCAGTGGATTTGAATGTTTTCTTTTAATGTTTGTTAATGTTTCAAGAGCGAGCCAATACCAGAAGTTAGAACGTGGCATGCTAGACATTACATATTTAAAAGTAATGCACGTCATGTAATGGTAATAGTTTTTACTGGTCAGTGACAGTAGAAGTGCTGTCATTAGGTTGGAGGGTGGTCAAGTATAAGAACAAAAGGCAAGACAACAATTTGGACAATTAATTTATGAAGAGAAAGACAAACTCTGTCGAGTGAGATGTGTGGTGCTGGTCTGTTTGGTCTCTGTAGACTCTGAACACATAATGGACATTGAAGGGTCTGAGGAGTTGTGCTAATATTATATTTTGAAACCAACTAAACTGCCATGTTTCAATAATAATATTTCTAGAATTGAACTTTAGTACTTACCATCTATGGTCCCTTGGTGTTGTTCGATGTGGTTTTCTTCCTGGTGTTGTCTGGATAAAAGCGTCCCCCACAACGGAGGATTGGCGTGGGCGCAATTGATAATTGACGAGTGTAATAATTGGTATATGCATGTTTTAATTATTTTGGACCTTCATAATTAACCGGTTGGAAATATGATGCTATGAATTTTTTTTTACATACTTACCTTGAAAGATGGTTTGTGCTAACCACTGGCCTTATGTTTAACAAAATTTGATTCAGTGCTATTTATTGTTTTAGAGACTGTGCTGAAAATGTTCAAGAAACTTCTTTAAAAACTAATGTTTTGAAACACATAGTATATTTTTTAGCCCCAGGCTCTGACATAAAGCAGTTGAGACCAGCAAAGTGTTGGTGACACCTTAGAGCCAAATGTTCCTCTAAGAAACCTGGTTCTTTTGTTATCAAAAAGCAAGGACTTAAATTAGGGAAGACTCCAAACACCCCTAGTATATATTGGGGAATAGTGACATTTATTATAATTCTATTTAGTTTTATATTATTTTAAAGTTAAATAATAATCATTGTAAGTAGAAAGTCCACAGTTCACTTGAAAAACTCAAGTGCACACTGTCTCAAGTGAAGAGCATTGCAAAGTTGTTGTTATGTGACTGCACCCTAATCTAATTTCAATCTTTTTTTCTCCTTTCCCCTGTCCCCCTCTCCTTTATCCTCCCTTGCTCCTTGTGCACTCCTTGTCTTTGCAGTTTGATGTGCTGAAGTGCTTCTTAAGGTAAGAGTCTCATTTCATGTTTTACATCACTTGTACTTTCTTCTCTGATTTTCCACCCATAAAACACAGCAGGCCATCAGCACTTGGCACAGAATGTGTATCACGAAACAATCTGCATCCTCCGAGTTTATTTGGCTCAAGATTGTGCGCACTGTAACACAATAACAGTGTGTTAAGATAACAAAGAGACACTTTGGGTGGCACACCCACTGCACTCTGAGGTAAAGGCAGAAATGCACCAATTGTACTGTGTATGCAGTGTTAGATCATATGAGCCTTCTATTATTGTTCTCATTTATTATACGTTTCATATGTTACACACTGAGTAATAAGTGCTACTGTCACACACTGTTAACTAAAATTGAGTCTGAAAACAACAAACCCAACCTGATATACTTTTTTTAAAATCAGGACCACTCTGTTGTTTATTGTTTATTTTTAGATCACAAGTTTTCAGTATTATTGTAGTCTTAAAGTTATTACTTTGTTCGTCAATATCTGCAGACTCACAATATCAGGGCCACACAAGGCTTAGCTGTGAGGTAATACCTGTGCAGTGAGTAAACTATAAAAGTGTCTTCATAAAGCTTAAATCTATAATCTATACTTTTCTCACTATGAGTGCTGGCATGTGTAGAAGTGAGGCTGCAAGAATCTACAAAAAGTAGACAATAATATAATCCACTTCTTGATTTTTTTTTAGCAGAAAAGAAATTTAGATGCATTTGTACAGTATTGTTCAAAATAGTAGCAGTACAATGTGAGTAACCAGAATAATAATATATTTTTTATTGCAAAGTAGCAAACAAGTTACCAGTAGGTGCTGTAGATTCTCAGAAAACAAACCTACCCAGCATTCATGCTATGCACGCTCTTAAGGCTGTGCAATTGGGCAATTCACAAAAAGGGGTTTGTTAAAAAAAATAGCAGTGTCTGCCGTTGACTGTACAAACAATTTTGTACAAACGTTTTTGTTTCTACGATTAAGCAATCCTGTGAATCACTAAACTAATATTTTATTGTATGACCACAATTTTTTAAAACTGCTCCAAACTTGGTGTGGCAACAACTTGTGGCACCTCTCAGCTGTTATTCCACTTCATGATTCCTTAACAACTTTCCACAATTCATTTACATTTTTTGGTTTTGCTTCAGAAACAGCTTCTCTATTGGATTAAGGTCCGGGGATTTGGCTGGCCACTCCATCCATCTTTTACCGCTTATCCGGGGACGGGTCGTGGGGGCAGCAGTCTAAGCAGAGACGCCGAGACTTTCCTCCCTAGGACTGTCCCTAATAGTGACACTCAAATTCAGGACAGGTAGAAGGATGGGGTTCTTTAAATTATTATAGTACTACTTATATTTTTATTATACTTGACGGAAGCCAACACAAGGGGGCACCCAGCATGCCATCCATCCATCTTCTACTGCATATCCTTGGCCGGGTTGCGGGGGCAGCAGTCTATGCAGAGACACCAAAACGCCCCTCTCCCCAGACACTTCCTCCAGCTCTTCCAGGGGGATATCAAGGTGTTTACAGGCCAGCCGAGAGACATAGTTCCTCCAGCGTGTCCTAAATCTTCCCCGGGGTCTTCTCCCAGTGGGACATTCCCAGAACACCTCCCTAGGGAGGCGTCCAGGAGGCATCCGAAAGAGATGCCCGAGCCACCTCAGCTGGTTCCTCTTGATGTGGAAGAGCAGCGGCTTACTTTGAGCTCCTCCCGAGTGACCGATCTCCTCACCTTATCTCTTAGGGAGCACCCCGCCACCCTGCAGAGAAAGCTCATTTCGGCTGCTTGTAAGCTCATGACCATAGATGAGAGTAGGAACATAGATTGACCTGGAAATTGAGAGCTTTGCCTTACAGCTCAGCTCCTTCTTCACCACAAAAGACCGGTACATCGACCGCATCACTGCAGAAGCTGCACCAATTTGTCTGTCAAACTCACGCTCCCTCCATCCCTAACTCGTGAACAAGACCCCAAGATACTTGAACTCCTCCACTTGGGGCATGAGCTCTCCACCAACCTGAAGGGGACAAGCCACCCTTTTCAGAATAAGAACCATGGTCTCAGACTTGGAGGTGCTGATCCTCATCCCAGCCGCTTCACAGTCGGCTGCAAACCGTCCCAGTGCACACTGAAGGTCCTGGCTTTATGGAGCCAACAGGACAACATCTGCAAAAAGCAGAGACGAGATCCTGTGGTCCCCAAACCAGACTCCCTCCGGCCCCTGGCTGCACCTAGAAGTCCTGTCCTTAAAAATAATGAACTGGACCGGTGACAAAGGGCAGCCATGCCAGAGTCCAACATGCACTGGGAACAGGTCTGACTTACTGCCGGCAATGCGAACCAAGCTCCTGCTTTGGTTGTACAGGGAGCGGACAGCCATTACCAAAGGGCCCCGGACCCCATTCTCCAAGAGCATCTCCCACAGGGCGCCACGAGGGACACAGTCGAATGGAGCCGAGGACTACCTCAGTGACTTCGGCTTGGGTGATGGACGAGTCCACCTCTGAGCCTTCGGCCTCTGCTTCCTCAGTGGAAGACATGTCGGAGGGGTTGAGGAGATCCTCGAAGTATTCCAGTCCAACAATGTCCCCAGTTGAAGTCAGCAGATTCCCAGCAGATGCCCTGCCCACACTGTAAACAGCGTACCTCAAGTCTCTGGATGTTGTGGGGCTGTCTTGGCTGACACACCTCTGCAACATTGCATGGCATTTGGGAACAGTACCTCTAGACTGGCAGACCAGGGGGGTGGTCCCTCTTTTTAAGAAGGGGGACCAGAGGGTGTGTTCTAACTACATGAGGATCACACTCCTCAGCCTCCCCGGGAAAGTGTATGCCAGAGTACTGGAGAGGAGAATTTGTCTGATAGTTGAACCTCAGATTCAAGAGGAACAATGTGTTTTTTGTCCCGGTTGTGGAAATCTAAACCAGCTCTATATTCTCTCCAGGGTGCTGGAGGGTTTATGGGAGTTTGCCCAACCAGTCCAACTGTGCTTTGTGGATCTGGAGAAAGCATTTGACTGTGTCCCTCTCAGGGCCCGGTGGGGGGTACTCTGGGAGTATGGGGTCTGGGGTGCTTTGCTAAGGGCTGTCCGGTCCCTGTACAACCGGAGCAAGAGCTTGGTTCGCATTGCCGGCAGTAAGTCAGATCTCTTCCCAGGGCATGTTGGACTCTGGTGCAGGGCTGCCCTTTGTCACTGGTCCTGTTCATTATCTTTATATCTTTATGGACAGAATTTCTAGGTGCAGCTGGGGGCCGGAAGGAGTCTGGTTTGGGGACCACAGGGTCTCGTTTCTGCTTTTTGCACATGATGTTGTCCTGTTGGCTCCATCAAGCCAGGACCTTCAGCGTGCACAGGGATGGTTTGCAACAGAGTGTGACGTTGCTGGGATGAGGATCAGCTCCTTGAATTGCCGGTCTTTCGTGGTGAAGAAGGAGCTGAACTGCAAGGCAAAGCTAAAAATTTACAGGTCAATCTACGTTTCTACTCTCACCTATGTTTATGAGCTTTGGGTTGTGACCGAAAGAACCCAGATACAGGCGGCTGAAATTAGCTTTCTCCGCAGGTTGGCTGGGCGCTCCCTTAGAGATAGGGTGAGGAGCTTGGTCACTCAAGAAGAGCTAAAAATATAGCTGCTGTTCCGACACATCAGGAGGAGCCAGCTGAGGATGGCTCAGGCATCTGTTTCGGATGCCTCCTTGGAGGCCTCCCTAGATAGGTGATCCAGGCAGATATGTCTCTCGGCTGGCCTGGAAACACCTCGATATCCCTCTGGAAGAGCTGGAGGAAGTGTCTGGGGATGGGGACATCTGGGTGTCTCTGCATAAACTGCTGTCCCCGCGACCCGGCCACGGATAAGCGGTAGAAGATGGGTGGATGGCATGCTTGGTGCCCCCTGGTGTTGGCTGCCGACAAGGAATTTCCCCATGGGGGTAAAAAAAGATAAATATAATAATATAAAGAACCCCATTCTTCTACCTGTCCTGAATTTGAGTGTCACTATTATTTAACCCTGTACTGCAAAACAAGACGTTAGTCCCTTGTCAAGGCAGCTCAGGCATGCATCTGAAATGCGGACACAAACCTCAGAAGAAGTTAAAATTTAAGAAAGACCACAATAAAGGCCATAAGGTTGTTGGAAAGCACATAGGCCATGCTTGTTGTGGTCCTCTAAGTGTTTGTTTGCTTTGGTCCTCAAGGTTGTGTGTGTGAACTGGTGTGAGGGCATGTTTCTGTCTCGCTGCTTGTGTGTGTCTGGTTCCCAGTGTTTTGAGTGGGCTCTGTTGGGACTGTGTGTAGTGCCTCATTAGTGGCTAAGGTTTGGCTGGCGTGCTGCTACTGGAGACTCACTCGGGGGCACAAAGTCATATGTTACTCTACTGCTGGCCCATCTGCCACATTGGCCCTGACTCCACTTTATCTTTTTTTTTTTTTTCACTCTGCATCCATCGTCCTGTTGTCAAACTGCATTCATGCTAGTCATTTAATTAAGCACAATTTACATCTCTTGTACTTTCCTTTAATGCTGGGTGATCAGAAATAGAAGATGAAGATATTATATAATTAAGTGAAAGGTTCTAAGTCAACTGACTAAATTAATACTCATGTTTAAAAAAAAAACTTATCTCAAAATAATAACTTATGTGTAAATTTAAACTTGGTTACAAAAGTGTTTTTGAATCACAAAGTGAGTGTTTTACTGAAACGTCTTAATACTTTGACTGGACAGTTATGTCACAGTCACTGTATCAACAGTTTTACTTTCGTCTCTATTTTATGCTCTTTTTCTATGAGCTTGCCATTTTTTTGTGCAGAATGATTCAGAAGCTGCCACTGTTAGGATGTGTTCACATTCATCTGCTCGAGAGGGAAGTCTCCAGCTGTAGTTTGTACCCACACATTTTGCAGCACAGTGTTGAAACTTAAAGCTGTCAATGGGCATTAACTAAAAATGAATGACTAGAAAGTCATTCAGGAAGTAACTTTTTTTCTTTTACATCAGCAGTTAGTATGCAGTCTGCAGTTCCTCACTTTTGCACAATTCAGTGCAAGCTCTGTGCACCCATTTTTCCAAGTTTAAGGAAGTTTTCCATCAGAAATAGTTGAGTGTTTGTTGCATGGTCAATAAAACAGTAAAGTCCCACTGATATTACAAATCTCATTTCCAAGGCAATGTTAGACCCATAGGAGATATTTTACATGTTTTCCTACACGGACACGGCAAGAATATCTTGCAGAAAGGCCCTGCCCCAGCCAGGGACTGAACTCAGGATCTTCTTGTTGTGACGAATTAGTGCTAATCACCCTGCCATCATGCCACTGCCACACCAATTGTTTTTGATCATATTACGTTAATGAAAGCTAGTTTGACATTCTGTTGATCCTGTAAAGGACAGGATGAACAGATCTCCTCCTAGGGTGGACACAAACCTCTGATCTGCTGGGTGATGTGTACTGCCCCCTGACTCTGCTCCAGTGTGAGGACCCACAGCTCATCTTTCATCTACCTTGATAATGGCTGAGGTCCCATCCACCTTACATACACAGACAGAGTGGACACTGGACGCTGTCAACATAAATGTTTTTTGTGAATATGTTTTGTTTTTATGTATTTTTTTTCAACTGTCCTGGACACATTCTTGCACGGCCTGTCCGTCCTGGGAGTGGATCCCTCCTTCTGTGGTTCTCCCTGAGGTTTCTCTTTTTTCCCGGCTGGGTTTTTTTGGAGTTTTTCCTCACCCTGATGGAGGGTCTAAGGACAGGGGATGTTGTCTAGTGCAGTCTGTTAAGCCCTTTGTGGCGGCTGTTGTTGTGATATTGGGCTATACAAAAATAAATGTCTTGTCTTGTCTATCTCAGAGAAAAAGATAGTAGACCTAATCCAACACAGGCTATTCTAAATTAAATATTTGGCCAAAGATATACTTGCTGTGTGAAAACACAGCAAAATACATAAAACACATAACACATAGCACATAAAATGCATAATACTGCTAGGGTAGGGGTCATGTGACCAAATATGACAACATGACAGTACATTTACAAGAAAAAAAAAGGTTGATAGAGCAAGGGACACAATAATGCATAATGTGCACATTACGTCTACACAGCAATAGTCACAGTAAAATAAATCTTTGGGGAGATTACAATGTGTACTGCTGATGTTGTTGAGTGACATCAACTGATTTATTTAGAAATTGTATTAGACAGACAAGAAATGGGGAATGAGAGAGAGGAAGACATCAAGCAAACAGGCCCGCTTTTTTGGTACGCTCTCTACAAGGTGGGCTACTAAGGCACCACCCAAATGTTTTTTAAAAAAAATAAGAAGTAAATACAAATAATTTCTTTTCTACAGAAGGATGTGGGATTTATGGTTATCATATATGGTATGACAAAACAATAACTTGACAGGTTGTGTGCAGAGGCACACATCGACATGGATTGACCCGGCAGTCTCTGCATGAACCTCTTTCCTTGTCCTACTACTTTCCTTGTGTAATGTGTTGTGTTGGGGATAAAACTCTGCCTTTTGTAGCTTTAATAGCAGCACTCAGCGGGAGAAAGGTTAATTATCACATCCTGTTACAGACAGACAGGACACCTCCCTCTGTCAAGTGCTCAACACACACACAAAGCTCATAAAACAACAGTGTGTGTGCCGATCTGTCCTATAAAGATGTAATCGAGCATCTGTTTCCTCATTTCCCTTATCCTTTAAATGAAGCCTTTTTGCGAAACTGCGACTGCGCATTTATTCATTGTAAAGAAGGACATGAAATCTCCAGCACACAACAGGAATGAGGTGCGTTTATCACATCTTTTGAAAAAGCTGGTTCAATTGCGCTCTAAATGACAGATGAGTGAACAAAGGTGTGAAGTTGTGAAGTGCTGAAAGTGAATGCTGTTGTGAAGCAGCCAAACAATTTAGAGTAAAAAATAAATAAATGGACAACTCAAAAGAAACAGCAAAAATTCTCTTTGTAAAAATGAACAATCAGGATCACAAGCCCTTTTTATATCTCTGCGAGTGTTCCATTCATTCCACTCGCCTGTCCACTGTCTTATTTGTGTCTCCGTATGGTGTGATGTTATTACCCCTCCCTCTTTCTCCTTCGTCATTTCTTTTGCCGGTCTAGACAGCTCCTGCAGCAGGTGCTGTATTGCTGCGAAAATAGGGTGAGAAGAAGAAGAAGCAGGGAGGGAAGGAGTAAAGGGAGGAAAGGAGCCAAGGGGATAGGTAAGGCCGAGTGAGAACGCAGAGAGATTAATAGATCAAGCACAGAGTGGGATATGATGAAAGTTTGGAGACGAGGGGAGGAGGAAAAGGAAGGATGGGTCAGGCTGAGGTAGGATGGGAGCAAGGAAGGAAGGAAGCAAATAGGAAGGTGGGGTTGTGAGGAGGTGGGGATCTGACAAGAGCAGGTAGGTTATAGAACAGTGCTATTTCAACACAGCGGGGAGATCAGGTACATCAGTATTATCAATGGTGTAATCATGAAATGAGGTCAAAAGCAGGCCTTAAACACTTCCTACACCAGAGTAAAACATCTTTACTGCCATTTACTGGATTAGACTCATTGATTTATGTGTCAGGTGAATTTCTATTGAATCTAAAAGACACATGCTCAAGAATAATGTTAATATAACATAATATAACGTAAAATAACACTTTTAGGCTCCAGTCATCTGCAACTCCTAACGGAACCAAGCGGAAAAAAATTAATGAATGAGTACCTCGAGTCTCTGGATGTTGTGAAGCTGTCTTAGCCCCACTAGACTGGCAGACAAGGATGGTGGTCCCTGCTTTTAAGAAGGAGATCGGAGAGTATGTTCCAACTACATGGGTATCATACTCCACAGCTTCCCCGAGAAAGTCTATGCCAGGGTACTGGAGAGGAGAATTTGGCCAATAGTCGAACCTCGGATCCAGGAGGAACAAAGCGGTTTTCATCCCGGTCGTGGAACACTGGACCAGCTCTAAACCCTCTCCGGGGTGTTGAACGGGACATGGGAGTTTGCCCAACCAATCCAAATGTGCTTTGTGGATTGGGAGAAGGCATTCGATCGTGTCCCTCGCAGCATCTTGTGGGGGGAGCCTAGGAATGCCTCGGTTCCCCCAGAAGAGCTGGAGTAAGTGTACCCCAGCTTCTGCCCCCTGCTTTATAGTGGCCCTGCCTAACGTTTAGCTAGTAGCATCATGTAACTTCAAAATCCAAAAATATACTTGTTTCTGTATTCTTGTATTGATTTAGTGATAGACACACGACTGATAGAATCATGCCTATTTCACTGACAGTATCCTAAGTTGGACAGAAAACTAGTACCAGTACTTTCATAGAAAACTTCAATATAAATTATATACGATGAGCAGATCTCACCTGAGAGCCAAGCTAAGCAGCTCAAACAGAGGGAGCAGAAATAGGCCAATATCTTGGACCCTAGCAGACTTGTATTTGTACAAAATGCACTAAAAGGATTCTACTGTTTCAGTCAAGTTTTTGGATAGTTTCCTCTCGAAAGCAGACATTATTAACAGTTTACCTTTAATTTTGTTTTTTTTGAATATTTAATGTCCCTGTGCTTCTATTATTATTCATTTATTTATTCATTACCTCTTAGTCCCCTTAGGGGTTGCGAGTGACTGAGCCTAACCCAGCAGCTATAGGTCTTAGGTGGGGTACCTCCTGGACAATGGCCAGTTGGTTGCAGGGCTGACATTTAGAGACAGACAGTGACAACCATTCACTCTCACATTGATTTACTAGGGACACTTTAGAGTTGCCAATTAACCTATACATACATGTGTTTGGACATGCATGTATAGGTTATAGTATAGTATAGTGTATAGGTTATAGGACATGCAGACTCCTCACAGAAAGGCCGGAGTCGGACGGGATTTGAACTAATGACCTTCATGCTGTAAGGCAGGAGTGCTAACCACTCTGCCAAGTGCATTATTATTTGTTTTGTATTGGAGCATATAAATGCATAAATATTCATTGCAATTTATGGTTGAACACTATACTATAGAGAGCAAGGTACAGTGGCAAGAAAAAGTATGTGAACCTTCTGGAATTTCATGGTTTTATGAATAGATTTGTCTTCAAATGTGATCTAATCTTCCTCAAAGTCAAAGGTATTGACAAACATAATGTGTCTAAAAATAATTACACAATAAAATTCCAATCTTTCATGTCTTTATTGAAAACAACAAAAAAAGCATTGTGCTTGTTAAAAAAGTATGTAAACCCTTGAGTTAATGGCCTCATTAAAGGTCAGGTTTTAGCACACCTGGAGTCTTGTTAAGATAATACATTTGGAGGTGTGGACTACAGCTACTTTGACTGATAAAAACCCCTCAAACTTTTTGAGTTTGTTCTGCACAGTTTACTCTTGAACATGCTTATGTGAGTCATGCCTCGCCAAAAAGAGCTTTCAGAGGAGCTACAATCAAGAATTGTTGCTTTACATAAAGCTGGAAAGGGTTACAAAGTTATTTTAAAGACTTTAGAAAGTCACCAGTCTTCAGTTACGCAAACAATCTACAAATGGAGACACTTTGAGAAGTGGGCGCCCAGTCAAAATGACACCAAGAGCATAACAAAGATGAGTTAAAGAAACAACCCCAAATCACTTTCAATGATTTGAAGGCATCACTGGAACTTAATAACATCTCTGTTCATGAGTCTACAATACATTAAACACTGAACAGACAGGGTATCCACGGCAGGACACCACAAAGTAAGCCACTGTTAACTAAAAAGAAAATTGCTGCACGCCTGAAGTTTTCAAAAGAGCACATTGACAATCCACAGCGCTAATGGCAAAATGTTTTGTGGACTGATGAAACTAAAATTTAACTATTTGGAAAAAACACAGCTACAGCTGAAAACATCCTAACTGTAAAGTCTGGTGGAGGAAACATCATGATTTGGGCCTGCTTTGCTGCATCCGGGCCTGGCCAGCTGCAATCATTGATGGGAAGATGAATTCCCAAGTATATCTGACAATTCTTCAGGATAATGTGAGGATGTCTGTACGTCAGCTGAAACTGTGTAGAAGGTGGGTGATGCAACAGGACAATGACAGAAAACACCAGAGCAAGTCCATGGCTTCAAAAAACAAAATCGGCCTTTTGGAGTGGCCAAGTAAAGAGCCTATACCTCAACCCAATAGAGATGCTATGGATTGACTTGAAGAGGCTACACACATGAGACATCTAAAGAATATGACATTCTGCAGGAAGAATGTGCTAAAATACCTCCTGAACGATGTGTAGGTCTGAGACACAGCTACAGGAAGTGCCTGGTTGAGGTTTTTGCTGCCAAGTAAGGGTCAACCAGTTTTTAATTCTAAGGGTTCACTTACTTTTCCCACTTCTATTTAAAATTTTGAATTTGTGTGTTCAATAAAGACATGAAAGATGACATTTTTTTGTGTAATTATTTTTAGACACGTTTATCAATACTCTTTACTTAGATCAGATCACATTTTAAGACAAATCAGAAAACCATGAAATTCCAAAACATTCACATTCTTTTTCTTGCCACTATTTATATATATATAAATATATTTATATTTGTGGTCCATGTTTTAAAGAGTGACCATGTGAAAAAATTGTAAGCGCCCTGTCAGCAGTTTTTCTTTTTACAGTGCTGTCTGTGGAAAAGGCTTTGGTGACAAGACATAGTAGAGTTGTACCATAAACGGCATAGTATTTTGAAGCACAGAATATAATCAGAGGAGAGAAAGACACACAGATGAAGAAATGAATGGCTGTAGAGGATGTGAACAGTGTTCTTGCTTTTACACGAGGACACCGGCTGCAAGGGACTTGGGTGTGTAATAAGGCCATAGCTCATTCATTGGCTGCGTGTGTGTGAGACAGGCTCCCTGCGTGTGCATGCACTACTTGTGTGTCTGTGTACTCGGGAAAATAGCAGGAAGGGAGCAGTCTCTATCCTATTAGTGACTACCTCTCACTGGATGACTTATATGCACCTCATTTTTCACCAAGTGGATGACAGCAGACGTTTGGGAAGAGGAAACATGCGCACACACACACACACACACACACACACACACACGCACGCACGCACGCACGCACGCACGCACGCACGCACGCACGCACGCACGCACGCACGCACGCACGCACGCACGCACGCACGCACGCACGCACGCACGCACGCACGCACGCACGCACGCACGCACGCACGCACGCACGCACACACACACACACACACACACACACACACACACACACACACACACACACACACACACACACACACACGCACACACACTGGGAGAGTTTTGACAGGACAAACCTGCTCCTCCTTCCTGATGTAAAGACAGAATGGAATGGGTAAAAAAAAGAAGAAAAAAAAATAGTTTATTACAAAGTGTGAAACTGCTTGACTGACCAGACTCAGATCAAATTTGTTTTTAAGTAATTTGACTGAGACAAAAACAGTGTCATGAATAGACTCAGTAATGAAAAATAAGACGCAAGCAACCAGAAGAAAAAATACTACACTTTCACCACAGTCTAGTATTTTAAATCTGGGCTGAAACTGACAGTATTGTAGAACTGAATTTTTAACTTATATATATAGGAAAAGCAGTTCCAAAGCAAATGTACGGAGCCCCAGAAGTCCTGAAAAAATGTTAAAATTGTATCTTGTGTGAACAAGTTATATTTTGTGGGAACAAGATGATTATTTTGAACAATCAAGATTATTTTAATAACAGGTATTTGCAGCTTAGGTCCGTTGGATCAGTAAAAGATACGTTCTAATACATACTTTTAGGCAAAATTAACATGTGCCAAATGCAAAGATTATTCTGCTGTGTGACGGTAAGACAGTTGCCAAATGAAATGAAATAAAGCTTCTTTGGAGATCTTAAACTTGTTTGCCTTGCTACAAACTTGTTAGCACAAAAAATTATCTTGTTCCCTGAAGATAAATAACTTGTTCACACAAGATAAAATTTACACCTATTTTCAAGATTTTAGGGCTCCGTACAAATTAATTTAATTTCAAAATCTAAATTCATTTTCAATTTACTGTCTATCCATTTACAATTCAATGCATTTGGTTTCAGATTAAGCTTTTTAAATTCAGTTTTCAAAATGCATTCATTGCAAATTCAGAATATTCAGATACAGTTTGATGATTCAACTTCTCCAGACTAAAATTTTTAGTCTTTGTCTAACCAAATAGTTAAGAGTTAGATTTTCTAAAAAGTAAAGATTATGTAAAGATTATTGTCAAATTGTATTTAAGCTACAAAGAAAAAATATGTTTCTAAAGGCCTACTCTTTTGCATGAAATGTCCAAAAAGAGGAAGTCATGTAGCTGGACTCAGCCATACACGTACAAGACGTCTCAGAATAACTAAGTTCCTGTTTTTATGTATTAAATGCAGAAAGCTTTTATAAGGAATGTTTTTTTAGTTTTTAAGTGCAGCAAAGATAAACTGTTATCTCTTAATATGGACATGTAGTGTACTAAAAACCTGCTGTACCCGCCCTGCGTGGTTGGGGGAGATGGACCCTGTGTAAACAGTTTTCTCTTTTCAATAAAAGTGGTAAGATGCGGCTGGTCAAACGGATTTAACCGTGTGTCGGCGATGGTGTAAATACCAGCTGTATCCCCATGCATGCTAAAAAGATGTGTCTGAACCTTATTATTTCATTCACAATGAAGGTTGAAGGTTGATCTCCCGAGTTATCTGCTTAAAGATACACTGTACTGTGTATTGATTCATTGACAGATTTATCCCATTTAAACCCCGTAGGACTTTAAAGAAAAAATCAAATTAAACAGCCTATTGAGAAAACAACATTTTTATAAAAAGAATAAAGGCATGTTTAATCTTCCTGATTTCCTTATTGATGAACAAATGTATTCAAATGTGATATGATCATTGAAATACTCCATACAAGATAGTCTGGTGTGTTTGACCAGGGAAAGTGAAACATTGATCTCCCTCAGAAGGCACGTTGTACGTTCAGACACTGTACTGAACCAGTACGAGGACTCTGCAGCCATTTTGGAGTCTGGAAACAGAGTGTGTTGTGTTGAGTTAACAACCTGGTACGCTTTAAGTGCATGTCTGAGCACTGTATAATCAGTCGCTCCAGGGAGTTTTGTAATTGCAAGATATTTAACTAAATCCCTTGCTATCTTGCATAGCTTTGCAATTTGGACCACTCACTATACTTTTACTTCATAAGCCTCCCCCATCGTTTTAATTTGCTTAAAATTGTGTCATTTTGTCATAACTAAAATAAAAAAGAACTTTGATGAGCATTACGGAATCAATTTCATAGTTAATTGAAAGAGAAATTGGAGGAAAATTGTTGGTTTGGCTTTGTTTTGCACAAAAGAAAAAAGAAAATGCTTATCAACACAACAATGCAAGGTTTAGATTTACATAAGAACTCTGTGTGTTCTCGACCTATAAACACACACACTCATACACAGTTAAAACATCTTTTCAATCCCACCTTGTCCTTTAAAGTTAAAGTTCATTTGTGTTATTGTAATTTACCGCCTCCACTGTGACATTTTCTCCTGAGAATGAAAACTGACCTCGTCCCACTAGGCTTCTTGGGTCCAAACAAACCCAAGGACTAATGGTTTTGAAAAAGAGAATATAAGAAGAATCTATCCCGATCATTTTATCCATTTTAATTAGATTTATGCATATTTCTCCCTGTGAAGAATTTGGGGCAGCTGTATCAGTGAGAGGGGGGCTGAAACGGAAGAGAGAAAATGGGTCACTTTGGCATCGGGACTGAGGCATCATTAGAAAACCCGCTGCAGTCATATTAGCGGCCGCTCTTACTCCACTCCGACATTCCCTCTACGCACTCGCGGGGTTCCAATATCAGTCATAACATTTGTGACCTCGTCAAACCACAAGAAATAAGCTTGTGTCAGGTCGAGACAGTCTCACCCGGCACCACCTCTATGACACCCTGTCACCTCTCTCTATTTATTCTGCTCAAATTAACGCCCACCTTGGAGAAGGAAATGTCAGGTGGTATTTCATCCAGAACTTTACAGTCTCTTAGGAGTGGGAAAACCTGGCTGCGTCAGAGGGATTAGTATGTTAACTCTGAGACAACTGGATGTTAACTCGGCAAGGGAATTGGATGTTCTGTGTAATTCTGCCCTTCGAAAATGATCAGCGAGCAGATGGAGCAGGGCAGTGTTACTTCACTTTAGAAGCTCCTCTACCGTGTTTGCCCTTTCTCATTCGCTATAATTCTCTTTATCCTCCTGCTTCCTCTTCACTCCATAACATAGTTCATTTTTCCTCACATCCCTTTTGTGCTGAAGACTCTTTCTTTTTACTTCTGTGGCTCACTCAGTCATTGCTCCTCGTGGCCTGGAGCGCAGTAGCGTCTAATATGTCTTTAAAAGTAGGACACCGCTGAGTAATTTGTTGCACCTTCCAAATGATAATTCACAATTGTCACCATATATACCGTGACTACAGGGCCACCCCGAGCACAATAGCATCCACAGCGCTACAGAAGAGGCATTGTCATTTTCTACATTTTGGTGCATTGTTCACTGAAATTTTAAGAACATAGGATTATTGTAGATATGACACAGTTTTTCCAGTATGTGTTTGTGGGCCCATTGTGTAAGCGTTGTTACATACTACAAAGAATAAGTAAAGAACATCCTCCACTGAAGTTGTTCATACAAGAAAACAATGCATTCCTTTTTATGAGATAAGATGGCCTCCATAGAGTGATTATGTAAAAATGTGTCTTACAGTACTATAATACAGAAACTAAACTCCATCAAATATTATTACCCAAATAAACATTTTACCTTAAGTTTAAGTAAGGAAATTTGACCTAAACTGCATGTAGGCTGTAGCTGTTTAGGCTGAAATTGTCTGTCTCTGAAGAGTCACAAACAGTTCAATGAACGTGGATTATTTTAAAAGAAAGAATACAGGGCCAATCTATGTTGCATTGTATTTGTATTGACATATCACTTTGCAGCAAAAAGATGTAATTCTTTTACTGAGTGTAGTGCTCACCAGAAAGAAAGAAGGGTACTACAGTATCTACGCTACTGTTGTACCTAAAAGCCAGATTTATTGTTGTTAATAAAGAGTTATATCCACTGTTTTGGATTCAGTGTATTTAATTTCCATTGCACAGAGCTCATGTTAAAGCTACCTAGCAACATCCTGAAGATATTAAAGCAGAATCAAATACATGCAGAGGGCTGATGGTGTGAGCTATAATTCTATTTATAGTCTTTAACTGAGATCGGCTGCACTTAAACTGCTTGGTCTTGTCTGCACCTCCTCCATTAAGGTTATGATGTGAGTAACTGTAGCTGGTTTAATGAAGACCTTTGCCTGTGTCTCTAGAGGTTTACAAGCAGAAAGTCAGTCGTTTTAAGGTCAGCGGCAACGCATACTCTCATAACGTCTAGTCAACTGTGACAGATCCCAATGTGTAAACTCCAAAACTTAGACAAATGCACATAACATCATCAAGTCGTAAACAAGTTTAAGTTGTTTACGGAAAACTAGTTCATGCCGCTCTGGGGGTCCCTATTGCTGACTTGACCTGCAATAATTTCCTTAACATTTTAGGCAAACTTTGATAAACACTGTGTACACACCTCAAAAGAGTAAACATGTTGACAAAGATTTATGCTGCTAGTTTTTGGTATAAGTTGTTAATACTTCAGATTTTGACTTTGACAAGCCAAAAAGATCAGTGAAAAGTGGACATGTCTGGAGACAGTTAGGTAGGTAATGATGTCAGTGTTACGTAGGCACCCACTGTCACCTCAGTGTAAAGTAGGGCTTAGGAGACGACCATCTGACTCGGCCTCTGGTGCCCACTCCACTGCCCTGCTTACCCACTTGCCTTGATGTTGAGTCCAGTTGACAGAAACTTAAAAGTGAGGGCTTCACACATGCTGAGTGAAGCCAAACCAAAGAAAGCCCCCCCAAAAAAATATTTGCGCAATTGCTGTGCAGAAATAGTTGGTTTCTGGTGTGAAACCGGCATGGGGAAGCACTTTACTGGCTTAAATATAACACCACTGAGCCGTGAATCATTCCTGCTACCAGAGCCCTTAAAGGTATATAAGGTAGGTAAAAGTGTGCATCTAGACTTACATTTGAGTCACACTTAATAGTCACTTGAGCTACCAATATGACTCAACTGCTGCAAAGGGCACACATTAAAGTATAATAACAACATTTATAACAATTAAAAGAGTTTCCCATCTGAATTTCACAACTTGTGCCACAAAAAAAAAATCAATAACAGTAAAATAGTGTTCGCTCAAAAAGCACTTGTCCTGCTTTACCGTTCAGGCTTTGTACACTAAAACTGCTTGCGCCAACACGAGCGCCCTATATGATCTAGTTTCCCAATCCTTCCTACACGCCTGCTGAGGCTTTAATTACTTCTGCTGGGCCAGTGCAGGTGAAGCACATTCTCACTAACAAGGTGGTTTCCAACCGGGGAGCGCTGAGACCCAACAGGAAAAACAATGTGATGGAGAGGAAAACTGGCATCCACAAGACAGGGTAACTGATGCTTTGGATAGTCCTCCAGCCAACTCATTTCACCCGCCATTGTCAGATCATTACAGAGAAACATGATGCAAGTGGAAGGAGATCTAGAGAGGGATGTAAATATATCAAGTGAAAATGAAGTGTGAACGAACCTTTACACATTGGGAGCCATATGTGTTTCTATACCATATACCATGTAGAGTCTCGTTTATTCAAGCAGATTATCATGGCTTTTAATACACAACATTATGAATCATATTATTATATTATATTATAGAGCAACTGGTTATACAGCCATTACTTATGTTCTGATTTGATCTGTAATTATTTTGCCTATTGTGTTAACACTGAAAGCTGCACTTAATGTATGCTGTCATCATCTTTTTTAGCCTTGTTTAGTAAGTCGGTCAAAAGCACACGCACAGGAGTGGTGTAATAGCACAGACTAGTGGTGAGTCTCTTAAATAGCATCATTACACAAATGCACTTTGCCTGTCCTTTTGATCATAATTTGACCATGAGATAGATGACTTTTCCTTCAGCGCAAGTTAATGTCCAACTTGAACAATATTTAGTTTCCACTATGAGATAAATCCAATGTGTTCTATGAAAATGATTTTACTTTTTGAAAACATGCACAACTAGTATGTTTAAAATTAAGTCAGAAAACAAAACTGCATCATTGCAAAACTAAGCCTTCCTCTTAGTGCTTTAAGTATACCATGTACATGTTTATGATGGAAAATGTGTTAGAATATGATATAAATCCTATAAATACTATTGATTTATGTGGAAATGGTCAGTAATGGCACATATGCTTTGGTCAAAGAAAAGGTTTAGGCAAAAACATCTGGACTCAAGTTGTCCACTTGACCTGGATGACTGAGAACCTTCACAGATTTGGTCACGTTTACTTCAGTGCAAATATTCATGAGCGTCCTAACACAAGCTTTTTGAAATCCAGTTTGTATCATAGTGAGACGCTGTATGCTTTTCCTTCTCTTTTACCTCAGCAGCCTATATGGTTTGTAGCAGCTGTTGTGAAATCCTTAAAAGCTCGATGTATAGGAGTTGAACTGGAGCTGTTTATTTGACCTGGCCTGCTTTGGAGCAACTTCACTGCAGCGGTTCAATGCAGGGTGTACACGGAGGGCTCTGAAGTGAAGGCTGTGACATAAACACATACACTAAAGCAAAAGAAAGACACAAACAGATAAAAGTTTAAGCTTAGCTTGGTTTCGAAAGGCTAAGACTGCGTTCCTAATCCGTCTCCTTCTCTTCCCCACCCCCGTATCTCCTTTCCCTCTTGCAGGAGAATTCTGGAGGGATTTCTGGTTCTTTCATTCCTCAAGAATGAGGCGGCACAGTGGACCTGTGTACTAAAACAGGTATGTTTTAAATATCACGATGACCTTTAAACAAGCACATGCACACATATAGCCTACTGTAAGGTGTTTTTTCTACTGTCAAAAGCATATTGCAAGATCTGTCTATGATTTATGTTGCTAAAAGGCTGTGCCATGTCTTCTGAGAAGACCACAGACAGCAAGCAAAGAAAAAAAAGGCTGGGAACTCATTGGAGAATGAGAGCAGAGAGCAGCACAGAAAGACTTCAGGGACAGAAAGAGCGAGTGAAGATGCTGTCGACAGGATGAAAGTTTAACCAAACATCAGCTCTCCCACAATAGCATTGAATGTTGCCGATGCAGTGGACAGACTGGGGACCGACATGCAAAGAGACAGACGGGCAGACAGGACAAGACAGAGCAGCAATCCCCAGCTGTTTTTAAAACGCTGCCTCTGATACATTATTGAATATGCAGCTCCAACGCATCACTGAGCTTTCCTCTCATGTTAGTGCTCAAGTTTGCATAGCGTCACCATTCTAAATATAAAGCATTTGCTCACCCCTCTTCAGTTTGTTAAATGATGCAGAGGCTGCACGTAGGCTGTGTGGTGGTCTCAATGGCACTTTTAGTTTTCTAAAGCTGGCTTTGCCTAGAGTTTGGCAAAACATCAAAAAGCAGTAATAGATTCATCAAACTTGAAAGTGATGTTTGATAGTGCACAGACTGTGACACAAGAGGAGAGCTTCATGTACTGCAAATAAACAGATATGTTTCCCAAGAAGACTATTTTTGAGTCAAGGTCTGCCTTCCTGCTTTGCTTCTTAACTCCACATTGTCCAGTTTACAAAAGCTGATTTAAGGACCTGAGGTCAGTGTATTAGTGTTGCCTTTATGAAGCTGAATTACATGGTTGGACCTACAGGTGGCAGCAGAGCAACATACCCAGCAGGCATGCTCCTGGTACACACTTGATTGGCTCATCTTAGCAGCAAATCTCCCACCATTTATCTCCCTTTTCCATCCAAGACAGGTTTTCAAGTAAATGATTGCCCCTGGCCAAGAAACTGGTTTTGTTAATAGATCAAGTGTGCAGACAGTTCAAGCCTGGAAAAAAAAAACTTCTTGTCTTCTTTCTATTTCAGCTCCCTCTTTTAAACTTCATTATTAAACATGAGCAAAGGTAAGATGCCTTTTCTGTTTATATGGCACGGCATAAGTTAGAGCGAACATATGTGTGTATGATGTGATGTATGGGGGTGTGTCTATAAGCAGTTGTATACACATGTTTTCTGACAGATGTTGTAATGACATGATTAGCCCTCTGGCTGCCAGCGGCTCGGTGTGATGTTGCTATAGTGACTGTGGGTTGAGTGTTGGGGAGGCCAGAGTGGAATACGAGGGTGTCGTAGATGAGCAGAGGGGGAGGAATAGGAAATGAAGTGCCTCAGGCTTGTGTGTTCCTATATTAGAAGTGCATGAGGGGGTGTGTGCTTTTATGTCTGTTTGTTTGTTTGTGTTTTATAGAGACCCTTGTCTGTGTAATTGGGAATTTGATCGAGATAACTCACTCAAATGTGCAGTCAATCAAACTAACAGGGATGCACATGTTTGGCCTGTGTAGGAGCAGCAGAGACGGCTATAGCGTGGGCTCAGTGTAACCTGCCCTGCATCACACAGCGACACCCTTAAGTGGCTCTTCTTCATATCACTTATCACTTAAGTTGTCACATAGTGGAGCTGTTATAACCAGAGAACTGCCCTTTGCCTTCGTGAGAAGAGGGATATTTTGAGTAGTCAGTGTTGAAGAACCTTCTGCTCGTTTTCATTTTATTTTTCTCAGTGTCCCTTTCCTCTATGCTTGTCATTATGATTTTTTTATGAATTTATAAAATAACATAGAATCATATGTAGCATATTATTACGATTACATATCATGTATAAGCACTTACTCAAAAGGTTTCATAACAGATTGTCTCCTGAACCAAAAGGTGCTTAACGCTGTGCCAAGATGTGTGCCACCAACACTCAATCCAATAATGTCAATATGATGAGTGCATATAAATTACCCCAGAGTTTCAGTGAACCATACTTCTAACAATATGATGCCTGATGAGAAAAAGTTTCAAACACTAAAATTGATCTACAAATTCTGAATAAAATGAGGCTCCCTTCATTTTTTAGATTAATTGTTGACATATCAATTAATCAATTTAAAGTAAGTAATTGGGAGTCATAAATGTGACAGACCTAACCATAATAGAATTGAACCAAAGTATCTTCTCATTTAATTGATTTAATAGTAAATGTCATAATTTAACCTCGCACCTTTTGACCTGCTTAAGGGCAAACCATTGAAACTTTTCAAAAAAGTTGAAAGGTTTGTGTGCATTTTAGTCTGAAGTTGAACCATTATAAAAGATATAATTACAAACTAAAAAGTTCTAACCACGCAAACAAGTTCATAAACTGTAAGTTAATTTGTTATATAGTCTGTTTCATTATTTTGATTTTCATTGAGTTGATTTTTCCTGTGTTTGATGTTGGTATTGTTATTTTTTTGTCATGTGCCCTCTTTTTCTCAGTGTGACTTAAGTTAGATGAATATACTAGTCTCTATTGCTCTTTTTATCTTGACAGTTCATTAAGAAGGAATCAAAAGAAAAAAATGCATATGTCAAATGTTAGTGCAAATACAAAAGAAACAGTTGACAGCATGCATTAAAATTTTAATATTTTAATCACACAGGTATAAAAACATCCTTTCAGAACCCAGTTGATGTGTTTCTTCAGTGAACCCATTCTCTTTTCTCTAACAATTTAAAGCAATCCCAGGCTCTGTCATGTGTGGTATCTCCAGAATGTGCAGCATGCTGTGTATAATAGCCATTGTGGAGGAAATATTGTGCCTTAGCGTAGAGGGCTGGCTTCACACAGGGATTACACCTAGATGATTCTTCTGTGGAGAATTTAGTTTGGGGGCAGCCAGGCTTAATCTGCGCCTGTGGAAGCGGACCGTGAGGCTACAGGGCTGCAGGGCTACGTCCAGATATGACACAGAACATAGAACGGCCAGATTAGTTCACACTTGGAAGAGGACTGAGCTGGAAGCTGCCTGACAGAGCGCCGTCTCCCAAATCTCTCCCCTCTGTCTAATACACCATTTTGCCTCACTCACACTGGCTCACACTGGCTCTGTCTCACAGTGTGTGAAAGTGTATTGCCTCATTAGCTGCTAGATTTCTGGGTCATTCATAGCCTTGTTCCCACCACATCTTGGATTCTGCTTCACTTGAGTCACATCTGGTAATTAGGATGGTCCAAGACGGACACACACACACACACTTCTGTCATTAGTAGAGAGCTTAACATACAGTACAGAGCTAATGGGATTATCATTGCTGAGGGTCCCAATCATCAACCTCTCGCTTTCTATTCATCTTTAAGTCATGTCTCTGAAGAAAATCATTCAGTTATCCCATTTCTTTTCTTTGATCTAGATTTTACATCTTTTTTCATGTATCGCTGATTTGATCGTGGTCAGTGGAATTAATGGTGCTGTCTGGGCTCATAATCACCTGAGAACTTAAAAATATTTTTTGCCCAGCAATGAACAAAATAGTTTTAGTAAAATAGTTTGACTTAGCTTGATCTGTCACAAGAAGAGTAGTTGGCAAAGAAGCAAAAACATCTGACTTTAGAAGTAGTATCCAAGCTACACTGTTTAACTTTTTACCCCAAAATATGAAGCCTTCAAATCCTTTCAAATCATCATTTTCATTTTGATGGCTTCTTGACATATAATTGGATAATATAACCACGTTGTTAATCAGAAACATTTCCATCAATACTTTAATAAATAAGATCGGAAACAGTCCCAAGTGAGTTTCCAGCAGCACTTGTCTACTTAACTTCATTATTATTCATACTGTGGAGTTATATAGGGCTGCTTTAATGTTATCTAAGTAAAGTAAATAAAGTAATAGTTAAATTCCTCAATTGTATATTTTACCGTATATGGGAACCTTGAATAGGAATTTAATCATGTGCTATTTTGGAAGCCCATTAGGATCTTTAAAATATGTTAATTATTATTGTGAAAATAAGTCTCAAATATGACTAGATCGTTCATAGGGTAATTAACCTGAATATGTCCTACTTACCTCTCTGTATCTAAACTACTTTCATCAGCTCATTTAAGAGCAATATTAGCCGTAACCATTACATTTTCACTGTGTTTACTGTGTTGACTGCAGGAGTAATAGGGATATAGACAGTGGAGTGCAGAGTGATTCTAGTCCAGGCCATTGTGTTGAGTGCTTTGACGGAGAGAAAGTGGATGACTGCAGGGGCTATTACATATAGTGAGGAAAGCGTGGGAAAAAGAGTCCCGTGGAAGTCAAAAGCTTAAATACTATGCTTCACTCAAACACACATAAGAGTCGAGTGGCACCAACACACAGAGACACACACAGTGGATTAGGATGGGGATTATGGAGGCATAGCTGTAAAACAGGCACAGACAGATCAGTGTCATACTTCATAAGCACACATGCTGCATGTGTATTAAGGCTGTACAGTAAGATGGATTTGTTCTGAGGCGGACGGTGTGTTGACTTGGGCTCCTGCATCATGGCGGAGCAGGCTTAAATATGAAGACAGTTCAATAGAGCAGCAAAGATGCTTTCGCCATAAATGTTTGAAAGAAGAATGTCAGGAAATGAAAGTACAACGATTTAATGTCTGAATGATACATGATTTCATTTCAAGCAAAGCAAGCATTAATAGCATTTTGCCATTCGAATCAATAAAGGACTACCACTAAAGACTACATTTACTGTCACAATTACAAATCACAATTAATGGCTTTCTCTATTCATATTTATTATGCTGGGGATTTACAGTACAGCCTAACTTTTTCATTAAATATCTTTCCAAGATAATCTAATACAAATTGAGTTTTACATTAATTCTGTCAGGCATAAAGTTTGATTCCTATTTTTCTCCTCTCAATTGTTCTGCCTGTTCCGGTCCATTTAGTGTGACTTATCAAATCCTTAAACTTGCCCAGCCTTCTTTCTCAGTAGCAGAGTAGTTAGCTCACATTGTTTTAATCTTATGTAAATTGAACCACAGGCTCGGCTCAGAAGGGCTGTGATTACCACGACGCCGGTGTCTTGTTTGCACTTGCTCCAGAATACGTCAAAATCCTCAGCCAAAATGATTTTCCTTTAGTAGAAATAACCAAGACTGATATTAAGAGACTGAAAGAATATGATATCATGGTATGAAGTCAGATTAAAGCAGTTCACTGTTGACAAAGAACTTTAGTGTTTTGATACTGGCAGGGGTTATACACTGAAGGAGGTATGCTTTAACAATTATGTGATTCTGAAGAAAAGACTTGCCCTGGAGCATAGTCTCTGATAAGGAATCTTGAAGGAAGGAAACTTATCTCTGAGGTTAGAAGGAGATGGCTGTCAAAAGTTGAGGCGCTTTGGGGTCAATGTGGGTTGCAGATAAAAATATAGAGGCCCCATTATGTAACTTTAAAATCAGTGCTGTAAAAGAAGTCTATAACCATCAATGGAGTTCTCTGAACTTAATAAACCATGGCGATCCATTTCTGTCGAAGTTAGTTTGTTGATGAAAGATAATGACATAGTTGTATCGCAGTGTATCAAGGATGGAACGGAAAACTGTAGAATTAACAAAAACATAATTTCTGGACAAGCTGAGATCAAAATCTTTATGATACTGTAATGTTGTTGTGACTTTTTACAAAGAAAACTGCATTTTTTATGCTTTCTTCATTCATTATTTCCTTTCTGTGTACTTAATCACAGCAACTATGTAGGCCAACCTAGCATCCCTCGGTGTGTAGCTGTAATGTAAATATGCAGACGCTACAGCATTTACGTGTTGTAAATGTCTGATATCTTATGATCCCTTTTAAAGCATAATCTTGATTTAAAACTGCTAGCTGGTAGAATTACAGGATATTAGACCTTCTTCATTAGCTCATATTCAAACTGTGCTTGGCAAAAACAATAATCTTTTTTGCTAAATGGCAAATGGCTGTTTTAAACAACCCCATATTATAAAAGTGAGTGCAGTGAATACATGAGAAAATTAGGGGGAACTGTTCTCTTTTCCATCACCCACCTTGTTAATTGGAACAAATTGGCCAGTTGCTGAATGCTGCTGAATGAGAACAGATACGCCTGTAATGTGTGATTGATACTGTTATATATTTCAATATCTGGTCACGCATTGGTCATACATGATGGACTGAATCTGCGGCTGCTGTCTTCATCCCCGCTCGGTCACCAGACATCTGTCATCAGAAGTAACGCAGCTCGCTGGAGGTCTGCGGCTCCCCACGATCTCATCTTCTCTGCGACTGTCAAATCTAATCATCAACCTCTGCCTGGCTTCCTTTTATATTCACTCTGCATATTTTCTTCCTTCTCAATCTCCCCTTCTCTGCTTTCTCTCCTCTTTCACTATGCTGAAATATATAACTAGCAATTTGCCAATCTCTCCCACTATGACACACACACACTCAAACACATGCACAGGCATCTAGACCGCAAGAGCTGCTGTGGTGCATAATGACAGATAATTGGCTATTGTGGGTTCGCCCTCGGCAGCAGGAACCAATCACAGTGACAGCCACTTCTCTGTGACCCGTGTATATTCATGTGAGTTTATGTGTGTGTGTGTGTGTGTGTGTGTGTGTGTGTGCGTGTGCGTGTGTGTGCGTGTGCGTGTGCGTGTGTGTGTGTGTGTGTGTGTGTGTGTGTGTGTGTGTGTGTGTGTGTGTGTGTGCGTGTGTGTGTAAAGCACTGATTGTTTTATTTTGCCTGTCTGCCTTTGTTGCTTTGTGCAGACATAATTACCAAGTCAATAGTGTAGTATGTAACTGGCAGTGCTCTTTGTAGTTGAAATCCTCTTTGTTCCATTAATGTAAACAACATCAAAATGTATTTATTGTAACTGCAATGGTTGAGCTTGTAATAACAGTAATTGAATCTTTGCTTTTTACGTAATGAATAAGCTTGATTGGACGCTGAAGACGTCAATGTGTGGCATTAACAGTGGTAACAAAAGACTTAGGGGTTGTTAAGACTTGCATTTTGTCGTTCAAGTCTTAACAGTATCAAGTGACCAGGTCTGGTTGTGATCTGTTCCCACCTGGTATACAATATGTATGTTATTGTATCTTCCCCACTTTTCCCACTACTTTACCAGTTTCCTTCTTGTAATAGTTTCACTCACAACAAATGCTCCAGCAATAATTTGATATAATGGTGCTGCTCCACTCATATTTAGGAGGTCCATATGTATTTGACACTCCTGCAGAGAACATACAGCAGGTGAGCTCTGACCCAGGTGAGCTCTGAATTAGTCCACAGTGATCAGCTGTATGGAACTGTGTGTTTAAACATAACATTAGCACTGCTCACTTAGGAAGCACATTAATATCAGGTTTGAACTGTACCTCATAATTATTTATTTATTTTTACATAGCGCTTTTACACCTACTGTAGTAGGCACTTAAAGCACCCTAGCTTCCATTTACCAGTGTTACAGCTGGAACTCCACTGGAGCCAAGGTGGGTTAAGTGTCCAAGTTGCCCAAGGACACAACGACAGTATGTGGGAGAGAGCAGAATGATATGATGTTTTGGGATGTTTCGAGTGGGGATCGAACCGCCCTACACGCTGAGCTACTGCCACCGATTTTGAACCATCTCCTGTAACATAGGCTCCTTTAGTTGAGAGCCATCAGTCTCATGTTGACTGAAATGGGAGATTTCTTTGCCAGAAAGATCTATTAGGACCTCTTTTCAATGGTGTGAAAGGACAAAAACTAAAAACCAGGAATGGTAAATATTTTCTTTCTTTTTTTCATATTTGGATGTTCTCACACATCTGGTGTTGATAAATTAAGAACAGTGTTTGGATATATAGTATACTGCTCTCTACATATTGTACTAAATCTCCATGTTCCATTCCTTGGGCTCACACAGACATAGACGCTTCTGTTTCTTGTTGTCCTTTGCTAATTTAATGGCTGCTTAGCTTGTCATTTGTCACTCATTTTATGAAAGAGTCAGCAAACCCTAGTTAATGGTGTGTCCGCTCACCACTTTTCAGAAACCCGTTGACTTCCGCTGCTTCAACTGATCCACTGATCACAATAATGATTTCTATTAATAGAAAATAGTCCTGATTGGTTCTTTCACACCGAGTGGAAGTTGCATTAGCAAAAGGCCTACTGCGAGTATTGGATGTCTTCTGCTAGTACCTCTTTGCTTTGCTTTTATCTTTAACTCATTTTTCTCTCTTCTTCTCTCTTGTATTTGCACCGACTCTCATTTCCGCTTCTCCAATTGTAGTGAGGAGTGTTCACCCAACCCGTGCAGACTGACTTAATGAAATCCTCGGCGCATGTGGGATGTGTCTGCATATGTGTGTGAAGCTTTGACTCTGCAAATATGATTTTTTTTCTGTTTTTATATTACAGGCCCCCATACAAATTTGTTTGCATGTTGGGAGGAGGGGTTGTCTACTTCATCATACCAGCCAGTTCAATATTCCCAAATGCAATTTCCTCAATGTGAAAAGAGCAGGCTGGATGCTCATCATTCTATATAGTTCCTTCTTAGTGTTCAATGAAAGCTTCTTTGGGACTGTTCGGCGGCTTGCTCTCGTTTATGTTTATTATTTTGCTGTGACTTTCATTATAAGGCTTTTTTACTAGGCACACAAATACACACATACATACCTTCCTGTATTTTGTGGTGCACTTCACTGCATGATTAAAGTGCATATCACACCGTGCTCCCTTTCTGTGTCTTTGTATTGCTACTTAACATTCCAAGCCAATAACATAAAATTTAGTCCTGACCCATTGTACTTGTCAAAATCAATCCCACATAAGGATTATAGCCATGTGTAAATAAAAAGATTTCTACTTTTTGGGAAAGAAATCAATTCTTTGATACTCACCTTTTCTAATAAAATTGTTTTTGTCATATCCAATTCATGTCATCCACAATGGTAGTCAGTGGAATACAAAATAATCATGTTAGATCTGGGGCATAATAGGATGTTAGGTTTAGGTTAGGTTTGTGCTTATCCTTGTTTTATCCCTATAAGATTACACACACACAAGACATGGCTCTGATATAAGTGTATTATTTATTTATTTATTCTGTCAAAAAAGGAAGAAAAAATGGAAGAAAATGATATTAATAATAACTCTTACATGTAAAATGTAAGAAAAAGAACTCCAGGTGAAGGCCGAAGTCAAAGACTTGCTTTTCCTCATCTACTTTCATTTCATTTCATCATTATAGAACACAAGACAGCCACAGCAATAATAGAAAAAAAAGATATAAATTTGTATATATGTGTGTGTATATATATATATATATATATATATATATATATATATATATATATATATATATATATATATATATATATATATATATATATATATATATATATATATATATATATATATATATATATATATATATATATATATATATATATATACACAAATTAATATATTTTTTGTGTGTGTATGTAATGTATGTAGTGTGTGTGTGTGTGTGTGTGTGTGTGTGTGTGTGTGTGTGTGTGTGTTTTTTTACTCTTTTTAAATCATATTGACAACAGAAACTACCCACATGACCCTGATCAAATTTACAAGAAGCCTCCAGTTCTTGTAAATTCTTGGGCTGTCTTGCATGAACTGCACATCTGAGATCTCTCCAGAGTGGCTCCGTGATATTGAGGTCAGAAAACTAAGGCCAGTCCAGAACCTTCATTTTATGCTGCTGTAGCCAATGACAGGTCGACTTGTGCTTTGGGTTGTTGTCATGTTGGAACATTCAAAAACGTCTCAGAATAGAGCACAAACATTTTTTTCCTTCCAGAATATCCAGTTTTTCAGTGTAGCCATTTTGATAACAAAGACAAAAGGTCTCTTGTTGCATTTGTCAAATTAAGAACTCACTTCCTGTTTGTGCTGCCACATCATCGGTTAAAAGAAGGCTGTGAGCACGCTTGAGTCACACCATTTCTAGTATCTCTTTAATGTGGTACAAACACATCTTTAAATTATATTTTCCCGTTAAATTATACCCCCTTCTTGATTAGTAAACAATTTTTCAACAATTGATCATTTTAAATTTTATGTCTTATCAGCAATGTTTTTAATTTAACTAGGTCTTCAAGCTATAGGGTACATTAAACCAACCTCCAACATTTTCCCTATGACATCTAGCAGACTGCTTCACCTTGTTAGCTGCATTACTGTCTCCCTCAATGAAATTATGGCTGTAACTGTTGAGGTGCAGCTAAGAAACATGCCATCTCCATTACAACAGTCGAGAAGCTAATGGTTAACAGGCCACTGTAGCCTCCACCTAAAACTCTGGAAACCCCAGGCAAGGAAGGAAGAGATAATGATGTTCTAAAAAAATGGGTAGGTCTGCAGATGATGACTGAAATGCATTGCTATTTCTTTGTGAGATACATTTACACTTCAGAGAAAAGTGTCCCATATAAAAAATTATATTTATGTCTGACTGTTCACATGACTTCAGATTCAGAATCCGATTCCACTGTGGGAATAACCAGGTCCTGAAGTGTTTTTCATTAATAGCAAATAACAACAACCAACACTGTAGTCACTACAAACAGTTCAATTTTTTCTTTCACTGTTTTGTATTAAGATGGCTTTTTTGATGTGAAGTTTTTTTAAGATCCATGCTTTTATCATAGTGCTCTTAAATATTTTACCATCCATCCTGTTTTTTTCGCTTATCCGCAGTAGAAGGTTACGGGGGCAGCAGTCTAAGCAGAGACGCCCAAAATTTCCTCTCCCCAGACACTTTCTCCAGCTCTTCCGAAGGGATACCGAGGTGTTCCCAGGCCAGCCGAGAGACATATTCCCTCCAGCGTGTCCTAGGTCTTCCCCGAGGTCTCCTCCCGGTGGGACATGCCCGGAACACCTCCCTAGGGAGGCGTCCAGGAGGCCCAAGCCACCTCAGCTGGCTCCTCTCGATGTGGAGGAGTAGCGACTTTACTTTCAGCTCCTCCTGAGTGACAGAGCTCCTCACCCTATCTCAAAGGGAGCGCCCGCCACCCTGCAGAGAAAGCAAATTTTGGCCACTTGTATCAGGATTAATATTTTACCAACAGTGGCTAGTAGTCTTACTCTAATATACTTATACAGTGAGGTGTTGCATTGGTGTAAAGCAGTTTTGACATCTGCTTACCCTGGCAGAATTTGTCATTTTATTTGTAATTTTTTTGGGGCCATTTTTCATAAAAAAATAAATGAGAACACAAAAAAACTTTTTTTCACTCATTAGTGTTAGTTTCTGCAAACTCGCTTTTAACAAGTTGTTGCAAACAATTTCTAGTATGAATCTTATTCAAATCAGAGGTGTGGCAGAACAGAGAGAATGTGAGCAGTAATCTGTGTTAGCAAAGAGGCAAACTGTAAACGGAGGCTGCTGTCCCGGGTTGAACCATTTCTGAGCCATCAGTTATTATTTCATAACACAGTCAGACCTGTCTAAGACTAAGTGTTTTTCTGTTTGAGGACCTTGTCAGAGAGATGTAATAATGTTCTCGATCACGTAATAGGTAAAAATGCATAAAAGGAACAGTTAAACAAATAAGAGTCGTTTTGATAAAGTTCCGTTATTTTAGGGAAACCAGTGTTTATTATTGGGTTTGATCTAAAGAGGTTTTAGGGCTCAGCTAAAGTTGATAAGAACTAATTATTGAACACAAAGTAATTAACCAGGTCTAAATCCATCAAAGGCAGATTTATTGGGGATTTTAAGTTATTCTGTTAATATCCACTTATTTAGATTTTATTTAGATTTTAGATTTTAATTAACTTTAACATGACCTTTAATTAACCCGAGTGTGCATTTTTTGTACCAACTCAGTTTTTGCAACAAAAGCACGTTCACGCTGCTCTGTTTCATTTACATTGCGCTGATGGGAATCTGCTGCACCACTGATTATGTTTGGTGTTCTAGGTAAGCCCACGCAGATAAGACAGTGCTGTCTGTATCTGTCGGCAATTGCACCAAAAACTCTGAATCCTCCTTATCCCATTGTCCTGAAGTGACTCTATGTCAAGTTATAACCTGTTCATCAGAACGCTTTATGGGATTAATACAACACCTAAAATGAAAATAATATCATTCCCTCAACTTTAGAGCAGCGTCTCCTGGACAGCTTATGTTAGTTGACAATTCTGAATGTACATATATGTGAAATTTCTATTTTTTAACATAATACACTGCTGCAATGTACTTTACTTTAGGCCACACAAAAAGACACCAGACCATTTGAGAAATATGTTCAAGTTAGAAGTTCCATTACTTCAGTTTTTAAGCATATTTTAGTTTCTTTGAGATTTGGCTGCCGTAATGCTTGATTTCTTTCAAACATCAGTGTAAATTAAATTTCCCCAACTTTCACTCCTTTTTTTTAACTTTCATTGTGATTCTCTCACGTGCATCTCTGCATTATCACGTTCTGTGCCTTAAGCAACCCAAACATAACCATCTGTGAGGATTTCTGCTTTAGTATTATGTCTGAAAACTGTCTCCACTGAGCACGAGATTTATGGATGAGACAGAAACTTAAACATTTCAAAGTTTAGCGCTTTTTATGGACTCCAAACGCCTTCGCATTTTTGCACCATAAATTTGTGACAGTAATGTTGGTTAGTGGCGGTAGTCATTAGTCTCTATGGATACACTTCCCCTCTATCAGCTCATAAAACGTCTCTATTAAACCCAGGAGGCCATGCAATTGACCTTTTCAATATCAAAGGCTGACTCGTTGTGTCCATGGGGAGATTTCAGCTCCTACCGGGCTAGGGAGCGAAGACAAAAAGAAAGCATCGCTCTATCTTTGCCACATTACGGACTCCCCAAAAATATCAACCCAGCGACGTTTACGCGCGGCTTCTGCAGCTTTAAATCTGCTTCAGCTTCACTTCAGCCATCACCACACACTGGAGGATTTAAAGCAGCTAACGTATACACACACACACACACGTGCACACACACAAACCCACCGCGTAGGTCGGAGGAAATTATTGGAGCGAGAGAGAGAAAGAGAGGGAGAGAAAGAGGAGGGAAACAGACGCACGGTGTGGGATTATTTGGGCAGAGAGGCTGCAGCCACGGTGGATGTTATGCACACAGAGACAGACGACGGACTGAGAGCTTGATTCGATTCAAACTGCGACTTTCTCCCCAACGTCGGCGCCGGGTTATGGGAAGCTGATATGGTGAGTGTCTTTTTCTGTTTGGCTGTAGTTGTCACCGCTGCTCACGTGAACAGTGCAACTTATTACAACGTAGGCTATCCCTTCATGTGCAAACGGTTGTGCGCGAATGCACGCCTCCTGAGAATGATATGACTGACATGTAGGCTAATGTGTTCCCTAGCTTTATCTGATATCGTTAACATCCACTGTTAGTTCTTCTTGGATACTCTTTTAAATAGTATATTAAGTTTTGTTTAATTGACTTAGGCGTAATTTGGCATTGCTTCATTACAACACAGAATACATTTTATTCAATTGTGATCTTACTTGACAATCTTGCACCACTTTAAGTCTCATTTTGCCAGGATTAACTGCAGTGCAGCGTTGTCAAGATTACAGTTTCTTTCCTTCTTGAAATGAGGGTTTTAATACTGATGGGAGATTAGGGAGACTGTAAGGCGCTTGCTTTTCACCAATGGGGTGGCTTGCTGCCTAGTGGTTTGGTGCTCTCCCTCCAAACATGCTCAGAGGTATTTTCTCACGGATGAGCCACCAGCAGAGATAAAACTGGACATCTGTTTAATGGAGTGGTCATAAAACAGCAGCATTTTAAAACGACAGTCAGTTTTGTACAGTGGGTTGGCTGGGAATTTATGCAAAATGTCATGAGCACAGTGGATTATAGGGTGAATTTATGTCTGTGGATTTGACTCCGCTAACATGCTTTCACTATAGTTTATGGATTTTTGTTTATGGCCAGTTTATCAGGTCACATAATGGTGATAATATATATGTAATTGTTGAAATTGCAACTGACAGCTTGCGATTTAGATAGATGCCAATTTTGTTTCCCCTCACCACTTGTGCAAGTCAATGTCTTTAATGTGCTGTAATGTCTGTCAGCAGTCTTGTTCAGACACCGTATGGGAGCGTTACAGACCTTAACAGCTCACAAATCAATCATGCAAGTTCTATTACAAAAAAGTGTGACTTATTGACAAGTATGGGGAGAGATAAAGTGCTTTTGATCAGCTGTTCGGACCGCTTAATTATTTTAAATAATGCTGAAATGTTATATGATGTAAAAATGGGCAGAATTTTTGTGTGCTTTTAAGTAGACTTTCCGTTGCATTCTTTTCAGTTCACATCAGGCAAGTGGACTGCAACCTGTTTTATGACCAAAGCCTGCTACTCCCAGGTCAGAGGTGGCCTTGTCACATGCCAGTCTGTGGGAGAATAAATACCTTGCCCCAACCGATCTGGCTGAGTGTGTGCGTACATGCATGCCACTGCAGCTGTTCTCCCTCTCCAAGAGATTAAGTTTCACAAGATGTGATGGATGCCAGTGTCTGCAGTGCCGGCAATGTGCGTGTATTTGTTGGTGTTTGTGGATTACAACTTGCACATTTCTACATTGTACATGCATAGTGTCAGGCCTGTTCCTATATGCAGACATGTTTGAAAACGGTCCCTTGCCATTTCCCACTGGGGTTAGGTAGGGTTAAGTAAGAGAGGTGAGGCTGAGGTCATGGATATTATGAGTCGGCTTGCTAATTATAGTGGCCGTTGCTTTTGGTTCCCACAGGCCTGGACAACATGGACTCACTTTGGGAAAACATGAGCCGGTAACTTTAGTCCTGCTCAACCAGACTAACTTTTTGGATATAGAAATTAAATCTGCAAGTGAATCACAATATTAAGATGGACAAAGGAAAAAATATTATAATAGTGCATATGACAGGCTTTTCTGCTGTTCATGTCAAAATAATTGTCCAGTCAGATGGAGCGTTGTGAGCATTGTGTTTGGAATTGCTTCAGTTGTTTCATTATGCCCAAGGGGAAATTCCAATATCATAGTCCTGTACTGCATTGCAAAGTTCATCAAAAACATGGCAACATCTTTCTATCTCAAAAGAACAAAAAAAGCACCTTTGTACTCCTACTATTATGCATTTTATTCAACAAGGCAGATTTACTCCTCAGACTCGCAGTGTGTTGGATATTACAAAACAGCCTTATGTTAAAAAGTGAGCATTCTTCTGATGGAAGGCCGCTGTCATTCAGCATCCGGCTGTGTTGCTGCTCACTAAAGTGATAGGATGTGGAGCACAGAGCAGTGGAGGAGGCGGATGGGCTGCTGAGAGGAGTGGACCAGGCGCAGCCGCTCTATTGATTTACCTGGAGGTTGGAGGGGATGGCTTCCCATCTCTGCGTGCTTCCTATCATCTTTCTCACCTGCTTCTTCCTGTCTGTCTGTCTGTCTCTCTGTCTGTCTGAGGTCGCCCCCTGCTCTCATTCGCTCCAGTCAATAGCATGCATTTGTGTCGTCATAAAGCTTTTCTTCAACCCCCTCTTGTCTTCCATCATGCAATCACACCCACATACAGTCTGTGAATAGGTAATTAATAGACAAGAAGTCTTCACCTGTGGAGAGGAGCATATGGTAAGATATTAAAAATTTAACTTCAGACTTCTCCCACTTTCTCTGTTCTCCACTTTTTCACCAGTCCATGGCACGTTTCCTTTTTTTCCAATTCAACTTCTCCTTTTTTATTATGTTCTTTTTCATCTGAGAATTGCAGGCACACAAAATAGCAAACATTTTCGCTCAAGGACATTAAGTTGCACTATTCAGAAAACTACGCTAGATCAGATTTCCATATTTATCACAACTGCTGTATATGTCTTGTGTGTAGGCCTACATAGTTGTGTGTTTGTCCTTATTGTTTTTTCTAAGGGGAATCCTAAGATAAGGGACATTGCTAATAAGTACCAGGCACAAACAGAGGAAAGACTGATTCAGAGACAGACAGACAGAGAAAGGGAAACATCGACAGAGTTTGTGGTTGGGGCGATCCCTTCATTTGTAAACCCCTACCCTGCTGTGTCCCAATCACAAGAAGACACTCTGGAAGAACCACAACAATTTCATTTTCCAGACTCATCTAAACACACACACAATCTCAGCCAAACGCGTTCGAGCCTCAACATTCACAAATAAAGTGTTTCCCTGGTCTCTCCCGCAAATTCAGAGGCTGTCATCTTCTCCTTGTCTCTCCGTTCTTCTTCTTTCCCCACAGCATGCCTGATGGTTTGACATAGCCAACTGGTGCCAGACCACAAAGCCTTATTTTCCCTCTGCAGTTCATTCTGTCTCTTTTTTCTCTGTCTCCCTCCATCTGTCTACTCCCCACCCCTCCTTACTACTACAGTTTAATCTGTGGCGGGGACTTAGCTGCACGGCTAGTAGGGACTTTTCACATGATTTTCTTTTCCCCTGCCAGAGGATTTGTTGCTTGTTTAACACCTATTTTGTATAACCTCTGTTAGTCTCATGTTCCCTTCATTTTGGAAAGCTATTCATTCATCATGCTCTCTTCTCATCCTTTTTGTCCAGTGATGACTTCTTGACATGTGTGCATCATAGACATTACAGATCATTCAATAAAAATGAGGCATCCCCACTCCCATCACCATGTCCTGACGTGATAGCACCCTGAGCCAAAGACAGTAGAGCTCCAAAACCATTAAAGACTTCTGCCAACCAACCATCTGATGAGTTTCTTTTCACATCTCAGACAAATTGCTGACCGTTTTGGTCAGACTAGCTGTCAGTGTCTTCTTTTTTTTGAGTTTGAGGACAAATAGACTTGACCATGAAGCATAAATGTTTGAGAATAAATTTGTCATCTTTTGTTGAAGCTTGTACAGGGAGTCTTTGCTTATACTGCAGACTTGTAAATATAAAAATAGTGTGTATGGATAATAGATCACCTACCAAACTTTTGTCTGATGTCTGAAGAACTGTCATTATAGGTCACCATCAGAAACTGAAAGTTTTTCAGCCCATGTCTCTAATTTTAAAATGACAGAATATCTATTTAGGGTTTGTCACTAATCCATGTGTTCTCCCTCTCTGCTTTTCCCATCATCTTCGGCAGCACCCACAACTGCATCTGGGGTATTTTCTCACAGATTACCTGTCAATCAAGCAGTGTGGGCAGACTCTTTATTTCATCCTAAAGGTTGCACTCATTTCAATTGATGTGTGTATTTTCACTATTGTTTTTTTTTGCATGTATCCGTTTACACAGCAGCAGATTTTTGATTGGCAAAAGCTGCGAACCACCAGGTGTTGAGAACAATAAAAGCCCAAGTCTTTCATGTCAACCCAATATGAATCCTTATTATGTTATATCAATCAGCAGCAGAGCAGTGACGCAGACATTTCTATGAAGGATTCATGGATGAAGACTTGAGGCTAAAGTGGGGAATTTTCCAGTCCATTATGCGAGCTGAGTGTTTGCTTTACTACCCTCTATGGGAGTCTTTACCTCTGCTGTCTTGGCTGTGGCTCGGCTACGGCTCTTGGCTCTGATCTGTGTTTCCAGCCGGACTTCTCAAAATGGCCACCACTGTCTCCTGAATGTGCTGCCAGCCATGGATTAGCTCTTGTGATTGTTTGTTTCTAGGTTTGTAATTAATGGCTTTGATTATTTTTCTATTTGTTCTCTATTTGAATCAGGATGTTTGAGACAAATTTCTTTCTCCCTCAGCATCCTTAGGTTTATCCTACATCCTGTCATTGTTTCCTTTTTCATTCTCTCGAGGGGGGCTGCGAGTCCAATCCATTTCTTGTTGCTTGTGTTCAGGAATTATATTCCACTTCCCCATTTCCCTTAGACTCCCTGAGGCACGTGGGATTAAATAATGTGCTTGTGTGTGCTATTCCTGATTGTATAGGGCTTTTGGAGCATAAAGGCTACAGTAAAGACTGCCTAGATGAGGACTAAAGGTTCACAGTTGTTAGTGTGTGCGCATGCATGAGGATGAATAATCTCTTTACAAATGCCGAACATTTGAAATTACTCGACATGGTGTGTCCTCAGAAGACACAATGCTACAAGCTTGAATACAGATATTAAAGGCATATCCTGCTATAGCTGCAAAATTTATTGTATAGCTTAATTTAAATATAAAATACCTATTTGTATTGAAAAAGAGGGACTATAATATTTGTTGCACCCTGCTATTTGTAAGAAAGTATTGTTTTAGTTATGTAAGCCTTTCTGACAAAAAATAAATTAGTAGTATTAATACAGCTCAAACATACTATTTAAATTTTAATTAACTAACTAGCAAGGTACCAAAAAACTTTAATTTTTTTCTACCGCTCATCCTTAGGGGTTGCAGAAACTTGGCAATCTCCATTTCTTTTGTTGGTTAACCAAAACAGTCCATATGGGTTGTTTCTGTCCAGGGTTACATAAAGCTTAGGGATTATATGTTTTATATACTGTATATATATATATATATACTGTATGTATACTTTCTTTTTGCAGTGAAGTGCAACTAACATAACATTAACATGATCCAACTTACCAGCATGGTAGCTGCATCCGTCTTTGCATCATTACCTAGTGTCCATTCTTCTCCTTGTAAGCATACACTATATATTTCTTCTTCCCTCTAATGTATGCCAACCCCACTACTCAGCACTTCCTAACTACTCCGTTCCTGGACAGCCTTTTGACTCAGGAAGTGCCTCAGCAGGTCTCTCAGTATCTCCATATTAAATTAGAGCCATCATTTAATACATCCCCCTGTGTAGCGCCTGGCATCATTTTACCTGTACATCATCTGAATCTTCCAACCAAAGCAGAGAGACCCCTAAAGAACTGCTGCTCTACCCTGAGCCATTCACAAGAAGCTTTTATAATAGGTTTATTGAAAATAACATGGTTGTCTTCTAGAGTTACAGACAGTGCTCAGCTTCTGTCTGAGCTTGGACATCAATAAATGTGTGGAGATGTTCCTAGCCTTCATATCTTCACTTCACAGCAAAGTAGGGGGTTATTGTTTTAATTCTAAGCCTTTATTATGATGTGGCAATTCATTACTGCAAAATATTGACAGGAAATACATATGAATGTAAAAAAAGAATGGAATGCATTGTTGAAATAAACAAAATACAATTTGCGTCAAACAAATCCCTCTGTATTAGCTCCAAGTCCTTGTGTTTACGTTCAAAAAAGCCAACCACTGCTTTTTTAAAATGAATACCCTAACAAATTCTTGCTTTTATGTAAGACTTTTTCTACGACAAACATAGCTTTTTAAGCGGCTCCTGGTCATCAAACAAGTTCATTATATACATTAAATTAGGCCTCAGTTGGGGTAGCGCCGGGGCACACTCAGGTCAGGTTCAAATTGAAGGCATGACACAGATTGATGGGCTGCTTCTGCACTACTCAATTGACCCCTGACCTTAAAACTGTTCATGCTATCAGAGTGTGTTTGTCCAGGGCAGGGACATGCGGTCAGGGGAGGCAGGTCATTTTAAGAAGTGGGAAAAGAATAATAAACAATAATAAAAATGCATTTAATATATCTTCACTAATTTGTGCTATGTTATGTGGTAAATTATTTTAATCAATCTATTGCAAAAAAGCGCAATTGTGCATATTTCGTAATCAAATGCATTTAAAGATGGCTTGAGGCAAAATTGTGCTTGGCCTTATTTCTGAGTTTATTTTTCTATAAAGATATTTTTGGGGCCTTTTTGCCTTTATTAATAGGAAATAGAAGGTTTGAAACAGGGCGAGGGGGGTGACGACATTGGGCAAATGACGCGTATAAGATTTAAACGGGTCTCCCGTGTTCTTGTGTAGTTTGGTATTCGCGAGTGTTCTACCAGATAAACTAGGGGCGCCTTATCACCAATGATTTAGCCTTAGTGCAAGCATTAGCCTTGTGCCTGATATAACCTCTTTGCTGCCAGTAAACTGGCCAGGACATTGTCTTATTATCTGGCTTTTGCTAGTCTAAATAATGCATTTCGCATATCTGATATAAATCGCACTGAAAAAAGCTCAAAGGGCGGCACACAGTATCTGTGCCTCATTGAAAGGGGCGCTCTTCATCCGATATTCCTGTTGGAGTAGAGTCTAAAGTTTAGATAGTCGAAAGTCAAGTTTAAATATTAAGTTAGTGAACCATGGGAGTTTGGTAAACAGTGACTGGGTATAGCTCTGTGTAGCACTGAGTCACTGACACATCTTAACAAACGGACTTGCTGCAAGAATCAACGCTAATGCAAACAAAAAATGAATCTTTGGCTAAACATGGCGATGATCTTACTTAAATAATGCAGATAAATGATATCTGAACGGTCATTATAAAGCTATCTAATTGAATCCTGTACATTGGACCACTTGGGGATTATTTTATTATTTGTAAATCTGGCTCTAAAGAGTCAGGGCCTCACCAGCCATGAACCTCAGGGATATACTACTGACATGTGATTTTTTTCGCTCAAAAAGGCAGACGTAATAAGCTGCAGTGGTTCCCAAACTGTGGGCCGAGGCTCCCCGGTGGGCCATGAAGGTGCAGGGTGGGCTGCCAGAGGTTCTCCACATAAGTACACAAAAAGAAATTAGTTTGAAAATACTAAAAAACTATTTGCATTTCAGCTTTTCTGTGATGTTAAAAAATGATTATTATTTATCAATTTCTAACCACCAGCCTCTTGTTTGTTACTTTAATTTCAATAACATTTTTAGAGAAATACTTCACTTAGTCTTATATGTATATTAGTGTGAATGTTTAAGATTGGGGAGCTCACATGATTTTCTGATTTTTAGGGGGGCCACAGCTCTCTTGATTTTGCGATTGGAATTTGGACAATGGACTGTGTGTCTAACCTTAGTATTGACCTTAAGTGACACTGAGAAAGTTCTTGTGAAACAGAATTTAAATTTACAAAACATTATCAATTGACACCTAAGGGGATTATATGACAAGGCAGTTTCAATACAGACAGAGGAGACGGAGGGCAAGTTGTGACAGTAGATAAGAATTAAACCCTGGACTTTCCCGCTGGAGACCAGAGATTGCATCCCAAGAGTGGTGTTATATTTGACTCTTGAAATAACAGTTGGTAAAGTTGAAAGTTGTAATTGGTGGTTATTTTCTGGGAACAGTCACACTACACTACATTTATATTCAATTTGTTTTTATACATGTAAGCATGGCTCATTTTGGCTCCTAAGTGTAGTGTATGCCACCTGCTAGAGCACATAAAAGAGGACAATCGTCTGAATAAGAATTCCAAAGCTACATCTATCTTTCTGATTGGAATTCATCAGCCAACCTCAGCACTGGCATCAACACAAAACACACACATATCACTCAAATACACATGCACATGGCGAAGCAGTTTATGAAAAGGTGGCTTACCAAAATGGGCTGGCCAATTCACACATGCACAGAAAATACACAACTACACAGGCAGCATACATTAAGTTTGTTGAACAAATTGGCTGCCAAGCACATACACACAAACAGTGCTGCACAGTTTTTCCTGTTGTGGCGTGTGCTTCATTGTAAGCAGCCTAGCGGTGCTCTGCTCTCGTCGCAGACTATTTAGCTGCTTCTCTTTTGCGCTGGGTGGCAGCCAGTAAAATGGTGGCGCTCACAGTAGAAAGCTGCTGGCTTCTATTGATTTGGCCCAGCAGGTCTCTGAGGATCCACACTGCTGGCCTGCCAGTAGGCCCACAGATGAGAACTGCTGTTGGGAGAAGGGACTGTAAAGAGCATTTATGTGTGTGTGCACTGGTCCAACTCTCTTGGTAAAGTACTACTCTGCAGCTTTCTTTATATTGCAAGCTGTTTTAATCCCATTGGGAAACTATTGGGAGGGCCCCTAGTGATCAATTAGTTGTGATGCTTTTGATGTTATTGTCTTACCCACCAAGAAATGAGAACAGCACATCTACAGAATTGTGGTGCATCTACGTCACATTTGTCATATCTTGAGCTTACTATTTTCCCTCTCTTTCACTTCAACTCAGACAAGCCTTTGATAAACAAACAAAAGGGAAGTTGGCGTTGGACTATAAATCATGCAGAGACTCAGATTGGGGTCAAATGCTTAGGATTCCACAACAACACCAACCCAGGCCTTGGGTACATACACAACATGCATTGTGATCTTTACCTATCAGCCACATTTATTCCCAAATGAGCTGTCAGTAAGTATAATAACACATTCATTACACACTGCCACTGCAATGTGTAACACTCAACTGTACACACTCAGGCTTTTACAGCGCCCATGTCCCTCGATGACAAAGCGTGACAAACGAGTGTGTTCGAAACACATTTAGGTCTCGTTGCGGTTCCCCTTCTCCCCTCCCCCGCTCCCCCTCTCCTCCTTTCCCCTCTCCCTTTCATAACTCCGACAAGGGCAACTCGGCCATCCTCACCGTCCACAGCTCCTATCCATCAGCACGCTGCCATAACCTGCCGCAGCTCACTGATAGATGACCCCGCACGCCCAGATGTAGCAGCATATCAGAGTTTGAGGAAGAGACGAATTCGATCATTATGTCTCCTTATGATTTTATGAGTCTTGTCTTGAATTAATGTGTTGGTGTTTATAACCATTCAAGTTTGGGTTGCTTGATATTAAAATAAAAATGTATTCTTTATACTAAACATTTGTAGTGGAAGTAGGCTTGTTGTGTGAATAATTAAAGAGCTCAAAAATGTGTTTGTTTATCAGTCCAAATTCAGAAGTGTGGTTCTTCTCTAAGGTCAACATTGGTTAACTTTTTGTATTTTTTACTAGATTTCCAGGGCTATCTAGGAATAGAAATGCCAGGTTTGGAAAGATAAATTATTAACTGGGCAGTGTACAGAGAAAGCTTTTGTTTTTGACCTCCTCAATCCGCTTCTTTTAAGTCTGCTTCACTTCATCATACTATATCCAGGGGCTCAATGTCAGTATCAAAAGGGTCAAGGAGCAAAGGGCACAAGTGGTCAGTGAGGACACCTCCTATTCTACCTTGAGAATTGAGTGTGCATTTTGTAGTGTAAGATTATTTTATCCTCCAATTTGTATCCTATATTTTATACATGTTTTGCATCTAAATAAAGTTGCTCCATGGTCTTTTTCTTCACTTAACACTGAAAAACAAGCATTGATGCAAAAACTGTATCCACTGTCGGGGTATCGTATTATATCCCTAGATTCAGCACTTCTTCATCAACTTCAATACATAAGCCCTTTTTCTTAACCTAACCCTGAAATCAATTCTTGGGTGATACAAGGCTCCAAAATCCAAAGCCTTAAAACTGCTGCTAAAACGTTTGTGGACTAGGTTGACACACAATAGGGAGTGCTTACAGTATGTGCAGTGCTTGTGTGCTTACAGGCTTTCCCACTGGCCTCTGACTCCTAAATCCCATCTGATGGTGCCGTGTCATGATCAATGACATCATTAAAGACATTATTGACACACTGAAATGAGAACGTGCGTTGATAGACAGCTGCATTGCTACATCAATCTTCCACTCACATGCTTAAGGCTGTGTCCATTTATCAAATAAAGAAATGTCAATGTTGTTTAATACAGCCCTAAGTCTTCATTATTACAGAACTTATTATAGCTGAGAGCATAGGCACACTGCGTGTTAACGTGTGCTTCGACTGGGAGGAAAAGGTCTCAGTGGTAGACCCAGCCTGCTCTGTATTCTCCTCCCTGATCTCTGTTTCTACTGTAACACAAGCCCTGCATTGCCTGTCACTAGCCATAATGTATACAGTACCGTACAGGGCTTTTCTCCTCTGAGACCTGCAGATCAAATACGCACACAGAAGAAAAGGATAATGGATGCACTAGGTGACACATGGTGTCCTTCAGGTTTCTTGTGTAGGTACTTCTGACATAATAAACTTTAGCTCTTGGAATAATTCAGAGGCGGTTCTGTTGCAAAAAGTCACTATTTACACAAAAATGTCCTCTGTCTTATAGCACCCCACTATGGCCTCTGTTTTACCAAATGCCCCTTTGCATAAGTTCCTGTGTTTCCGAGATTGGAGTAGTTTTTTGGGGGGTGTCTTTCTCTTTATCTAAGAACAACTCATGGTGATCCCATAGTTTAAAAGTTTAGGCAAAGTATGTGAAGTTAGAAAGATGGGCAACAATTTTTATTTCATAAATTTCATAATCAGATCAGATGGATTTGAAGTATATTGCATGGCAAACACATTTACATGTCCTTAATTTCTTTGCTGTCAGTAACAGCAATGAGGTCAGAATATGTTTTAAATAGCTTGAGCGTTTTCAAGCTTGCATAGAGATGTAAAGCTGCCGTTATATAAAACATAGTGAGCAATGAAAGCACCAAACAAAACCTTTCATTGTGGTGGGGGTTGTCTGTATGGGGAATTGGCTCCATGGCTTGTCATGCTCCGCCCTCTGTTCCTGTCTATTCTTAAAGCACACATATTCATCCCCCGCACACAAACTTCATGTAACTTCCTTTCTTCAGGACAACATTGGGACATCATTGGGTTGTGGTGCCCCTAGTGGCAGGAAGCCATGGAGGCACTGGTGCTTGGATATCTGATTTGATTCATTCTGACAACTAAGGACCATTTGGGAACACTGTAACCACGGCAACTCCCATCACAACATTCTGGGTGGTTTGTGAGGGCCGGTGTGCCTTGCATCCATTTTTAATGGGCAGAGTACTTAGTGGCGCTTCCTGGGCCTGTCTCCCTGCGGTCCCATCTCCAAGAAGGAGAAGCAGCCGCACTTGGTGGAAAAAGCCCCCATTACATATTTATTGTCCCTAGTCTTAATTATTGAGGCAGAAGGGAATGTGGGTTTTACTCTCCTACTTTCACTTGCCTCATTTTACTTAAGATAGGACGAGAGATTCTGGTCTGGCTTCTGTGTCCATTAATTGAGGATAGGTTATAAAAATCCTTTAAAAAGGCCACAATAAACACAAGTTAGAAGAAACAAACTTACATTAAAAGAACCAAAACATTAACAATACAGAAGTCAGAAATTACCCTAAATTTGATCAAACCAAAAATCAAAACAAAAATATATTTTTTAAAAAGATCTGTATTCTAAAAATTTTCTAATTGTAGTTATATACATTATAATTTGTCTGTAAAGGTTCTCAGTCATCCAGGTAATCTGAAGAAAATTTCAAATCAAGTAACACAACAGTGTGATCAAATTCAAAGGTTGCCACTATTCACACAAAAATCTCCTCTGTCTTATAGCATCTCATCACGATGGCCTCTGATTTACCAAATGCCCCTTTGCATAAGTTCTTGTTTCACTTTTGAGTGTTTCCGAGATTAGAGCATTTCCCTGCATGTTGTTTAGAGACTTTTTTTATGTGCTCATTTCCATGTGGGCTAAAATCAATTTGACTTTTGTAACCCCATCCTTCTCACTCAGACATTGTAACATGACATAGGAGAGGATTGATCAAGAAATGTATTTTTGGACTCAATTATCAATGGCTTCCCCTTTGACCTTCAATAGTGTTACCTATTAGTGTTGTATTTTCATTACTGTACATTTGTAACACACCAATAGAGTGTTCCCAGCTGTTCCCTAAAAAGGGAAAAAGGCAAACTGTTTTAGTTGTCTGCACACCTCGAGGTGGGTGCTGCTTGTTATAGATTTTTTTTGACTTGTGTTGCACCATGGCATTTTGTGATGGAAACAGATAACCTGACAAGCCAGATCTGCTCTGTTCCACAGTATAATCTGGTAGAGCTTAGAAAAAGTTTGCAATGGGCAGTTACTCTAAATGACTATGTGGTTGGTGATTGGACTGATCATTTGAGGGTAACCGCAATTTTATCCAATCAGACCAACGGCATGTTGTTTGAGATTGAAATGGTAAATCTGTCAATACTGCCACGTGACTGGTTAGGTCATAATACCTTTTTATTTTTATTTATCTTTTATTTAATTACACAGAAACAGTTACATTACAAAATAATACACTAACAAAACAACAAAAAGACATAAGAACAAAAACTGATAATGAACTGATAAAAAACGTTTATATTTTTTACCATGCAGATGACTCAGTGATTTTTTTTACCTTTTGTTTATAATTTAAAAAAAATAATAATACATAAAAAAAATGTAAGTACCTCAACACAAAAATTTTTTGCCCAATAAAATAAATACATTTAAAAGGCAGTTGCTTAACCTAAAATTATCTATTTATTAAAACAGTATATATTATTTTTAAATATTTGTTTCTTTTAACCATCTTGTGTTTTTCTTATTGCTGGCTGGTATACTAATAATTTATAGAACCCCTGAATAATCTTATGCAGTACATATGAGAAAAACCCTTTTTCCAAAAGAAGGGTTTTCCTTCAATTAAAATTAATTTAACCATTTGATCTGCTGTAAAATTCTATTTCTATTTTCAAGCACACAAAACTGAAAGCCATGTAAATACTTTGCTCGGAGCAGTTCAAGATGGATTTATTTGTTGAGTTTATAAACTGACAACTCTCGCGAATATCCAGCTGCAGTGCGAGCAGAGCTACTGCGCAGTTCCACAACCCCCTTTTTCTCTGACTCAGTCATCACACAATATGAACATTGTTGTTCTTGTCAATATGTGCATAGTGCACGCAGGGAGCTCTTAACATGGCAAAATGTAAAAGGCAGCTCTAAAGAAGCACTCAGTATTTAAAGAGCAGTTTTGGTAGTCCATATATATCACTATGTGAATAAAGGTCCAGTTATTAAAGGCACTGCCATGTAAGAGGAAATCCATATTTTATTTGGTGTGAGAGCCGCTCAAGGCCTGTAAATTATTACTGCTGTATTCCACCTGCCAGTGGAGGTCATCCAGCCCTGTGTGTATGTGTGTCAGCATACATGTTCTTTCTGATGTCTTTTCATGCATAGGCATATTTCCCAGGGGGAGAATTAAAGTGTTTTAGGCTATATTTATATCTCTACACAAATACTTATAACATCTTCCCAAAAGGTCTACATTTTAGTTAGTAACTGATTTTTATAACATACATTATGTACCCCTCAGAAATGTCTTATGGATTTTCTTTTGTTTATTGTCCCTCCCAACAATGGTGTAAAAGATTTGCCCATATGCTGCTCAACAGTTACATTTACATTTAGTCATTTAGTATACGCTTTCATCCAAAGCAACCCTACAAATGAGGAAAACAATGGAAGCAATTATAACAACATAAGGTAACAAAATGCATAAGTGCAACAAAAAACTGTTAAAGCCCAGCGCAGTATAAAAAGCTGAGGATAGGAGATGGAAAGAGATGGAAAGGAAGTAGAATTCTACTGCTGTGTTGACGGTAGAAATGTGTTTTCAGGTGTTTTTTAAAGATGAATAGAAGCAGGTAGATCATTCCACCAATGTGGAACAGATCCAGAAAAGGTACGCAAGAGTAATTTTATTTATATATATTTTTTTTTTCGGGATGGTACCACCAGACGATTATTTGCAGAGTGCAGGGATCTGGCAGGAACATAGGTGATGGTAGGCCAAGAGCGTAGCTTTGAACTCGATGCATGCATCAACAGTACTGTGTGACATGTCAAAAGGCCACAACAGTTGCACCGTAGCCATACTGCAGGCTCATCCATCTATAGATCTGCTCTACCATCCATCTAACCGTGGACTAAAACACATTACAGAGATGACTGCCTTGAATGGGCCTCTTTCCCCACAGCACTGAAGCTCTGTGATGTAAGCTGCTAAAGGCAGCATGTATTATGGCCACAATGTAAAAGATATACAAGCACTCACACATGAATTCAAACATCAGGGAGCTGTTTCACAAAGGTTAATCATTTCTAGTATATATGTATCATATTTACTAAACTAAAAGTTTTTTGTCTAAGGCTCAAAAATAGGGCTAAAAGAAGTCTTTGAACTAAGACATTTAAAAAACATGATGAAAGTTGCTCCAAACAACAAAACCGGCATAAGTACTCATAAGCCACACACCTGTCCACACATATTTTGGTAGGGTACATCAGATCCGGCATGAGGATTTTGTTCACAGCTAAGCTGGCAATTAGTCCTGTTTTAGTCCTGCTTTAGTCTAAGTTTAGTCCTGATCCTATATCTCGCTCTAGTCCTTGTACAGTGCTTGTGGTAGCAGTGAACAGTGTCTGACGTGATTTTCTGTTCAGTCATTGATCTGTTTAAAGTCCAGGTCTAATCATGGTTTAATCATTGTCTACTCCTGCTGTGGCTCTTTTTTGTACTCCTGGTTAAAATTCTTGTCTTGTCCTGGTCAAGTCCTGACTCTGTTTAGAAGCAGCAGTTGGCTTGCATTATAATGGCAGAAAGAAGGAACCTTGAGAAAACACTGGAACCGGACTTTGTGCAGTTTAATGATTTAGCTTCAGATGCCGTTGGAGGTAAGGTAATTTTTGCGACGGATGAATGGTTTGCTCCAGCAGCCAATCTCCTAAAGAGAGAGCCACCTGAGTTTATTGCCTCAGCTTTCACTGAATTTGGAAAATGGATGGACGGCTGGGAGACAAGACGCAAGAGAACTCCTGGTCATGACTGGTGCATTGTTCAGCTTGGAATCCCAGGTCTGATTTTCGGATTTGATGTTGATACTTCATTCTTTACTGGGAACCATGCTCCTCAAATGTCCATACAAGCTGCATGTCTAGATACAAAGCCTAACTTCTTTCTGGAGGGAGACCGAACTGGAATGGCTGCTTCGGACAGTGAGTGGGCTGCTGTCACCACGCTGAACTCAGAGACCTGGCCGGAACTGGTCCCAGCCTCAGCGTTGCAGCCTGGATTCTATAGCTGCTGCCACAACTACTTCAGAGTCCAGAGTCCCAGAGTAACACACCTACGGATCAACTTGTTCCCAGATGGGGGGATTGCAAGGTTGAGGGTCTACGGCGTTGGGCAGAGGGACTGGTCAGGTGAATTATTCCAACAGGAAGTGGACTTGGTGGCTGTGACCAATGGGGGAGTCTGTCTGGGCTTCAGCGACGCTCACTTCGGACATCCACGCAACATGATTGGGCTGGGTATAGCATCCAGCATGGCCGACGGTTGGGAAACTGCCCGGAGACTGGACAGACCCCAAAAGCTCCAGGTGGACAAGAGCGGTGTGCTGCAAGTTCAAGGGAGTGAGTGGGCAGTGTTTCGACTTGGACACAAAGGAGTCATCAACCGCATTGAGGTAGACACGCGCCACTTCAAAGGTAACGCTCCAGACTCATGCTTGGTGGAGGCGTGCATGCTGAGCCCTGCAGATGAGGCCCGATGTATTGCACATAAATGGAAGTCTGGGAAATGGAGTGTGCTCCTACCCCCAAGGAAGCTCCGCTCCCACTACAGTCACATGTTTTTGGAGGCGGAGATACAGCCTCATGAGGCTGTGAGCCACATCCGCCTCGTGATTTCTCCGGATGGAGGTGTGAGCCGACTGAGGGTCTGGGGCTGTGCTGTACTGGCCAATAATTGTGCAGGAACTGGCAGACTGGCCAATCAGAGCACAAGGCCCTCCAAACTCTGAACTTTGCTTCTGTTAGTTTAGCCCAAACCACTGAAAGAGTCTATTTAGTTATGGCCGTTACGTCCTGGATGATACAATAGAAAAAATTTCCAAAGAGACACACTGGCTCAGTGGAGGGTATGTGGATATGGTTGTGACCTGACTGACCACAACCATAATTAACGAAAAGATTAAAGCATTCAGCACAATTCAAAACGGAAAGATTTAATAAAATAATAAAAGTCAATCAAATACCCAAATTAGTATGTGAAATAGGAATGCACAATAATGAACGGCTTTACAATCAATAATCGGTAAACCATTAACCACCTGCATGATGCTAACAATTTATAAAAAGAATGCACATGAACAGCTCAGTTTCAAACATGAATACTTAACAACAAATAAATGTCTGTAAAATGTGTTTTTCAAACCGGATTCTGCCTTTATTCAGCAAATGGAACTGCCTCCTATTACCTGTCTGTTCCTGCTACAGAGGCAGGTGTGCCGCATTTTAGAACACTTTATCAGCATTTTGTTGCTCCCTTTACATTTACACGTTTGTTTTACTTTAGTTTATCAGCTAAAACGTATAATAAATTTAGAAACTGCGCATATGCGCTGATTGTAAATAGATGCTGGAGGTGCAGCAGAGAGGAGGGGCACACCAGAACGGCAGAGGAAGACTTGTGACTCAACTGAATCAACTCATTTGAAGAGACCTGAATTTCCTTTTGGGGATTAATTAAGTAATTTTACAGCATTCAGTTTCTGTACCGAAAAGCCTTGGTAGTATCTCAATAAATACAATATGTTATATTCAGTTTTTCCTTTGTGGTGGTGTTTTTTTTGTTTTTATAACTCTGGTTGCACGGTTAATAAATTTACATTATTTAGTTTTAGGTTTTTTTTGTTGGTTTTATTCACATGTAGATATTTTTCGATCTTCCACAACCCCTGGTCCCAGTGCTGGTGGCCACCTCTCATCTTTCCCCTCCTTCCGCACTAACACTGCTATCTTTATGACCATCTCACTAATGCACCGCTCAATTAGCCCTCAATGAGGTTTCCACTAAATGCTGGGTAAATAGGTAATTACATGTTATCATCCCCCCCACCACCTCCTGCTAATGCACTCTACTTCCCTCCTCTGTCTACCTCTCCTTTCCTCCTGTTCTCCATCTTGTTCTTTCAATATCATGGATGACTGCCAGAGATGGTCCAATCGAGACACAGCGTGGGTCTGTTAGTCACAGCTGGCTTAGCTCTTCCAACATTCAGCTTTCTGTATCACACACACTTTCCACCTTTTATGCATCTGTATGGACTGAGCTATTATGTTTTCAGGCTCTGTCCATAAATGCAATATTTCTGAAATGCTCTGGGAAAAGTATTAAGCTTGAAATTACATCTGCATATCTAAATTTTAGTATGGCCTACTGTTAAACGGATGGCCAAGAATTACACATATACATACATATGTTACAAGCATTAACATACTGACAAGAATCAGTTTAGCTCAATTGTGTTCTGTTAAGTCCTTGACATTGAATTGTTAAGAGTTTCTCAATAAAAACAGTAACAACCCAAAATAAATTGCATTTTATTTGATTCTTATTTGTTTCTAACAGAATGGGGCTGAATGCAAATGAAACAGCGTGTTAATAGAGACGCTAAACGGGAGCAGCTGTTATGAATGCTCCCAGTATTTTGTCAGGGAGATTGTCAGGTTGAGAGCGAGGTGAAATGAATGGTGACAGGTGGAAAGTAGTGGTGGGAGCTATTTGTGCTTTTTGTGTTGCTGACAATCTGAGAGTGTGAGCATGTGGCTCAGCGCACCAACGGCTATTGATGTGATCAAATTGTCTGCCTCGAGCTAAAAGTCCACAGGCACAAGTCTGGAAAGTCTGGCACAATTCAATGTGCTTTTGTCTGCTGTGGCCAAGTAAGGAAAACAAAGTATTTATCAAGTTTACTGCTGTCGAAAATAAATGATGCAAACACGCTGTCTTTGGCTTGTCCTAATCTGTTACAGACAATAACAATGTTTACAGCACTGCATAAATGTCTATTCACCGTTATCCGTCTGGAAAGGCGTACGAGCTGACGGTCTTCTCATCATTTAACAACATTACAACAATGTAGCTTTTCATCGTTCATGTGTTGGGAACAGGCCAGTTTGGAAGAAGCACTTATTAGAAGATTTTATTAAAAAAATCAAGGCCATGGGAAAAGAATGCAAATGAATGAATTAAATCTAAAATATATATTTTCTGAATGAGTCAAAAAGTTAAATTACGAGACCTTGAGCTGTAACACACAACATTTAAATATATCTGAAAGGCCCAAATATTAGGACTTGTTTGACATTTTAGTAGCCTTCAATATGAAAGAAAATCTGCTTGAAAAGGTTTAGAGGAAGATAGAGAAAATACAGAAAATATTGTGTGGGCCTTTGGAGATGGAAAGAGGGAGCAAAATATTATTGACAAACACAAAAGCAATTCATGAACTGGATTTTGTAATATGGGTCTGTTGTCTCTGATTGAACATGGTATTTCTTCCACATGTGGTTTGACGTTATGAGCTGAATGTCAATCTCAAGGGAATGTTCTCTCACTAAAAGTTTAATTAAATCTAAATAATGTGGGTTTGGTGACAAAAAGAAGAAAAGCACAAAGAGAGGCTTGTAAATAATGACAGACTGTGGTGGCAGGATGTGGGGGAAGAGTTGGGGGTGGGGGGACTGAGTGTTTAGGGAAGCAGAGAAAGTGATAAGTCGAGTCTGACCAGACAGTCCAAATCCTCATTGCAATCAATCACATTTCCCTTTCTCTCTTCTCAGTTTGTCTTATTGATTTCTTGTTTCTATCAGCTTTCCAAGAGCCATCTGAATGAATCCAGTGTCGCTCAATTCAAAGTGCTATCAGGCCAGTTGTTCACCTCTGTATTGTTGGTTTGTGTTTATTACAGGCATTTTCCACTCATACTTTTGCATAGTTAATACTTATAGATGTACACTGCAGTTAATGTCATATAATTAAGTGTTTCAGCTGTGACTCATTAATGTGTCAGTAAGGCATCTGCTTTAGCTGTGAGCAGAGCACACTATGGTCAATTCCCAGTTAATCGCAGGGCTAACACTTAGAGACATACAATCAGACTGTGGTAAATTTAGATTCATTTAGAGTCTTTGTTGTGTGACAGGAGTGCTTTCTAATCTACTAGTGTGCTAGTTTTAATAAAGTTTCTAATTTGTGTGATCAGAGGTTACAAATAAATGCCTTTCATTTAAATAATAAAATTACTATTTTGACCCTCACAAAACACAATTTTAATATAACCAAATGTATGTCCATGCCACTTTAAAGGCCAGTGTGAACATAGCCTACCCTTATTTCACAAACTTCTTACATACTTTCATTGGGTCCAAGTAGCTTAGTCACCCAATGCAGCGGCAATTAAGCTCTCACACAGCTGGAGGTCATTCACCGGCGTCCCATCAGACAACTGACAGTGACACTTGTGTGCCTTTTAAAGAGCAACACTCCTCTTGAAAACATGCTTAGGGGTTACTTGTGAAGTCTGTTTGAGTGTGTTTGTGAGCATCAGCGGGAGATGACAGATGACTGGTAATCAGCGCCACACACATGCTCAGCAGTCATATACATCAAACGCGCTTCCTTCAAGCCATTTCCACATAGATTTTGTTTGTTGAGCTTTCGGAGTCTTGGAAATATGTGTTTTTGGCAAGTGCATTTTCTCGACTGAAGCGCCCTCCGGTACACATTTACATAAGGCAAAACTATAGTGCTCTCAGGTTTTCTTTGCACATAGGTCAAAGTTTGGTCCACTATAATATTACTGCCCTATGTTGACAAACCAATTTTGCAAATACCATTCATAAACCTGAAGACTGCTCGTTTGAAACATGCATGTCACGTTGAGGCTTGTGCAAAGACGATCTGTAGTTGCACTAAACAATTTTATAATTTGTAACTTCACAATGTTAAGATGCCTAAATCACAGAGAGGCAGTGTCTAAAATCAGGTCAAAGAGTAAAAATGTTTAAAAGACTTGTAAGTGGTTTGAGCTCCACAGGAAGTAGGAGGTGGATATAATCGTATTTGAACACTTAGCTTATCTTGTGTTTCGCTGCAACACTATGATGCAACAAATACAAATTGTCTCTGCATTGACATTTCTGTCACTGTGCCACTGTTCCAACAGGCCAAATAAATAAGTTAATTAGCATGTCTAATTGCATTTGCTGGCTCAGCTTTGGGAATATCAAATCGAATTAAGATACTTAGTGTTCTTGTACAACATGGCACACGGTTGTCCCGAAGCTATAGTCTTTTTAGGATCTGTCCTTTGTTTTGATCTTGTTTCCTTTCCAGCATGTGCTTTCACCATCATCCACCATTTTTTGTCACCTCTTTCTTTTGCTGTTAAACTTTAGCAGGACATATGATGTAATAACTTACCAAAAATAAAATAACTGGACATAAATGTTTAAATAAGACAGAAAAAATAAAACCTAATAAAAACGTTTCTAATCACTGAAATTGCGCCAGCTGCTTTAATTGCGGTGTCTGATTATTACAGGAAATGTTTCATTTTTACACTTTTGCTTCCCCATTTCTCAGCCTAGTGACTTAATGAATTGATGTGCCTTTAGCTGCGTAGCCAGTCCTAATGTAATAACTGCAGATAATGTAATAACTCAGTAAAGTGTTAGAACATGTCACTGTAAATTAGACGGAAATAAATAGAGGCAATAAAACCCATTAAAGGAGCTTTTAATTCAATAAAAACATAGTTAGATTAATTACAGCATATAATTAATGTAGCCTTTGCAATGTGGCGCAGGAGGCAGTTGCATTGTTTTCTTACAAAGACTATTGTGAGACACTGAGTTTTGTTTTTGCTCCATATTGGTCAGCTCCTACCCACGTCGTTTCATATTTTTTATCCATCGTGTGAAAAAGCATAAGGTTTGTCAGTCATCAAGTCTGTCTTTGTTCTGTCAGAAGCCATCCCCAAGATAAGTGTGAATGATTGCTTCAGGCCCAAGCAGGCAGACAGCCTATTATCGAGTGATATGAACTAATGTGAGGGAATGACTTTAAGATGGTGTGGTCCACAGCAGATGAAGAAAAAGGTCAGAGGAAGAGGGACTCTTTCTGTTAGACTGGCAAAAGCAGTCACTAAATCTGAATCTACCTGGCTGGCTTTTTGTCCTCATGCATTTCTTTACTTCTCCATTTCATAGGTCTGTTTACTTCTCCACTTTCATTACCCCTCCTTTTGCAGCACGCACCTTTTCTCTCCTCTCCCTCTGTTATCTTAGCTTTTTAATTAACGTGACGTGCTGTGAAGTGAGATACTAAATAATGCAAGCTTTTCCAGTGACATTGAATCAGACACAGGAGTGATTAGTGGCTACGCAACACACACACATGCATTTGCAGAACGTCAAGGGCACATATGCACACAAGCAAACAAAAAAACATAAAAAAAAAAAAACTTGGCATTTGCAGCGATCGTCCTTTAACACCTGCTTTCATCTGTCAGCAGCCTAATTTAAAACATATGCATTGTATGAATCACATACTGTTGATATCCTAGTGTGCCTTTTAAATGGTAAAACATAATACTACATTTCAATCTGTAACCCCTAATAAAAATGTAAATGAGTAAATGTTACAATTGGTAAATACAATTCAAACGTAATCACATGTTATCATAAATAATATTAACGTTATACAATAAATTGAAAAGAATCTTAAGAATATAATCAAATTTACTACTGTAGATTTGAAACATGTGAACCTATGGTGATCTGTTGAGCTGCTGTCCTGCCATGTGGTGAACTGAGTAAAGTGAGTTAGTTTTGGAGTGTTGACTAGCAGGCTAGTTTAGCACACTGTTGTAACATTATTGTGTTGTAGGCTATTATGTCCACTGTGCGTATGAGGAGCCAATCAGAAATAGGTAAGAAATGAGCTGCATGTGGTGGAATGTTCACCTGCTCGGTTTGGGAGCTCATTAAAAACAAATCACTCCCATTACACCCCTGCTGTAATGGAGCACAAGTGCAGTTAAACAGCCAACAATAAGCCTTCAATCACACTTAAGAGATGTCAAAAGTGTCCAAGTGCACAAAGACAACATATAGCAATCACACACATAAGCCTCCACATGTAGTTTCCAAAATCCAGCTGTAGGAAGATTGAAGTTGATTCCCTCTCATATGGGCTGCGTTCCCATATCTACTGTAGCTTTTCAAATCAAAATGCAGAGGACTTAATTTGTGTGGGGGGAGAGATCTAGGAATAGGTTATTCCAAAGCAATTGTTTTATACTAGACAAAGTGGAAAATCCAGCATGGATTTAGTTGCTTGCTGCCTTGGCTGTTGGGATGCTTAGAGCTCAGGGTTCCAGCGTTCTTCTGCTCTCCCCCATCCCCCCTTTGACTTTTTTTAATCAGACGGCTTGTTCAGGAGTGGCAGGGATTAAGACTGCTGCCACTGCCGCTGATGATGATGACTGTACGGTTTTGGACAGCGCTCACACAAGCATTGCATGAATGGCTCAAACAAGACTAATATATAAACATACAGTACATCTATGTCCTGTGTTAAACTACTCACACGTGTACATATAACAGGCCATTCACCAAACGCATCATGTAGTCCTATGCATGCTCATATACAGGCCCATTCATTCAAGCAACAATGCGCCTGACATATTGAAACATCTCTCTCTATCATTTCTGGAGATAAATTGTGATCTGCCATGTCTCATTGTGTCATGTGATTTGAGATTTCTGACAGACTGACGGCTCATAATGCCAGACACTCACACCAGGCGGTACAGATGGTATAGAGACAGATAAAGAGACAAAGTGAACATAAGAGAACAAGTCAAATCAAGAGAATGTAAAGATGGTAAGAAGTAATGCCAGGAAACGTTACATGGAATGACTATGCTCGCTTAAAGCTGCAAGGTTTATGTGGTGTAGGTAAAAAGAAGGGTCTAGGGGAAGTCAGAAGGGAACTAAAGATGAGATGAATGTCTAAGGAAGCAACTAAGCTAAGGATGAAAGGATAGAGACATTGAGCTGTATGCTGATCCAGGGCTGAGTGCAACATAGCCAACAGATAACACCAGTTAGTCTCCTCCCACTTTAATCTCCCCATCATCCATCATCAATCCCCCCGCTCCACCCTCCCAGCCCTCCATCTTAAAACTATTCATTTCTTTTCATCAATCTGAAATCATGCTGTTTTGACATCCATCAGAAAGCTATTGATGTGAGGTGCACTAACTTTGGAAGACGCAATGAGCGAAACTGAGGCTTTGACTTTCTTAAGTGATAAAAAAAAAAAACTGGGAAATGAACAGATGTTTAAATGCTATAAGTTTATGAACTCTCTTTTACACACACACATACACACACAAACATACCTCTGGCAAAGAGTGTATGGTCTTAATGAAGCAAGGAAAGGCATCTGGAGTGTAAGGCCTAGAGCACACTTGCACACGCTGCCTCTGCTTGTGTATGTGTCTGTACTTCGTAATAGCTCAAACTCTTAACTTAGACTCAGAAAGCATTTTAGTGACTCATTTTTCCCTTTTCTTGTGTTTATTCCCTAGGTTGTGAAGGCCTGTTTCTGTCGTCCTGTTGTACAGTGAGGCAGTGAGCTCACGGTGGATACAGCATGCATGTCTCGACATATCCCACGATGCACTCTGCCAGCCCAGGCCTGCTCCTCCTCAGCTTCCTCTTACTCGCTGATGCTGACTGTAAGTCCCTTTAACTGTGCACTTGGGTATCAATGACCCGATTTTCTCTTACAGATCCAACTTGATATGGCTTCTATACTGTTAGTGAATGTGTTCATGTGCGAAACCTGAGAATGTGTGTTAGCTGCTTGTTTGATACAAAGCCAGCTGTTTTTCTCTGTCCTAGTATTACTTGGCATGGATGAACAGCCCACATATGGCAAATCTGATCATTTCCCCGCTGCCTGTGTGACTGTGTGTGATCCTCATTGGAGCTTTCACCGTTTTCACAATTGAGATACTGGTCAAATACGTCTTTTCATTTTCCTGTTAAATCTTTGTAAAATTACATTTATTTCATGCTTTCTAAATCTAAAATTCAGTTAATAATCATTCACAAATCACCATGAACTTTGTAAATTGGTTACTGACTGGTTTAATGTTCTTATTTAATAAAAAATAATATATAAAAATAAAGATTATTATTATTATTATTATTTGGAGAAAGCATGATGAAATATATTTAAGTAGATGTTGTGGTACTATGAACACCTATAGCTTTGATTTTTCAGTTTGTTGATTGGACAATGGCGAGTCCTTACATACCTGTGATAGACAGTAAAGCTTGGTCCGATAAAGACGTGTGATGGGGTTGTTAAAAGGATTTTGTAATAAACTACTACTTGGTTAAAGACGCACACCAGGGAGTTCTTATGGGTTAACTCTGCTCCTTTCTGCAGCAATAAACGTAAGGTAAGCCTTGAGAGATCTCTTCAGGTGTCCAAGCTTAGGCTGAGCCAAAACCCCAAAGCCAACAGACAAGGTTTGAGAACTCAGATTGTGTTTTTAAACAACTATCACTGTTTTATTCTTTTTTTCTACCTGTCCCTATTTGTTTTACATGAGACTAAATGGATTCTTGGGGTGTTGTAATGGTAGTCTGCAGTCACACAGAGTAGCGTAAAAGCACACATCCAGAAAGCACTCTTGTTTAGCTTTCAGCCTGCTGCCCTCTTGTCCCCTGCGTAAGTCCCAGGGTCATCCAGTAAAAACCCAGTCATCCATCAAAACGATGATGCTCCCAGACTTCCTCTCGGAGTGTGAGGGGAGGGTGAGGGGAGCACCGCACACGCAACAAGGGTGGAAAGGATTTGCACTTTGTCTTTTATGTCAGAATTTGTCTCTTTCTCTTGCCCTCATTTTATTTGCTGAAACTTTCTACGTGGTTCTTTTTTTTGCTTTTTTCTGACACATCCATATCATCTGCCGAAAGAGAAGAGACAGAGACCTTGAGGGGGGACAGGGAAGGAAGACTGATCTGACTGATTTTATTTTATCTCATTGTGTATGTCATGCAAGTCCTTTTTAATATCAACAGGCGGGACTGGGAGATCTGATGCAGAGAATGTTGAAAAGATGAGGCAGCTGGGATGCTCCTGTCTTTGGTTCTCATCATAAGTGCACTTATTTTGAAATGTTTGACACACTCTCAATTGAGATTCCATTTGAATTGATTTTGCACATAACAGGGTTTAGAATAAAACTAAAAGCAACAATTTTGTTTTTAATCTTTTTGATTGTGCACAGTGACATTTACTCTTCACTTTTGCAAACACCATCAATGCCCAATCTTTGTGTGTGCCTGCGCGTTCATGGTATTAAGATGCAATCAGACAGTACACTATCCCATGTGCATAGTTGCAAACCTTGCATGACCATCACCATATGTGCTGGTGTAGTACACATAGTATACAAGCAAGGAGAATCCTCATTCCACACTTTTGACTCTCCTTCTCTTGTCACCATTTTTTTATTTGTCTTTCAGTGTGTTTGTGTGTGCACGCATGCATATGACATCTATCTGGTGGATTAAGAGTAATGCCCTGATCCTGTCTAAAAGTAGGCCACTGCTCTATGTTCGCAGTGAGATGCCCCATGCTGGAAAACTCCATCTTTTTGCCGTCATTTTGCCCATCTGAATACAATGCAGCAGCCAAGGTTCATTCTTCTGACCCCTTGTTGACTCCAAACAACCAACAAGCTGTCTTCTTTCCTTTTGCTGCTCAGATGTAACAATAAGACCTGAAATAAATCTCCTAGTGTTTTTGAAAACGCAACAAACAGTTCCTTTGCAGAGCCCTATGCAGCGAGAGCAATGCTGAGTTGTTCAATCCTTTAGGAAGTACATTTTGACACCACACAGAAGTGCTTTAGGATTTGATTAATACAAAACTCTCAGCTTACAACAAAAAATTAACATAATTTATGCATTGTAGATGCTGTTTGTTTCTCTAAAAACATTTCTTGTAAGCATTATCATGTCAACATATACGGCACGGCATAGGGGGTCAGTCATCTGTCAGTATTGCCCGGACCAGTGTAGCCTTGAGGTTGACTGGAATCTAAAAGGTGGGTCACTTTCCCACAATGTGAGCAACATTCCTTTTGCTTACTTTAGTAGCCCTTGAGCAAAACGTTAAATTTCAGCTGCTAAAACAGAACCATTCTTAGGTTACTCAAAAGTATTTCATCCAGGTTCCCCTCAGGTGAGGGTTTGAGTCAATGAGTTGTTTCAACACACATCCAGGACACAGTAAAGCAGTGCATACATCAACAGTATGTGAAGTATGACTGCTTACTTAATTATGGCAAAAAGAATAGTTACATTTAGATACATATATTAAAATTATTAACTTTATCTACATTTAGGGCTATTTGTTTTATCCAGCGCCTATTATACACCTTTTTTTTTTCATAGTTTAGCTACTTATAAGCATCTTACTTGCTTACACTGTCTCTAACCACCATTTCTTTGAGTAACAGACCCTCACTGAAGACATTGCACTTAAATTCTGGGCTTTGTTCATATCTTTTTCTTTTTACCACAGCACACTGCAACATGACGTGTGGCACACTAATCATAGGCAGTTAACTTGTTCTCATAATTGAAGTTTGATTAACGACCAAGTCATAATTTGCATGTTTTTGTATGAAAAGGTTTGTCTAGTGTCTGTTTTTATGCTGCTTTTTGCTGACATGAGGTAACATCAGGATTCACTTGAGATGAAGAGGCAGGGTCACACACTTCAAAGGTTGCAGCCCCTGGGATTAGTTTATGGTGTGAAATACAATCAAGCAACAGAGTTATTTTCTGAGATGTATTGTGTTCCGTTTCTGTAATTGATTGGTATCGCATGACTCTTGATGAATGCAAAGAGGATAAAAAGACAAACGTAATGATATTTCACAGCTATACAGGGGGCACTGTGTTGGTTACATGTTATTGTTGATCAGCAAGGAACATTTTGATGCGCGAGTAATGTTAAATCTTAGGGCCTTTGTACAGGAGATTTTTGTGTAAGAAATGGTTCTAATTGAGATTTATTTTTGAACATTGTATGGGCTCACAATGTGATTTGCGAGTTTATATGCATTTAAAATATTTGATTTAATAAACTTAGCATCACAGACAAGTTTTAAAATCACATACATCCACTATTCTTTTCAACTATTTGAGTAACAGTCTGATTAAATATCAACATTTTTTTTTATTATTTCCTAAAGGTTGTCCAGTATAAGAATTTGATGATTTGTAAATAAAGCTTTTGTAAGTAATTTGCTATTTTTTTAGGTCCACTGTCTATATTACATACATAGAAAATGTCAGGCTGTAAGTGGTTTGCCACTTCTTCCTATTGTAATGTAATGTCATGCTAGTGCTGTTTTCAAAAGATGCCCATGTGGTGAGGATGTCCCCTGCCTTTTGCAATCAATGTGTTTCTTATTGCGTCTGCCATCAGTCATTTCCCTCTTATTTGTCAAATGCTGTGGACAACTCTCTGCAATGCACAGCTTCTCAGATGATCATGCACACTTATTTGTACAGAGCATGTAAATCTAGGTTAGTCTCTTTATCAGTGATGTTCAGAAGCTCTTTTCTGTTTACGTAATGGGGCACAGCATGGCCATTCTATTTCACACAAATTGCATTTAATTGTCCAATATGAAGCCTAATATTGCTGGCATAGTTTTCTAAGAATTGATTCTAAAATGTAGAAAACCATGCCTATTTTTTTATTTATATTATGTAACACATGAGGGAAATCAAAAATAGAGACCACCTGAGACAATGTTTACAGAGGTTTCAATTTATCTGACCATTGAGATGTCCAATGTCTTTAAAAGTGGCTCGGTTACATTTTTTAAATCAAAACATAACTTTTCTAAGTTCAGTAACTTTCTCCCTTAAAAATTCTAAGGCCAGTTTTTATTTTAATAGTAAAAGTTTACTGAGTGTTTCTCTGTTTGTTCCAGAGTCTAGATTTGTAACTGCAATAGCCTCACGGCACACAAATGGGAAGCTAGTACAAAACTAGCATAGTTGTGCCATCATTCGAGAGTAAGAGGAACTTACTAGTGAATGCTTAGCCTTAGCTTAGCAGTTGCAATGCTCTATGAAGAGGATTTGATTGCTTTAGCTTAGCTTTGACTGAGCTGAGCAGTGATCTGTAAGTAATGCTTTGCGACCAGTGCTGAGACAACCCTCCTGTTCGTGTTGATGGGAATCCAGCTCTGACCCAGTAAAACTGTTCACCCACTGCGCTGCCCATGTGTTTCAAATGACCTGTGCATGAAGGAAGACACCATTTATTTATTACTTTCCCTTGTGTTTTTAACAAATTAACCCTGATTAACTCAGCACTAGCCAAAGCCTGGGGCAGTTATGGAGGCTATACACCAGATCACATACACGGATCTTATACACCAGACAGTTTCAGTTTAAATCTTGTATAATAAACTTCTGCAGTGGTTATCTTTTAAAAATAATATTTTTTTTATATTTAAATATCCCCTTTATATTGAATGTTTTTCAATAATCACTGTTATGTGCTGCAGAAGAGTGTTGAGTTTATTGGACTAAGCCAGGGTTGCTCAATACGTCGATCGCGATCTACCAGTCGATCACAAAGGTTGATTGCAGATTGCTTAAATCACTGCGCATGCGCAAACAATGGCACTAAGTGCAGCAAAACTAATAAAGTTCAGCAAGTTACCTCCAATTTTAAACTTAAGAAAGGGTTGGGGACCTGGACCAAGTAAGAAGACAAAAACGTATCGCTTTCAGACGGAATGGGAGGAGGTAGTGTGTTTGCCTCGTCTGTCAGCAGCTACTGTCCGGACTAAGCCTACCTGGCTGATTCAATTTAGTGCAAGTCTTCAGAATACCTGAGTAACTCAGTTAATGACAAAACATGTAAATAGTTAATTATGTTGTGTTGTGCAATATTGGCTCATACGGTTATGCAAGGTACATCAACATACATTGTACTTAGAAAGAATCCTCAATATATTTGTAAATTAATATATGTTTTGCATTTTTGTAGTGGGTAGATTATTTTAACAGGTACCTCGCATGCTGAAAAAGTGTGAGCACCCCTGGACTAAGCAATCCGAATCATTTTAATCCAACTCATTGCATGGCGAAAGCAAGCAGCTGATAATGTGCTCTTAATGTGCCGGTTTGATTCTAATGTGTTTTAAGTTATGGCTCTGGCCGGCGGCCCAAACACTCTTGAGGCAGACTACCGTGGCCATGGCTCAGGCTCAGACATTATTGGCCTCATTCCTGAACTTGTCTGACAAGCCTGATTCACTCCTCATTCAGGAAGTCATCAGCTAAACACCCACCAACACCACAACACTGTGCAGCTGGATCCTTCGTTCTCTGGCACGGGCGCTAAATTACTCATTACATGCAATCAACTATCAACACATAGACACAGAAACAAATGCTTGGAAAGTTGTTTCAAGATTGGGGTGGCCTTTTCAGATAATAATACCACTTAATATCCAGGCTTTTCCAATTTGTTTCTACTCTTATCTCTGACTTTAGACTCAGTAGGATTGTTTGTTACTGTGATACCTGGTGTTTCAGACAGAATGCACCTAATTTTTCCTTCTAAAAACTCAATAGCTTTTTGTTGATTCGATTTGTAGGCTTTATTTTATTTTTTATTTTTTACATCAGGGCAGATAAGTGATTGAGAGCAGGTGAAGTGGAAACATTTTGAAGAGTTCTGGGAGAATGAAGCATTTAGATTACAAGCATTTTGCTCTCGCACTGACATTTTCATTATTATTCTATTTAGTTCGCAAAGTAGATTGAGAGACAGAGGAGAATAATTTCTCCGAAAAACTTTTTATGTTTCTACTAAATCCCAACCATAATAAACTTATCACAAAATTGTCTGCCTCATAAAAAGAATTGAATCATCTATCCTTGATTGATGTATATTTTTCCAGTCAGCGCCATCTGCCAGATATGTACTCTGACTTTTCAGATATATTACATTTGCTAATCGTAAGTCTGTTAAATAGTTTACCCCAAAGGTTTGTGATCGCATCTGCTCTTCCAAACCGAATCCCTCTGGTCGCATCCCTTTAGGTTGAGACAACATCTGCCAGTGACAGTGTATGTCCCTGAAGCCTCCTCTCAGTAGATATACTTTGGGAGGACTATTTGTCTTTTTTAAACAGAACTATGGTGAGCCTTCATGTCACAACAGGTTAATTTAGGTAAAAGTGTACAGAAAGTCAAAACCAGTGAATGCAGTGTCTGGAGAAATATTTGTGAGACATTGAATCACAATATAACATTGGTTTAGGTTTCACTCAGCACTAATGACTTTCTTTGACATTTATCCCGTGCCAACAAATTACACTCGGAGAGGGTTCTCACCTCAGCCGATAGGGTCAATGTTTGAATAGAGATAATTAAAGTAATGAATAATGTGAGTTCATTATTATTTTTATGATCATAATTGCAAATTATTCTTCAAATACTTTTGCAAATACTTCAAATGCAGAGTGTGTTTCAGAACTAGAACATCTAATATCAAATAAAAAAGCAAATCAGATCTTAGTTCCCTTTAGTGTTGACCTGCAGTGCACAGGTCAATAAATATCACAATGTTGCACATTAGACCATATTTTGGATATAATGTTGCAATAAACTGTTGCTTAAGCAATTAATTTAAATCAGCAAAGTGCTACACCAGTAAAAGATCATGATGCATATTCAGTGTTCTTGTTGCATTTTTAGTACAAAACCACTTATATATACTTTCCAGCATGTCTACAAAGAATAAGGACAAACTACATTAACCGTAACTGCCAAAATGTAAATGCAGGCCGGACCGACAACCACTCGACATTTCACTCCGATTCCAGCTTGGATCAAACAGGAAAACTGTGTGCACTTGGTGCTGTGGCTTTGCTTTTACAAATACACAAATTTCTGCTGAAGTCGACAGAATGAAAGTTTTCTCTCGTCTTCAGCCATGACTCGAAAGTGGTCCAATGTGGGGAGCTGACTTTGTAATCCTTGCCATCTGTTGTAGCAGCCCTGTATGGTCGACCTTTATGTAGGCCATCTACTATTACCACTTACACACACACACACACACACACACACCAAGACAGGCATTAAGTCCATCTAAATCCCTCTCCAACTCAGTAGTTTTGCTTCCCTTCCATCTTGGGGCATATTAGGAAAATGAGGATGTCTTTGTAAAGCACAGGTCGCCTACGCTGTCACACTGATCTCTTGAATAACATTTATGATTAATTATTTATTTTCATCCTTTTACTTTTTTGCCCCAAAAAAAGCTATAAATATTGAACTGCCCTTCGGGACTTGAGCCTTTTTTGGCAAATGTCAAGGCTTAATCCTACCAAGCAGGCTTTCAGAAGACTCTGATTATGTTGACAAATGGTAGCGGGGTAAGGACACGAGAGGAGGTAGAGAAGAAGGTGGTTACGGTGGTAGGGTTATTAAAGCAAAGAAAAAAGATAAAGACTGGGGAGGAGAGGAGTTTGGATAAGTAAAGAGCATACGGTTGCATCTCCCCCTTCCTCATTAAGTCAGTCAATGTGACAGGAAGACTTATGTAACTCCCCAGAGATGGAGGGAGGAGATGAAGAAAGAGGAACAAGAACAGGATGAAAGCAGGAGGAGCAAGGAGAGCAGCTGTGAAGGAGGATACGGGGAAGTCAGATTCACTGGCAAAGAATTACGAGTCAGCATTCAGAGATAAAGCGGTAAAATATGAAAAAGTGAGACCTAAGACAATTAAACATGGGATATATGAAGATAGAGAATGGAACTGGAGAGATAAAGAAAAAGTGTAAAGATAAAATAAAAAGCAATTGTAAGATCTTCAGTGCCTTTTGGTATGGCTCTGCAGGCTTTACACTTTTCATTTGTTTTGTGGGAGAGATTAGCAAGAGGATTAAGAGAGTGATTTGTCCCGCTCCTCATTCTTCCAGTTTCCCTCTATTGCTCTCTGACACACGCCAAACTGGCCATTTGTCTTTCCATAAACCAATACATATAGTACATTTATACTGTATATTAGCACCACATTTTAGATCAATGTTGTTGTATAAGGATTTAAATAATTAACGGGTATAGGGTTCCAAAACGTTTCACAATTGATAATTGCATAGTTTACTAATAGAGCACATCAATAGGGAATAAGCACATCAAAATAACACTCTTAGCATTTGTCTGTCATGGAAAAATAGATTTCCTTTTCCTCTGCCCAGAGTGAAGGAACAGGGCACTGAGAAGTACACATTTGTTTAGAGCATTTATGAATTAAACAGTTTATTGATTTTGTTTTTAAGTGAAACCATATGAGACTTATTTCCATAAAGGATTATTCACGGACAGCTGAATGGTCCTGCAGGGCACCATAGCTGTTCACATGCTCAAAAAGGAGGAGTATAATTGATTTCTTTTGGTTGCCTCTTTGAGGGGTTGCCACAGCAAATCATCTAGTGGTTTGCATATGGTTTGACTTAGGTTTCACGCCAGATGCTTTCTGACACAACCCTCTCCATTTACCTGGTTTTGGGATCGGCTCAAGTGTAGACTGGCTTGTGACCACTTGTGGCTGGAGTTCTGGCTCCCCAAATGCTGGGGTGCTGACCACTATACTAACAAGGAGCCTCAATAAGGAGGAGTTTGGTGTGTGGATTTACAATCTGCATTTCTGCCACCATAAAGGCCCTTTCGACTCTAGTATTCCTGGTGTTCTTGGCAGATTTAAGCACACTCACAGCCTTGCGTGACATGCAGTCATATCAAGTGCGTGTAAACTGGTGCATAATTTGACAGAAAAAATCAAGACACATGCACATAACCACACCTTGTGCATGTACACACTCTGCTGTGGCCAGCCTCTGAGGTAGATCTGGCTGCAGACCAGTGAGGTTCAGCAGCGAGTGGACCTTATTTGTCAGTGCATCTGCTCACTGTATCCAGCCTATTCTCTCACACTCCCATCTACCCCCTGCACATCCTTCTCCCTTCTCCACTTCTGTCCATGCATTTTCTTACCCATTCTGCTGCCCATCTGTGCCTCTCATTTGTTGTCTTTATCTCATAGGCTCCTCTGTTCTGTTTCCCCCTCTTTCACTAAACACACTCTCTTTTGCTTTTGCTCTCCTTCTCTGAACAGCTTAGCTTTTCTCCCTACCTCCTTTTTAAACAGCAAAAAGCAATTTCTCTCCCTTTGTCAGAACGCCTGGCGGTAAGCCCTTAAGTAGGGATTTTCTGGTTTGGCTGGAATGCCATTAGGCGAGCTGGTGGTGACGTGCCGTGACTGACGTGCCGAATCTTTTTGATGTTATGATGTCACAATCCAGTGGAGGCTGTGGTTATGATATTGTTGGCGTCCTGAAAACGAAGGGCTTTAGTGGTCATGTCAGGAGTAAGTCTTTATAAATCCTTTATGGCACAGAAATATTAAGCTTCTTTGGTGGTACAGGGACGTAGACTAAATGTGCATAGAGTGAAAAAAACACATACAAAACCAAGGCAGTCAAACACAGTCACAGGTGGATTCATTGTAACAGCCAGCTTCAACAATCTCTGATCTTTTCACTTTGGATGCTCACAATGATCCTGCTATGGCATTGCCATGACTGCGAACAGCTGTAATGGCCCTGAGAAGCTGCTCAGAGTCTGATAAGTCTGCAGTTAATGGTGCCAAATGTGATAACAGTTTAAAAAAAAAGGTCAGAGTTCATTAACAGCATCAACAATGAAGGTCACAAAGTCAGTGGGATTACAGCATCTGGCTTGGGAAATAGCCTAAACACATTTATTGTGTGCTTGTCTATACTCTACAGTTTATGTGAAGAATCCTGAACATAACCTTGTCTCAATATGTGTTTCCTCAGCACCTCCCAGATTCACAAGAACCCCAGAAGACCAGACAGGAGTGCAAGGGGGAGTGGCCTCCTTCGTGTGCCAGGCCACAGGAGACCCACAGCCCAAAATTGTCTGGAACAAGAAAGGCAAAAAAGTCAGCAGCCAGAGATTTGAGGTATGATATTAACTAAGTCAAACTTTGCCTGCAACTTCCATTTGATTTGTGCGCTGACCTCAGGATGCTTATCCCCGGGCTGCACACTGAAATGCAAGTTGGTTGACGTCCCAAAACAGAGCAGCCGCAGAAGTTTATTGATTGTGATGTGTAAAGCAGTGATGTGAAAAAAAACACTGAAGGAACTGAACAGAATGGTTCCAGAATAAATCCAATTTCCAGAACTACATTTTTACCTGTACAGTTCTTTTACAGGTCGTTTCCTTCAGAAGCATTTTGCCTTAATAACACAAGAGCAGTTGACTCAAAAATAGAATAAAATGAGCTCCCAGTGCCAGTTCCACGGCTGACTCATAGGGAAGACTTCTTGGACAAATAAGCATTGTTATTACTCACAATATATACACCTCTGCTTTTTAAATTAATGGAAAGAACGAGTTGTTGGTACCTCAAACTAAACCAAAATTTGAAATGTTACTCACACATGATAGCAACCAAATAATATAACATTTCCCACTCTTTTTGATGCACCCTGGCTATGGTGTCCCAGATTTTTTTTACTTAAGATTTGTGTTTAGTTTTTACATTACATCACATATGTAATGAGCTGAGCAGGAATTACCATTCTGAGCTACATCGAAGTTATCTAAATCTGATTCCAAAAGATTACATTCTGTGGTTTAGCCTGTGAGTCACATCTAATCCAGGCCATCTTTAATGCCTGTGTAAACGTATTGTCAATAGTTTCTTCTGCTTTTTGCATATAGTAAGTCATTGAATTGTTGAAAAATTAATTTAACACCAGACAACATGAAAAACAAGGCCTTTTAATTTAGCCACTCTACTTACTTGTCTTCATTTGTACTCCAAAGGTTATACAGCTGAGTGAAATGCTTTCTACTCAGACTCATATGTCAGGTGGTGCCTCGGGCCACTCTATATGAGGCTCTTATATGATGGGCCTTATTAGTTTCCCGAAGGTTCTGACCTTTGATTTAGTTCTTCTCAGAGGGAGATGTTGAACGGTTTCCTCTCCTTCACCAGTCAATGGCACCCACAGCTAAAGGTGCTTCTCCACTTTAATAAGTCTGCTTTCCTCCCAGGTTTTAAGTTCATCCAATGTCATCGCATTTATGATCAAATCACTCAGGGAGACATTTTATTTTTAATCCACTTCGTATACAGTAGATTCTGAGTAGATTATGTTTTATTGGATTTCATTTTGCCAAAATCTTCTCAGAAATCAGAAAGCAAATCTGTGTATATTAAACTTATTCTAAAATGCTTTAGTTCAAAGTACTGTTATTTAAGTTTCAATCCTGTGCAATATGAAAAACGCTGCAATCCTATGAATGATTAATTTAAAGTTTTTTGTTTTTTTCTTAAATTATTACAAAAAATATATATTGTTTGCTCAGACTAGAGTTGTCTTTTTTATAATATTTTGTCCAGGTGATCGAGTTCGACGATGGGTCTGGCTCAGTCCTAAGAATCCAACCGCTGAGGACCCCCAGAGACGAGGCTGTTTACGAATGCCATGCTTCCAACTCAGCAGGAGAGATCACAGCTACCACAAGACTAAATGTGTTGAGAGGTAAGTGTAGTGCTGTAGTCTGCTAGGGGAGTTTCCTTTTTGAACATACAGTGATGCAATTGATTTTGTTTGAAATTCTTAATCTGATGAAATGTTCAAGACTTATTTCACATATTGCAATGATTTTTACAGCTACAACTACAAGATTTCATTTCAAGATGATAACTATTGATAAGCCCAGTAAAAGCATACAAATTTAAAACACAAAAGGTATATTCCTCCAAATGTCCCTGAAAGCTATTTGTGCCAAGAAAAGGGAAGCTTGTGGAGGAGCGTGTATGCACAGTGGACATAAATGTAATCCTGGATAGATGGCCGTGTTAGCCTTAGCAAGAGTCCATTAATGCAGATAGTGATGTTAGTGTTAGTGGAGTCCATTAGGAGAACATTATGTACCGGTGGTTCGAAGTGTCTTAGCGAGTGAGACTGCTGGAGTGTGGATAATCACATTGCCAGTCTTTACAGTACATGCTTGTGGGGGAAGGACGGGCCGCCATTGTTCTCTTATTTCTTTCCTGTTCTCACTGAGGGATAATACACTGTCTGCACTTTCACTTAACACTCTCCTCTTCCTGTCTGCCTTTTTATTTAGACACTTTTCTTCCTCTTCTATATTTTTATCTCCTTTTTCCACATTTTTGTCCCTTTCTCTTTCTACACTTGCTCTTAGGGCCAATGCACAGTTACCTCTAAATTATTCATATCAGACCACTCTTTGCATCTTCTGTGCTGTTCTGCTCCATCCATCCAGAATTCTCACTGTCTCCCTGTTTCCCTCCACTGTGTGTGTGCGGCCAAGCTCACTTGTCTCTGCACATCTGTACATGCACTTGCCCATGTGTCTCTGCATCTATTTTAGATTTTTTTTTCAGCTTTTCTTGATGGCAGCCACTTTACTTCCTCTTTCAATCTATCAAAACCATGCAAGCAGCTACAAACACCTGTGTGTACGCACAGTCCCACTTTAACGCACACAAATGTATCCTCAATCTAAGTCAGTCAGTCTTTCATGTAGTGATTAGCCTCTTTCTACTTCTCAGAGGAGTCATTGTGTAATGGATGAATAAGAGGCCACCTGGGAGCGGCTAATAGCCCCTGATAGACTGTCTGTTCAAATGTCAGCTAGAAAGTACACACACACACATGTGCACGCTCACAAAAACCACACTCACACACACAGTCTTGTCAGTCATGTCCTCTTGTCTCCCCTGGCTCGGTAAAGACACAGCTCCAGTGACTGACTGACTGACTGTCTGACAGGAGGGATCCGGTGTTAAGGTCAGCCGGCTTAATTACTGAGGATTAGAACCAGTCTAATTGAAATCTTGGCTTCCAGTAAATGGTTGTGATTGGCAGTGGTTGAAATAATAATGACCTTAAAGAGCAATTATGTGCTGCGGGGTCCAACGTTCAACCATATACTGTATAATTCATGGTTTGCTAAAAGTTAAGTGTGTGTCCTTTTGAATTATTCTTAAGGGGTCGTGCGCTTGAAAAGGTGAAACCAATAATTACAACTTTGGTCTTACTTTTATTACTACGAGTATTACCACTCCAATCCGCAGCAGTGCATGTGGTAGTAGATGGGAGGAATAATAAAAATATAAAGCAATAACACATGCCTTTTTTAACTTTGTGATCCAGTGTCTCCAAAGTTTTTTTATTATAGTACCACAATCTTCACATCTAATAACATGTTTTGACGATAAGCATCTTCTGTATTTATTTTTATTTATTTTTTATTTATTTTCTGTATGTATCTTCTGTATCTGCCAGAATTTTTTTTAAATGACAAAATTAACCAGTCATTTAAAGAAGTACACTGCACGTTGCAATAGGCATTACACATTTGTATTGACACCTTTTCTTGCTGTAAAAGTCTGACGTGCTGAACCTACTCTTACAAAAGACCACTGCTATTAACTAAGGTATATAACACAGGTATTGATTTTATTGCATCTTAACACTGTGCCGATTATGATCCATGTCTGTCCTAAATAACAGTGCCAGGTCTGGACTGCCTCCAGGTGCACACTGTCTGCCCATGCAACATTTGGGATTGTAATAGAGCAGCCAGCTTAAGTTTAAGCACGGGTTTTTATGAAGTAACCAGTTTCGCAGACTTACTGTTGATATATTTTTGACAAACCCAGACTGCTGTTTGTGAATTTTAATTTAGCCTTAAACAAAGAAGACTGTTTGCTCAACAGTTCCCATGGTTGTGAGACGGGATCTTTTCTATGAGCTATGAACTTATCTGGTTTTCTCACAGTGGAAACATCAGAGGGAACTCACATCCAAATGAAACAGTGCAGCGTGTGGAAGGCTCCGTCAACAAGGGAGCATAGGGTTTCACATCTGCTATGACCTCAAGGGCTTCTTAACTGTTAGGCCACGCTGTCTCACACACACATTGTACTAACACATGTTGGTGTCGCTTACACCTGCCCTCCATGACAGAAAACCAGAGCTGATTATGTGCATGTGGTGACATGTTGGGCTTCAGCCTCATCAACAACAATGTGAAACGGACATGTAACAACATTTTCTTTTACTATGCCAATAACATTTTCTAATGTAGTGTGTAAGTGCAACCAGATATGTTCATAACAGTGCAGTGCTTTATTCATAAAGGAAGTGCCATAAGTCACTTTTCCTTACATTGTTTCCAACTAAAAGTGAAAACAGCTGATGAAGCAAGTCAAACATAATTGCACATTGGACCAATACAAAATAACAAATATAATATACCAAAATTTAAATGAAACATTTATTGTTAACCAAAAAGAAAAAAATTGTGTCCATTTTATCTCCATAAATCTTTCAGTGCATGTGAGCACTTATAAAAATAATCCTGAGACTAAAGCGTGATCTCGGAGTGTAGACTTCTAACAGCGTCCTGAATGTTCAGCGCAGTGTCCCACTCCAGGTAGATGAAATAGAATGCATTATTGCTGCCTACAAGGGGCTGGCTTTGAAGTAAGTGTTTGCATAATGAAAGCAGAGAGAATCAAGATTGTTATGCCGTATGGGTCCCTTGTGCACTCCTTATCTTTCTGTCTGTTTGCCTCTCTGCTTTCCTCTCTGACACGCTCTGGCTTTGTGTCACTCCCATCTATTCCATTGTATTCTACTCTGTTCTCGCCTTTCTCTTTTTTTTTTTTTTTTTTTTTTTTTTACACTTTAGCCCCCTTCCCTTTCGCGACTGATACACACAAACACCTTCTTGTCTTGTTCTCTTGGTTTATTATGTCCGTGTTTCCATTTGTTGGCAGCTTGATTGATTGAAACCGGAGCTGTTAAAAGGCCGCACACGCAGAGCTGGTATGTCTCACGGACCGTCGGCTACGGTTCGATGGGCTGCTACCAGAATTAGCATCTCCTTGGCAAGGTTCAGCGCTAGGATTTCCCGTTAATGAGGCTCAGTGTGGTTGAGATGGTCACAAGGGATTATGGGTTAAAGGGGGGAAAATGAGAGGAAAATTCAAACAGACATGGTTTTAGATTAAATACAGCACAAACACATTCAGGAGGTGGTGATTTTAACATATCTAGTCTATTTTTGACCACTTTGTTAAAGGTGACTTATAATTTTGACGTTTGTGACGTAGAGTTGAGTTGAGAATTTGTTTCAAAAGCCGATTTGCATCGTACACATTGGATTTCACCAATGAATATGCCGTGTTTTTTTTTTTTTTTTTTTTCATTTTTTTGCTGTGAGTTTAAATGTCTTTGATCCCACACCTCCTCGAAACTGCTCAAGTCTGCCACTTTAGTTGAATGATTTCTTTTATCACATGGAATGACTCCTTATGTTTGATTTAAGTGCCTCAGACAGGGATGAATTCACATTTGATTGGCTTCCCATACAAGGGTGTCCTGGTTGATTGGACCATTTGGTTCATAAAGTGTAAAAAGAACTGAGTTAAGTTTGAGCTCCTAAGAGTATTTGATTTTATATCATTGTCAGGTATTGCCTAAAGCTTTTATTTATTTGAATTCACTATTCATTTTTGCCTCGGGCTTCTGCCTTGGGTAAAGTTCAAACTACATTATGACTATATGCTAATACTAAATGCACCACGTACTTACTCCAAAATAAATCTATATCGGGACTCGAGAATTTTACAAATATACGACATCATTTTTTCTTAAATGTCTGACTTAATGGCTTACAACCAAGAAGGTATTTTTTTAAAAGCAATATAATTTCCGACAAAATGTTATGATAAAAAAATGTTATAAAGTTAGTCAAGGTGGTAAAAAAATTTTGTGAAATTTTCCTCTGGATGTAGATAAACACTGTGTAATCTTGATTATCCTTTGTAGAACTCTAATCCTTCTGTCCATTTGGATTCCCCAGTGGCCTCTACAGAGAACATCAAGCTGTTCAGTTCAGAGTTTTTACCTAGTGTCTTTGTTCGTTACAGAGGACCAGCTGCCTGCGGGGTTCCCCACAATAGACATGGGTCCCCAGCTCAAAGTGGTGGAGCGCTCTCGGACTGCCACCATGCTCTGTGCCGCCAGTGGTAACCCTGACCCAGAAATTACTTGGTTCAAGGATTTCCTGCCGGTCAACACATCCAACAACAATGGACGTATTAAGCAGCTCCGCTCAGGTAAGCATTGCACTTCTCCCTCCATTGCATTTGCAACCCTAGCTTTTTATCTCCTTCTTAAGGTCTGCCCTTTGATTCTGCTTTTGTCCTTTTCTGGAAAGTCACTCGCAGTTATCCCCTACTCAATTTCTTATTTCAGTTCCTACAACCCTTGGGTTATTTTTGCCCTTGTTCACCTCTCTCTTACTCCTCTTACTGTGGTTACTGGCTGCGTTTCTCAGCTGACCCTCTTTGCTGCTGCTGTGGTATTAGTTGACTGTGTATGCTTGCCAACCCTTCTAAACTCTTCAAAGCCTTTTAAAGTGAACTCAGCGCCTCCCAACTTTTCTTCCCGCTTTCCTTCCGAACTCTCAGAGGTCTTCCTGCTCGTATCACCATCACGAAGGATTTCATTTTGCACTCAGTAAAAACATTATAAAATATTTGTACAGACTCGCATCAGTGCGCTACACGTCTCTGCTCATAATCTCAACTCGGCTGACAGAGTTTGCAAGGTAAATCTAGGTGATGGTGGCATGTACTGTGGGAATGGCCTCCCAAAGATAGCTCACTGCTGTGACTAAACAACAAATAACCTTCTCCTTTTATTTTCATGGAGCCGAGGCTTGTCTTGTGCGGGTGTGAATCTGACACAGAGACATTTTATACATTTCAAGTTTTAAGAATACATAAATTGTTACTCAAAGCCACTCCACATACTTTGTGCCAGTCACTTTGGTCTGCTAGATCAGTGTTTGTAAAGCCACAGTAGTGTGTAAAATCCTTCCTTGATTTTAGTAGCCCCTCCTTATTCAATTTGTGACCTTGCTCTGTGATTTTAAGGAGAAAACCTTTGCTTCTAACCCTTTTTTTAATTCCCTCTTTGCCTTTTTTTTACAATATAAAATTAATGTTATAATGGATTAAACTGCTAATATTGACACAGTGCTTAGTGTAATTCTTGTAAGATGTTTAAGTGAGTTATTTACAGATAATTTCTGGGGGGAATATTTCAAAGTTTCTTTTCAAGAATGTTTCTATGAACTCAACTCCTCTGTGTAATCAATGGTCCCAATGTAATGCCATGTCTGTGCTATTTCTTTTCTCTCTGTATCTTTTTAACCACAGAATCCTTTGGTAAGTTTGTCTGTTCCCAGGCCCACAGCCTCACTGTTCACTTTTCTAATTTACTGACTGTTCACTAATGTTGCAACTGTGGCCGCTGCTGGTGCTCTTCACCTTAAAAATGGCATGCATTTTACTAACGGTCACACAACACATTGATAATGTAAAGCATATAGAGATAGGTCAAAGCCACATAGAGTCAAAGGAGACACGTGGACATGTAGAAACACAACAAGACATCTACACATATCTGTCACCCTAGAGGTAGCTGGCCTCTCCTTCACCTGTGCACCTCCAGCCTTTCCACACCCACAGACAATAACAATAACTCTCCTCACACTCACCTGTTTCCTTTTCCTTCACTGATTCAACTCACTCACTGTCTCACTTCTGTCATTACTCCCCCACCCTGCTGTATAGAGTTACCAGTCAATAGGCCATCAACTCCAAAAGGCTGTTAGCTAGGCCTTCACTGGAGCCACTGGAGGGAAATCAATGGCTACCAGGTTTCAGACTAGACCTGTCGTTCTATTAGTATGGACAGTGCAGTGTAGTCAACATGTATACTGCTGCAGAGAGGCACTGAGCTAGACAGGACCAATAGGATAAAAAACAACCTACCAATAGACATACTGGACATGTATGTTGCTCACATTTCTGACATGATGCACAACAGGGACACACATGAGTTTATTTATACCACTGTTATTCATGAAGTTAGTCAAACAATATTCCAATTAAGCACACATTGTTTGGAATCCTTATAATACTTCCCCTTTGTGTTGACAGAAGAATTAGGGATTAAAACAGTCTGTGATGACCAAATATCTAATCTGTGCTACACCTGCCAACTGGGGTAGCTCCTCCTCCCACTTTGTATGCCAGCCTTTGGACACACACTAAAAATGACTTTACGTCAGTCGCCCTCCGCTTTAGACTGAAAATCGAGCCCATAGTGTCTTTTGATGTTAACATTGGACTACTCTCTGTTGATTACTTAAGGCCTATAAACACACTCAGGCACTGTGCTTTTAAACAGCATCAACCTGACATTTATTGCTGATGCTTTAGATCATTTAACTTTCTTTCAATTGTCTGGGATATTAGAAGAAAGCACCACAAACAAAAAATCAATACGAATATCCTTCTGCTTGTCTTTTTGAGTTGTGTTAAAGTATTAGAAGAGGACTATTCCTTACAGAAATATAATCTAAAACGTTAAAGTATTTACCTGGACAATATAAGACTAAACATACTGGAGTAGACTTGTACAAGGACTAGAGCAGCTAGAGTGTACTTTAAACCTTTTTACACACTAACAGCCAAAACCAGTCAATAAAGATGAATCAATAAAATATCTCCGTATAGCTCTGTCACTCTATCTACGACCTGCTGTCTATCCCACTCCACTTTTATTCTGACTTTATTTATTCTGTCTGGCTCTTGATTTTTCACTCACAAATACTAGCTCTATAGTCTCTAATTTCCAAGTACACCCTACCCCACTTCTTGCTTTCAGTACCCTTTCCTTCCTTGCCCCCATCCCCTTCTTTGGTACTAACATTTTCTTCTTCTTCTCCTTCTCTAATCTCGTGCATTCATTGCTCACTCAGGTGGCACGCCCATACGAGGTAAGACTGCTGGGAGGACCAAGTGACACAGTGGCCTGATTCCATTCCAGCTCCTGCCTCCTGCCTCCTGCTTCTTGTCAGTTACGGACGAGTTCATCAATTCAAACAATCTGTTAATAAGATTCAGAAACCTACAAAGCAGAGTGTTTGGACATTGTCCACTGTTTAAATGGACAGTGTCAGTATTTATTAGCTGCACTAGGTCTACTTCTGCTTTACGGTTTCCCAAACACCTTCATGATTTATTAATTATTCCGCTAATGTTCTTTTTAAAAAGGAAGCTTGAGTTGTAAAACATTGTGAATACATAAAGTAAACCTCAGTCATTTTCATTAAGAGCAGCCTTTGACTGTAGCCTATTGGACGGAACTGCTACTGCTGCTAATGCTAACACCAGACTAATGATAATGCCGCTAATGTAATAATTTTTGGCCCAACCAAAGCAATATGGAAACCATTAGGAAATTCAAGTAATTGTATCTACTGAAACTATGAATAAATATGTCAATCTTAGGAACGTTTGAGTGCCCAATTCCACCTTTTGCTTACTTAGATATTCTTACGTTCCTACGCAAGTCTGCAGGAGCGTCCGCACTCTCATAATAAATTATCCTGTTATGCCGACAATACTGGTGACACTCATCCAACTGCTTCAGAGCTGCAGTTGGGGCAAGAGATGGAATAAGAATTAAGCAAGAACTCCATTACATTTCTTTACACTGGCCTACATGTGTTCATTACCTCAGTGTTTGTCAGTAATGCACAAACATGATTGCTTCCTTCCTCATCTCTTGTTTGTATTCCATCAGTTAAATGTCCTTAAAGCATGATGTTTTGAATTATTTTTTTGTTTGAGGTGACAAAGCAATCTTTCGCTTTTACCTCAGTTTGCTTTCCCATTTTTAATGTACAGATTTTTATATTTTTCTTTCTTTTTTATGGGGAGGGGGGTCTTGACCAAAGCTTGACCCTTGCTTCTTGTTCTGCCCAATCAAACACCCCAGTTTTGTTTTCCCTCCCAGCTGTTATTCACTCAGCCTGAAAAGTCCAGACGGCAACAAGACTCACAAACACACACACACACACATACACACACACACACAGCCAAACATACATTTGCTCATAGTTTTTACCATTACTTATTACTTTCTCTTTTCTCTCATTACTGATAAAAAGCCCCAAACAACCACTTTTTTGATAAAGTTTTTGTGGGCGCTTTTTTGCCTTACCACACCATCTTGAAAGAAAGCTCTGGTTGACTTTTTTGACAGTTTTTCTATTTTCAGGGAGCGTGAAAGCATCGGTCCCTTCCCAAAGGCTTTGTGTATGTCGTTCCATTTTTTTATCTGTTGGCCTCGATTTAAGGTCACTAGATGTCTATACCTCCTTATTGGCTGTGTTTTAAAAATGACATCACACTCCTGATCCCATTGGTGGATCTGTATGGGTATGGGGGATCTTATTGCCATGGCAATAGCTGAAATCTGATATATTCTCTAATATAATTTTCATCTCAATTTTCAGCAGAAAGTTTTCAAAAACATGTGTCTTGTGACAGGATTTCTCCACATTTTGGATGCTTGGTTTGTTTGGTAGTGCCTTGCATAAAGACCACGCTCCCTTTTCTTGAATATGTGCTTTTTGTTTTTGTTAAATTCACATTTCTGAATCAAGAAGATGACTCTTGTTTTGGGCAAATTTTTTACTGTTTGTTAATATCTTTCTATAGACAATATCTCTTCTTCATACAGTTTTCAGCTTGTTTTTGTTCTGATAAAAGACATTCACAAGATTTTGTTTTTATTACAATATTTACCTACATTTTCTTTGATTGAATACATATTTTTTTGATGTTCTCAGTGTAATTGATTAGTCTTTCCTCTTTTTTCTACGGGAATCTTTCTTCCCCCTTTCCCTGTGTATCTCTCTCCGCCTCCTGCCCATTCATTCTTTCATGCAGGTGCACTCCAGATAGAGATGAGTGAGGAGTCAGACCAAGGCAAATATGAGTGCGTAGCCACCAACAGTGATGGAACACGTTATTCCACTCCAGCCAACCTCTATGTGCGCGGTAAGAAAAAACAGTCTTTGTGATGTTATTTCAAAGAACTACGCTGTTATTTGATTGGTTGATGCCAGAGACCTATCTCAGTGGAATATTTAAATACTTCACATTAGGGTAGCTGTCAGACATGTTTCTTGACATGTTGAATTGATTATGGTTGTTGAAAAAGGAGGTTGTTCCCTAAATGCTGCTATTCCAAATCACAAAAGGGGAATGTCCTAAAATGGAAGGCTGTGTGCAATGTTTACTTAGGCTATTAGTCTCTGTGCCCTCCATTCTTAGCCTTTAGACCTCGGAGAATAAAACAAATCATTGTCTGGTTGAAACTTGTGTTTTTCTGCAAATCTGACAAGCATCAGCCTCCCTCAGGCACTATCTCCTTCCACAGTCCTTCACCACACAGTCGCACACATATTCACACACACCAAATGTTTGAATCTTGGACACATTTTTATTCCTCGGGCCCTTCGCTCTGTCGTCTGCTCGCTTAAGAAAAAAAATTAAATGACGCTCAACAGCTCAGCACGCTTTCTGACTCCCAACATTGCTCTTGGCGATATGAAACAAACACATGCAAATAAACACACTGACACACCCACTGTATTTGAAAATGCACACACAAACACATAAACATCAGTGAATCAGTCATGTGTGTCTAACGGTGTTTGGAGGGTCAGTAAAATGTTGCTCTGCTGCTCAGTGTCTGACAGTTGCTCTTTAGAGATGGCAGCCCTTTTAACAGAAACAACACTGGGCCAGCTATCGTCTCTTTTTTTTCTGTCATCTAGTTTTCCCTCTGTCTGTAGCCACCACAGGATGTGCCTTTGTCTAACTTGTTGTCTCTCCTGTCTCTTCTCTGATATTCTCCATTTGCCCCTGTCTTACTTCCCTCTGCAGAGCTGCGAGAAGGTTGGTACAGTAATGAGTGTGTGGCTCTCTTGAGTATTTCTTTTCTTCCATTAAACTGCCATTTGTGTTTGTGTCTATGGTGTTTTATGTGCTGTTCGGAAGTTTTAAAAACCTGCCTGTACAGTTTAGTCCTGTGAGATACACTGTACCCTGGAATTCCTCATTTTATTTGTACTTTTTTTTTTCTGAGTGAGTGTGTGTGTGCTGTGAGTATCTTTTGTGATTCAGACCATAAAATATTAACTGTAGCACACCTAAAAACATTATGAATAAAACATTTTAATACCACATGCACCCTAGTGCTGATGTACCAGACTGTTTGAATGTTTGCGGTCCTATCTGAATGCTACAAAACCTCATTTCAACCCACATAAATAAAAGTCTCTCAGCACTTTATAGAGTGTGATCCACTGTGCACTCAAGACTCATGAGTTTCTCTTTCTGCTGCCTTGGTTGCTTCAGTGCGACGTGTTCCTCCTCGCTTCTCCATTCCCCCAGCAGACAGCGAGATAATGCCAGGAGGGAACGTCAACATCACCTGTGTGGCCGTCGGCTCCCCCATGCCGTATGTCAAGTGGATGCTGGGAGCGGAAGACCTGACGCCTGAAGACGACATGCCCATCGGCCGCAATGTCCTAGAGCTGACCGACGTGCGCCAGTCCAACAATTACACGTGTGTCGCCATGTCAACCCTGGGTGTGATTGAGGCGGTAGCTCAAATTATTGTAAAAGGTTGGATTATTTACTTGTCAGTGCTGTTATTGACGGAGAGAGTGATGATGTGACCTTGCATTTAGTAAAATTGTTGTATGGATGTACTGGATCTTAAATACTTTCTTTTAGTTTTAAGATGCACGACATAACAACATTCATCACCAAAGACTGTAAAAGAGAGAAGTGTCATTTTCTCTAGATTAACTAGTTTACTGGTACCCTTTATTTAGCTCCAACTTTGAAACAAATTGAGGTCTGAGTTAAACATAATCATTTTGTTTTGCTAATATTTTATATGGTTTTATAATTTGTGACTTAGATTTAATTTTATGTTGCAGTCATGGTTTTTTACAACAACAAAAACTCTTTCTGCTTACAGCACTCCCAAAGGCTCCTGGCACCCCTGTGGTGAACGAGAGAACAGCGACCAGCATTACTCTAACTTGGGACTCAGGCAATCCTGAGCCAGTGTCCTACTATATCATACAGGTACATAAACCCACAAAATCTAAATGTTTCTTGATAGAAAAAAACTTGTAAATGCTAAAATGAGTACAGTATTAAGTTACATAATACTGTATATTGAAATCACTGCACGCGTCTGCAAAGTCAGTGAGAGCATTTCCACTACATCATATCATCATACCAGAACATCCGGATTTGCAAAGTGATGCAAAAATATACTGACAAATGTTTTCATATTTTAATAGATTTTTACACAATTAAGCATTAAATGCAAAGATCTGCAAAAACAAAGTTTTTCCGTGCAAAATGTAATGAGGAAAACCACAAAAATTGGAACCACAGTGAATTCAAATTAAACTTGTTTCTTTCCAGCTCCTCGTTCACTGACGCCGTGCAGAGGCGTGCAGTGTAAATTGGGGGTACCATTTTGAAATCGTAATATCGTGGCAACATTTCAGTATAGCTTATCTCGTGTTCTTTAAGTAAAATGTGTATTTAAAGCAATTGAATGGTGATGACCAGATTGTACACAATTTTCCTCCATCTTCCCAGCACCGTGCCAAAGGCTCTGAAGATCCATATAAGGAAATTGATGGGATTGCCACAACGCGCTACAGTGTTGGCGGCCTAAGCCCCTATTCCCACTATGACTTTCGGGTGGCAGCTGTGAACACTATTGGCCAGGGTCCCTCTAGTGAGGTAGTGGAGGCTCGCACTGCAGAGCAGGCCCCCTCTTCACCTCCTCGACAGGTGAGGGTGCTGCTTCTATCTGAGTGATTCTATCTGAACATGCATTTCTGCTGCTGTTGTAAACTATACTGCTTAGTTCAGACCATCTACCATGTTTCTTCAATAATAATAATAATGCAAAGCCTAAAATTTATGAGATCAAAGTTTATTTAGTTAGATATATAGTACAGTTTAGCATAAATGCTTGCATTATTTACTATAACATTAAGCACCACTCCAAACCTGCTGCTATGCTATTTTCCATTTAGTACAGAAAGATCTAAAAGGGCTGTACAGTTATAAAGCAACTGTCCCATGGAGATATTCTTTAAAAGGATTGGAACACTTCTCCATGGCTTTTAGTTTTAAAGTTATGTCATATAGGAACAAAACAAGATAGGATATATGGGATAAGGGAAGAATAGAAAGAATATGTTGGTCTTCTGGCATAATAACTTAGCTTGGGTAGCAAAAGAACAGACTGAGGTTAAAGAAAGCAGCTTAAAGACATAAAAAGCCAACCAACAAAATAATGAATTGAGAAGATAGTGATTGAAATGTCACCACTGCCAGTGTACCTATCATTGAGCACTGACACGCATGTGTCATCTTCAGGTCAGAGGTCGTATGTTGAGCACCACTACAGCCATTATCCACTGGGATGAACCAGAAGAACCGAATGGGCAGGTGGTGGGCTACAGAGTGTACTTCACCACTGACAATTCACTACCAGTCAACCAGGTGTGTAACTGCAGGCCCTGTCTGTTAATTATAAATGGATAAATATGTCTTAAACATGAGCGTGCGTATTCCATGTGTGCCTACTCGGATTAAAGATTTTGTTGTGTTTGTTTTTGTGCAGTGGGAGAAGCAGATGGTGCGCAGTGCCAACTTCATCACTATCCAGAGTTTGACTCCTAACAAGACATATTACATCAGGGTTATGGCGTTCACATCTGTTGGAGACGGACCTTTGTCTCAGGACTTGCAGATTATAGCCAAGACTGGAGGTAAGGGATTGTAGGCACAAATCCAAAAGCAACTAGATGGACAAAATATCAATCTAAATATTGACCTAAAAATATTGCATATTTACTGCAAAACATGTTAAGGACATATACAACAATAAAAGACAAAAACAAATTCTTAAAAACATGGCTTGCTTAAAATGAGACACTTGTCAGACCTATTTCTGCCATATAAGTAATGATGTTTTGTGTTTTTTTGTTTTTACTTATAGTTCCCTCCCAGCCTTCAGAATTTAAAGGTGAAGCCAAGTCTGAGACCAGTATCCTGTTATCCTGGGTGGCCCCGCCTCAGGGTGGCCCCGACAACCAGATCACAGGATATGAGCTGGTCTTCCGACGAGCTGATGAAACAGAAGAGGTAGGGACAAAATAAAAGGATATTTATTTTACAATGTACAGTACATAAAAGCCTATTGAATTAAATCAACAAAATGTAGTTCATTGATAATTTTCTCCTCCTTCGTTCTTCATTCAACAGAAGAAAGTTAGCTTTGAGCCAACCACCTCCTACCTACTAAAAAACCTGAAGCCTTTCTCCGCCTACACTTTCCAACTTGCTGCCAGAAGTAAACATGGAATTGGAGCTTACACCAATGAAGTGTCCATTGACACACCTCAGACGCGTAGGTTCAACCACACGTTCTGTGTGCATGGTGTGTGTGTGTGTGTGTGTGTGTGTGTGTGTGTGTGTGTGTGTGTGTGTGTGTGTGTGTGTGTGTGTGTGTGTGTGTGTGTGTGTGTGTGTGTGTGTGTGTGTGTGTGTGTCAGAGACTGGTTTTGTTGCTGACAATGCAAAAATTAAGACCAAACAACCTTGAGTAAGCACAACCATACAAGCAGTTAGTCACACATATAATTTATATGCTTCTGGGTTTTTTTGCATTGTCACAAAGGGGCCAAGATGATTCCAGGCCAGAAATGACCTCAGATTTGATCATTTAAAAAAATTGTATAATATTTAAGGAATACTGTGACATCTTATTCCATACTGTAGTATAAATGAATACAAATTCATGATAATTTAATGGTTGTTGTTAAACATCAATCTGAGGTCTCTTAAAGATTCAGTTAAAAACAAGGTAAGAAACCCAAAGTGTAGGTAGACATGAGAAGTCCATCATGGAGGCTTGAGTAAGCCATGAGGAAGTTATGGTCAGGTATGTTTATGTCTTCAAGTTCTAGTCAGTGTTTTCGTGTGGCATCTCTTAAGTCTTTCATTTGTTTCCATTGGTTGAACAGAAGTTGACACTCATCATTCTTTGTCCAGCCATCTTGCAGACTAGTCGCAGGATCATTTCACATAAAAGCTTCTGTTTTCAAATGTTTTGTTTTCATTTTGTTTCTTTGTCTTTTGTTCCCTGTCTTTCATCTTCTCAATTTCCATCCCCATACCTTCACGGCAAACCTCACACCTTCACCACTCCACCCAATAATAACAACTTTACACACATCCAATTAACATTTATCCCAAACAATCCCTACTGTACTTCCTCCAAACTGGCAAATTAGTTCCTTCAGCACCACCGCAGAACATCACATGCATCAGTCCCAGTTCTACCAGCATCCTGGTAAGTTGGGCCCCACCTCCTGTGGAGTTTCAGAACGGCATCATTACAGGATACGCCATCCAGTACTCCAACACTGAAGGCAACAAAACATTCAAAACAATTAATGGAATATCACCGGAAAGTCCATCATATCTTCTGGAAAACCTGGAGAAATGGACTGAGTATGGGATAACAGTACGGGCGCAGACCGAAGCTGGAGATGGACCTGAAAGCTTACAGCTACTTATCCGCACCGAGGAAGATGGTATGTTTCCAAACAAACTTCTGTGTTAGGATTGGTCCATCCCGACTAACAAGGGCTAACATAATACTAACAAGCTCAGAGCACGTTAATCAAACACCAAGTTTGGATGATGCATATATGACCTTTCACTTTTGAAAGCCTATCCTTCTACTCTTTTACAAACACCTCCAACATCTGGAAAATCTCCTCCCACTCTTTCCCCACTGCTGTTTTCTCTTGACAAGTGCAACCCTTTTCCTCCAGCTGGTCTTTTTGATCCTAACATTTACCAGCACCCCTTTTTCCACATTTTTCCCTCTTTTTGGGTGTAGCATTAACAGTATTCCCTTTCTAACAAAACCTTTTGGCTGCCACATTACCTTAGCCTTTCCTCAACTCAATTCTCCTGCCAAATGTTCAATTCCAAATTACTTCAATGTGAATTTATGTTAAAAGTATTTCTGATAATAATGCTTAACGTCCCCAATGCCACAGCTACCTGGTGAACTTTTTCTCACTTTAACTTTCTATACAGTAGATAGCAAGAGGCAGCTGAAGGCTTTTGTTCTCTTAAAGTGTTTAACTTTTAACCAAAATGTAGTGCTTGGCAGTATAACAGAGTTTTTTTTACCTGCCACTGTTTATCTGCCCCTGGCAACAAGTCCTTTTCTATCTGCCATTCTGATCTATCTCTGCATTTGCTTATCCACCACTGCTTTTTTTTCTTTATGATTTTTTCTTAAGCATTCACTTTTTTACTATTTTGACTTTTTGGAGGGTTGTATTTTTAATTTTTTAGCATCTTTTGAGTATTTTTACCTGCCCCATGAAACCAATCAATTTTTTTTGGTTAAAGAGTGAGGGCTTTTGCCTAAACGTATCCGTGATCTGTGACCCTTGACCTCTATTCCAAAATACATTTGTAGTTCCAAATGGTCCTCCACGTGGGGTGGAGGCAGAGACAGTGAACGCCTCGGCTGTCAGGGTTACATGGCGAGCACCGGCGCCTGAACGACAGCACGGTCAGATCCGAGGCTACCAGGTGCACTATGTCCGGATGAACTATGGTGAACCACAGGGTCAGCCCCTCATCAAGGACATCCTCATTGAAGACACACAGGTACTCATAAACATTAAAACTACTGTGGCGCCAGCATGCTGCACCTTATGGCTATCTTTAGTCTTGTTTGTGATACATTAGTTATCATTATTATTGATTATATTTATGTATTTTGACATTGACATATATGATTACTTCTAAGTATTTTATGGTTCAAAGTTGTATAAGGTTGCTTTAAGTAAACGTTAAATGTTTTGTGATAGTGTGGAAGCTTTTTCATATCCAAACTTAATAATTGCCCTCTTCTTTTCTCCATTGCTCAGTGGGGAAACGATGACTCAGCTGAATATGTAAGTAAACCTGCTTTTAGACCATTCTTTTTATAGCCTATTATTTGACCATAATAAATAATGTGAAAAATAATGTGGTGGTGAAGTCACATCTTAGTCACATCAATATGGGTGTAGCATTAAGCTGGCAGGAGTAAGGGCTTAAAGCAGCAGGAGAACTTTTTTAAACTTTAGAAATGCTTTGTTTCTCAAAGATATAAAATGAAGCAAATGCTGGACTATTATATTTTTTTGCCGTTTTATTTACAGTACTGTCAAGTAAAAGGCCCGCTCATTGCTCTTTAAGTATGAACTAAGTGCTTTATTTTGCTTAGCTGACTGTTCCATGCTGTTTTCTGCAGGAGGTGGTTCTCGGAGACCTGAAGGCAGACACTTCATATTCTGTATCTGTGGGGGCTTACACTGCGAAAGGCGACGGTGCACGGAGCAAACCTGTTAGTGTATGCACAGCTCTGCCATGTGAGTATCAACACACATCCCCAAAAACTAGCCAAATATAGTCACTGGTGTATTTCATTAAAATCTTTACTAATGGCACTACCTCCAAGACAATATTTTATTTACTTTTAGTTCATTTGTGGATTTATGGGCTAATGCAAATTCACATTGTTGTTTTAGACTTAATAATAAGTCATTTAAAATTAGTCATTTTTACTTACTGGTATGTACTGTATACTGTATGTGCGACTGGACCACAAAAGCTCAAAATAACAAACACAAAATTGGCTTTGAGAGCACAACTTTGCTAATAATCAGTGAAGTAGTTATATATATCTAAATTTCTCAAGCCTTTCTCTGTGAACAGGAAGCCAGTAATTTAGTTTCCTATTTTTCTTTTGGTTATAAATAATTGCCTCTACAATTATCTTGTAATTCCTCATTCTTTTTCATCACTCACTTTTCCCCCTGCATCCTTCTCTCTAGTGCCTGAGAAGCCAAAACTGATGGTGAGTGCCACTGATTCAGGGACAGCTCTTCTTCAGTGGTATCCACCTCCTAACCCTCCTACACCACTTCTCGGGTACCGGCTTACTTTTGGACGTATTGATGTCCTTCCCTTTACGGTGGTGGAGTTTCCAGCTAAGGAAAACCATTACACAGCTCAAGACATCCATAAAGGGGCAAACTATTTGTTCCGAATGTCTGCCCGCAACAAAATGGGCTATGGAGAAGAAGCAGTGAAAGAAGTGAGCACTCCAGAAGATGCTCCAAGTGGATACCCAGAAAATATCATCTCAGAAGAGGCGTCTGCCACTTCAATCCGACTTGCTTGGAAATTAGTGCCTCTCATTGAGCAAAATGGCAAAATCACAAAGTACTCAGTGCTGTACAAGGATATAAACAGTCGAGGGAATGCCTCAGAAGTGGTGGTACCCTCACCATGGTCCTTTGTTTTGTTGGAAGATCTCATTCCAGACACAGTGTACGATGTCAAAGTGTGCGCATTCACAGGTGTTGGCCCAGGGCCATACAGCCCCAGTGTTCAGTTTCGGACGCAGCGGCTAGACCAAGGTAGGACTGCTACTCTCCTCCTAATTCATCTTCAGTGCTGAAGATGCTGCTTCCTAACAGGCCTCTATGCATACATGCAGTCCTACACGCAGACACAAAAGTACACCAAAACATCCTGGTAACCACATTCTGAGTGTCCTTTTCGTTGTCTTGTCACTGTAGTCGTAGACAGAACGTCTTTGCCCAAAGCAAGGTAAGAATCTTGGGTCTTGGCGAGTCTTGTTAAACAGAGTAGATACTGTACATAAGCAGAGTAAGACAAGACTCCCTTGCCTCACTGTTACCTGCCTGTAACAGACAGGTAAGGCATTGCATTTGGTCCAAGGGAGAAATTTCACATGTAGAAGATACATTTTTGGATTTTGTTTGTTTTTGACTAGTTTTTGCCACCAATTTCCGAGTGAAGGCTGCCATGAAGAACTCCGTGCTCCTCTCCTGGGAGATCCGAGACAAGAACCCAGCCCAGCCCTTCACTGTAAGTTCAAAGGCATTTAAAAAGCAATAATGCTCGATACCAGCCAATGACAACTGAGGACTTGTGAATGTTATGTAACAATATATTGAATATATATATAATGTATTTTATTATTTCCTAACTTTAACTAACTTTTTTTGCTTTTGATGAAATTTGTGGGATAAATAAAAGATCCTTCTAAGGAAAGAGCTTAGCTATGAATCAAAGCTAACTAGAGGCCAATGGAAGAAGATTGTGTTTTAGTTCAATTATTTTGAATCAGGAACATTTAATGATTTATTAAATGAATATTTTTAAGTAAATATTATGTGTGGATGTGTGTGTCCAGATTTTGTATGGAAAGGGCCAGTCTGTAGAAGTGGACGGGAAGCAGACTCAGAAGTTGATCACGGGTTTGGAGCCAGATACACAGTACTCGTTCCTGCTAACAAACCGAGCCAACAGCGCTGGAGGCCTGCAGCACCGCGTCACCGCTACAACAGCCCCAGACCTCCTAAAATCCAAACCCACAGTGGTCGGCAAAACCAACGCGGATGGCATGGTGACTGTGCAGCTGCCGACCGTCCAGACTACTGCCAAAGTCAGGTAATGATGACAAATGTGAGGCTTGTTATTAAAGCAATGACTTGTCTTAATGGTTTTTAAATGTTCAGAAATTGTTCAAGTTGTTGTCAGTTGAATTGTTGCTAAGATCCAATGAGGTCATTTCACTATTTTGTTCTTACAGCTGCATTTCATTTATTGGTCCACCAGGATGGATTTGTCTGAGCTGGCAGCAAAGCAAGTTAGAGAACTCCCAAATGAAAATCTCCTGATTTCTTAACCAAAAACAAATATTGTATAACAGCTAGTTTTCATGTTACATCAGCAACATTAAATTGTTTATTTTCCACAGAGCATTCATCTCCTCCTTTGTCAGTCACACCTGAAATACTAACATTATTAAATGTTCCTTTTTGGCAAGGGCTGTAAAAGTAATGATGCGGAGTTCAAACTTCATTTTATCAGAATAGTACCGGCATCAGGACAGGTCATGACTTTTTAAAAGGGGCTATATTGATGATAAATTGAATCACTTTGTACCTTGACGCCGTATACATTTATAATTAAATTGAGCCATTTACAATGTACACATGAATAATTTTGGGTCACTGCCTTTAATGTCAGAGAGCTACTGAAAATCGAAAATCCTCTCCCCAGGGATGTTATTGTTTTTCTTCTCACACCAAGCTTTTAAAATTCTCTCGCCTTTCCCAAATGTTTCGATTTACTGTGTGTAGTGTTGCAGCTGTTGTAACATGCTGTAGTAATAAAAACATATCAGAGGGCTGATGTTTCCACAGACCAAACGTGAAAAAACACTCAGGTTCTTGGTGTGTTTAATCTGGACTGATCCCAGTGCTCACCCTGTTTCAGAGGCTACTATATTGTGGTGGTGCCACTGAAGAGGCAGAGAGGAGGCAAGTTTCTAAATCCATGGGAGGAGCCGGATCAAATGAATCTAGACGAGGTGAGACATACAAATGGCTGCAAGCATCAATATAAATTATGAGTTTTGGCAAACTTGCGTGGTGATTATGAGTATGGAACTGTTTGTAATGAAGTATATATTTAAAGTCTGAGAGAAACTGCTGAATTTACACACATTTCATTTTTTATGTGTGAGAATATGAGCCAGCCATCCATCTCCTGTTTTTTTCTAACAATACTTTCACATGCCATTTACCATCTAATTCCACATCCTTCCGTTTGCCAAAGACTTCATCACCTCATTATGCAGTTGTGAAAGCACATTCATGTGTGTGAGATTAGTTTGAGTGGAGCTTTTATGGTTCCCACTGTCTCAAAAGATAAATGTGATGGCCATTCAGAGGTGATGAAGACGTTGATGCCAGGGTGTATTGCTCAGCTCAGCCTATTGTTTCTGCACTGATGAAACTTTTAGTAAGCTGAAGTGGTCAAAACTGCGTTTTTTCCGGGAAAGTAGTTTATTCTGAAACATTATGCCAATATACATGAAAATAATGATGGAAAATTGTACCAAAGAAAATATTATTACAGTCAATTAAAGTTAATATCTACAATTTAAATATAATATAGGAAATGTAATTTAGGAAAGCAATAAATAGTTGAATAATTGCAATTAATGGTTTGAACTCCGGGAGGTGCTTAAACAGTATTGTTTATTATGTTATAATTTGCGTTATTATGTACTTTTATTCACCCTTTTTTTAATTATTTATTTATTCAGCTGCTGAGAGAGATCAACAGGACAAGCGTGAGCCGCGCCCTCCGCATCCGCAGACAAGCCAGCCAATCAGATCCCAGAGCATACGTATCAGCATACTTTAAAACCCTCCCTCTCGAGTTCACGTTAGGTGACGGTCGTAACTATGGCGACTTCCGCAATCGACCACTTCTGAACGGACAAGAGTATGTCTTCTTTGTACTGGCACTGCTGGACTTATCTGAAAATGTGAGTAATGTGGTGTTTCCTACAACCACAGAAGCACTTATACTACAATTAATAATGTAATATATGTATTCACTGTGTAGACAGTATTTACCAGAACAAAATGTATTTTCTAATTTTCTATTTCCTATCCATACTTAAATCTATGGTAAATATAAAGCAGGCAATAAAATCCACAACTGTCAGTGTCTATTATTTATTATAGGCACTAAATCTCATTGCATTCATGCCTTTTATTTTATTTTTTTTTAACTTTTGCCAAAATTTTTCCAGACCATGTTCTCTACAAGCCCTTACTCAGACCCTGTGACATCGTCAGATGTGGATCCTCAGCCAATCGTGGACGAGGAGGAGGGGCTGCTATGGGTGGTTGGGCCAGTACTAGCTGTCATCTTCATAGTGTGCATTGTCATCGCCATTCTACTCTTTAAAAGGTAAAAAATAAACAATGATGAGAGAATGTAAAAGAATGTTGGCTATGTTCACACCACAGGGTAAAGTGGTGCAACACAGATAATTGTTTAGATACTTTCTTTTGCTTTTTATTTATAATAACTCATGGACAACTAAAGATATTTTCACTTGATTATATTGCCGTTTGTTTGAGCTTTTTACAGTAAATATTTATTTAATATAGTTACAACTCCCTGTGGTTTTCATGTTCATGTTCATGATGTTTGAACATAGCCTTTGACTTTGCCATTTGTCCACTTTCCAAGTTGCATAGTTTCTGATTCAGATCTATACTATTGTGTTTTGGGAGTTTAGTCTAGACTTCTACTGAACCTTTCTATCCATTATTCACTGCAAAGCCTAGTGGGCTTCCAGTATTTATCGAGAAACAACATTAAGGTTTATTTATAGCTCTTGTGCACTGTTTTGGAGTGGGATATTAACACCACAGTCTGTTCATCTGTTCTGCTAATTATGGTTCATTTCAGCTTACACCATCTAAGAGAAATAAGGTTTTGTTTGTTTTCCATAATCATTTGTAGAATACAGTATATATACTGGAACGTAGCTTGCATGTGTATTATGACTCATGGTACATAAATCTCTGCTGTGACCGATATTATTTACTTCATAAGCCCTGGAGAGAAAAGTATGGTAATTTTTAGCCATTAGCACCACTTTATGTTATGTTCATAGGATGTTTCCATAGTTATTGTATAGCTGTATGACTATGTGGGTGTGCATTGTGTACACCTCAGTATCCAGGCGAGGTGTTTTTTTCCCACATCTATCACATTATTAAGGCAAAGAGGAATTCACAAGATGAGCTCAGCATTACCTGTCCCTGATGCATTTTGATTGGACACTAATGCCATGCATCTCTGTCTGTCCTTTTATCTGCTGTTCTCCCTGTTTGGATCCAGCAAACCTGACAGGTAAACAACCTCTGCTTATTACCATTTCTTGTGTCGTACTGGGGCATTTCCCTTGAAAAGTCTTTGCCAAGACGATTTTATGTAATAGATCTCAAGAGACCTGGGCTTTATTTGATGTTTCTTTGATGATTGCATAGTAAAGTACATTCACCAACCAAAATACTGCACAGGGCTCTATGCCAGACATTGATCCAGTTATTAACATATAACAAGCTGTAACAGTAAACCAGCAGTTGAGCAACATATCAAACCAACAATTCTAGACAATTACATTCATTTCTGTGAATCTACTTTATGTGTCTTGTCTCAGAAGTAACAATAACCCCAGCCTTACTTTAGAGTAAATCCAGAAATTGCTATGTGGTGAAGATATTTTTGAAGATTGTGCTGTTTTTTGATTGTTATTGAGCCGCATCTGAGCAGTGTGTGTGTTCATGATTCCAGGAAAAGAGCTGAGGCTGAGGGCAGGAAGGGTAGTTTTCCCTGCAGCAAAGCGATGTCATCCCATCATCCCACTGATCCTGTGGAGCTGCGAAGGATCAACTTCCAGACTCCAGGTAGACTGAGCACACATGAAGCAAACACAGAGAGACACAAATACCACATCCAGTTCAATATACAAAGCATTAGAGGTACTCCTATTGACCAGATTGACTTGGGTGTTGTTTTCCTTTTCAGCCTACCGTGTATCAGTGTACCGCGGTTATCGGCGTTTGTCAAGTTAGTTTTTAGCTTGCCCAAATCTTTCTGTTTTTAATTCATAACAACTCTCAATCTATTCTTCATATTCTTGTTCCCATTACAGACTAACTTCCATTCCACTGCGGACAAAGCTGCTTGAAATGCTATAATTTGTATCAGAAAGCCACAGATTTTTTTTCCCCATGCTAAATGTTTAACTGCCTGTTTCATACTCTTATCTTCACCAGCAGTGTGCACACTCTAAGGACGTGTTATTGTTGCTTCAGTGACTTTCCAACATGCACATTGTTCTTTCTGTCTGGTCAGAGAGAAAATGGTCACTTAACAAAAAAAAGGAAAACCATTTGCTTCTTCGCTGGCTAAGGACAGAGCACTAAACAACACCTCTGTGGTTCCTAACTCTTAACATTTCCTCCACAAGACTTGAGCAGCACATGTATCAAAATGGCCTTTTCTTTTCTCCCCTGTTTCTGTGCTCGGCAGGCATGGCAAGTCACCCACCCGTCCCCATCTCTGAGCTGGCAGATCACATTGAGCGCCTAAAGGCGAACGACAATCTCAAGTTCTCTCAAGAGTACGAGGTAGGAATGCTGATTATCTGTCCCTGGAAGTCTTCAACGAGGAAAGTTCAATCACAATCTTATTTATCTGCCACTGATCATTCCCGACATGGTGCCATTTTTAATGTTGAGCATCACAGTTCAGTTGCATTTGAATTTGTCTTCATTGAAAGATAAAACACATTTTCCTCCTTCTACCAGCCACTTGTTATCTATAAAAGAAAGGAAATTGAAATTGCAACCTCAAAGCTAGTTTGCTTACAGCCAGACGTGTATCAACCCCACATATCAATGAAATGGCGGGAAAAATTGTGCACAGGCAAAGAAACACTAAGAGATACAAGAAGTATTCTCCAAAAAGACACTTCTTGATTAGCTTTCTTCCACTTGCGCAAATTTAATATGGAAAATGCAAAAAGGCAGAGACAAGAAGATAACAACAAAGCAGTGGCACTAAATATAATATAGCAGAAGTAAAAAAAATCCCAACATGCCGTCTGTGTAGTGAATACTGCTCGCATTACAATGAGCTCCACTGAGAGCTATTAAGGGGTAAAAATGTTTTCTTTTCTGTTTAGACCAACGGCCTCTGGGTGAAGAGGGAAACACAAGGCTCTAATTGGCTACCACAAGAGAGACAAATTGCGTGTGACAGAGATACGTACATGGAGGGAGACAAGGATGCATTATGCAAAGAGTAGAAAAGCCGAGGCAGAAAAGCTTTGGGAGAGCGAGGAAATAAAAAGTGGGGTGGAAGGGAGACAGTGAGAGAGAAGCCTGTGTAATTGTGGCGCAAGTTGGAAACACTCTGTTGAGCCTCACATTCTCTCTGCATGACTGTGTGCTTTGTTCAGGACTGAAGCCTAACGAGGGAACGATAGAGACGGATGGAGGAGGGATGGGGGGGGCAGAAATGATTGCGGTGTCATAATCAGACACACATGATGTTGGGCAGCTCATATAAGACACACATACATAAATGCACTTATCCCGTATAACTCTGGTCCATTTTTTTTCTCCGACCTAAACCATAATTATGTGTCGTAAAATATTTAGAATTGCTAAATTGCTCTGGCTCTCTCCTCTTCTTCCCTCATCCATTGACAGGCCCATAATGACCTCATGTCTGCCTTTTCCAGCTAACAGCAGTGGTTACACTGTAATTACGCTCCAGGAACTTAATGTGTTGGTCTAACACAACCATCCCTTTCACTCCCAGAGGAATTGATCATGCTTTTATCATCTTTCACTGGTAGCTATTTTATGTCAGAGATGGAGAGTCTTTACTTTTATGTTAGAGAAAATGTAGCGTATGCCTGCGTTCTTGTTCAAGGTCAATCATTTCTTCATATTTGCAGTTTGTATGTGGCTTGTAATGGTGTGTTAAGGGTAATATCCCAGTGTAATTAGTGGACTATCAGCAAATCCTATTATGATTGCAATTAACAACATTGTTTCCACCTATGTTGTTGAATATTGCGTGTCCGTTATTAACTTTTTATGTTGTTTGTAACTTTTGTGTTTTTAAAATGTATAAACAACATTTTCCATTAGCAATTGTTCCAAAAGTGCCCATCTCTTTTCAGTCCGTTGATCCCGGTCAGCAGTTCACATGGGAGAACTCTAACTTGGAGGTCAACAAACCAAAGAACCGCTACGCGAACGTCATTGCCTATGATCACTCCAGAGTTATACTCTCCAGCATCGAGGGTAAGTAATAACACAGTGGGTGTGTGGGTGGGTGGGTGTGTGTATGTATTTTCTGTACTTTCTGGCAGACTGACCCGGGCTTTGACATGGAAAATGACAACATATAATTGGTGCGTCACCTCCTTAATATATGAGGGTTATTTAGGTTTATTGCCTTTTGATGGTATAGGATTAAGCTTGTCATTTGGCCTCAAAGAGAAATAAGAGTGTGTAATGTATTCTTCTTTTGTTTCTGACATTTCCACACAGCGATGGCTTTCACCCCCAAGCCCATTAGCTCCTACTTAATCGTTTAAAACCATACACAAACACATTCCTGTAGAAAAGGCAGGATTATGCATTGGTTTTGATCTTTTTATGAAAAACAGTAAAATGTCACTAGCCTTATGCTTAAGATTAGTGCGCACCATAAGAAAGAGTGTCTATGAAACACATTATGTCACTATTATAAACATTTGCACATGTTTGAGTATTCCTCTTTATGTAGTTGAATGTATAAATGTATACATGCTGTGATCCATGAAGGATGGATTATTAATAGTTCAAAGATGTATTCAGCTGCCAACTCTTGTGCTGCACATTTTGCAACATGCAATGATCATTCTGAGTTCTGGGTTTCCACCCACATTTCTCTAACATAATGCGGTCGATATTGTCTCACTTGACCATTTAAATTTATGCTAACGCTTTATTTATAGACCTGTTTGCTGTATTTTCACGGTTCACTTAATCTACTGGATTTGCTCCAAAGTGAAAAATTGTCTCAGTCCTGTTATTAGTATATGTTTTAAAGTGCACTCACCCACCTCAACCGAGAAAGACCTAAGGCGGAGAAACTGGCAGCTCCAATGTGGAGAGCGAGGGAGAGCGGCAGTGGGAGGCCAAGCCCAAACAGATGAGCCTTATCTGGGCAGAGCATGTGTGAGCAGCCCTTCCACCCCCGCCTGTCCTGGAGCCCTGGCTGTCTGACGTTCTTTTAGCTTACAAAACACATATACGCTCAAGCATGTCCAAATGCACACATACTGCTATAGCTTTAAGACACGTGGACTAGTGCAGATATGCACTTTCGCTCCTAGTCTCGGCGCCAAACCAGTGCAGCCAGAGAGAGACTAGAAGTGCGTTTGTTTTATAGGCACATTGGGTCTGCTTTGGTCTCTTGCAATGAAGTTGAAGCACATCAAAGCCTTTAGCCAAGCTGCCTTTTAACGACAGAGGTTGATAAACATATGTGGAAGCTCTTCATACTGTCTGTCCCATCCCATTTAAAAGACAATGTATAAACATGGTGTATTCTTCAGGGATGGACTGTGTGTGTGTGTGTGTGTGTGTGTGTGTGTGTGTGTGTGTGTGTGTGTGTGTGTGTGTGTGTGTGTGTGTGTGTGTGTGTGTGTGTGTGTGTGTGTGTGTGTGCGTGCGTGTGTGTGTGGTGTATGTATGTGTGTGTGTGCAATCCTGGGATGGTGTTTAAAGCAGCATAAAGAGGAATACAAGTCATACACAAAAAAAATGTTTTACTAATTTTAAAGTAAAATAATGAAATAAAATAAAATGTGTAGTATTAATGAAAACTTAATTAATAATTAATTAATTAATAAAAAAAATAGTGAAGTTGGTAGATTAATATCTAATAATAATAATAATCTTTATTTTTATATAGCGCTTTTCCACCTACCTAATCACAAAAAAAAAAAGCTAAAATCATGATTTTAGCAAAATTTTTAAAACCAAGGTTGGAGCATTTTTCCAACCACCATGCATTTGAACTGGCTTTGCTGCCTAGCCCCTGGGCACTACAGTGGGCAGCAGCAAGAGTTCACTAGACTCAAGCTTCTTCACATTTGGATGATACTGAACTCTCTCCTATGGAAAGAGTAACAGCTCTACTGATGTCAGTGCCATTGGCAGTCTTTACTGTCTCTGGTAAGCAGACTCCCATCCACTCTCTTGTGATGAGCTTTCTTCTTGTTGGGATTCCACTTTGTTCATCAACTGTCTTTTTAAACTGCTTTCAGAAACCTCAAAAAGACTTTGTGCCCCACATCAGCAAAAAAACGCATCACGGGTGAATGTGCACATACATTTGTCTGTTTGTGTATGTTGTGGTGTGTACTTTGATGCTGTGGTGTAAGCGTGCATGTTTGAGCTGTGACTCAGTGATTTTTGGGATTATGGTATTAGGCCCTAGATGAGCAGGACTGATCCTAAATCAAACACACACAGAGGGTGCCTCGCGTCACATTCACACAATCCCTTCCAGGACAAGCAGTGTCAGCCGAGTCTTACACAGAGAAGGCCTTACAGTCATATTGCCATTCAAAGCGACACATCCAAAGTATACTCAGATTAGGCCCATGATCGTCTTAGCATGTATTATAAAACAAGACAGCTGAACAATCCAACGGCAGGCCCTGTGAACACATTAATCTTCACACTGTGACCTTAGACGATTTGCACCTTTTTTATTATATGCACATAAACCTGCTACATGACAGCAAATAATCCACATAGATTATGTCACAAAAAGAATTGTCATCTGGAATTGAAATTACGCCAACAACGTGTCCTCATGTTCAATCAGTGCAGACAATCATTTTTGCTGCAGTGCTGCACCATCTAGGCTATCCATCTGTATCTATCTCATAACTCTTCTCAGATTATCACACTTAATTCTCCTGGTCACCTTGCTAACTTCTATTTTTCATCAATGTTCCTCCGTAACAGTCACTTTTTCTTTATCCACAGGTGTCCCAGGCAGCGACTACATCAATGCTAACTATATTGATGGCTATCGCCGTCAGAATGCCTACATTGCCACTCAGGGCCCCCTTCCCGAGACCTTTGGAGACTTCTGGAGGATGGTGTGGGAGCAGCACACAGCCAACATTATCATGATGACTAAGCTGGAAGAGAAATCAAGGGTAAGAAAGTGGGAGTCAGATAATGAAAAGGAGTTAAATACAGGTAAGAAGTGGACAGGAAACCACAGATTGGACCAAAATTAACAAAAAAAATGTATTACACACAACAGGTTTTAAAAATGTCAAGCTTTGCCTTAACAACTTAACAGTGCTCAAACAGTGGAGGGTAGGAGAAATGTATGAGAGTGCATTAATGTATCCTATTCAACCATAAGATTAAGAACACTTACGGGAAGTAGCTAAAAGCTGAAAAGTAAGTAAGAGAGGTCAAGTTGAGTTCCTGAGTCAAAAACACATTCAGCATTTAGCATTATAATTAAGTGAAAGAAATGTCCCACAGAGACAGTTCTCGAGGTTTTAAGAAAAGAATTGGACAGAGCTCAAGCTACAGGGTGATGTATGACAGGACAGGATATGTGGGAGGACAGCATCAGTCAAGCTCAGTGCAACGCAACAGGAGACAGTGCACCACTTAATGCGTGGGGCATCTGGGATGTTCCCTCAACGTGCAATTTAAATAACTACAAATGTGTCACAGCACTGACTTTGCAGTAATGGGGGCAGGATTGCATGTAGCGGGCCAGAATAGACTACAGTAGAATAGAGCAAGACTTGAGGGGGGATTACAAGTATAGCTAAATCAGGCTATGTAATGAATTAGAAAATCATTTGGCTTTAAGGCATGGCTGTTGTTAACAGAAAGCACGCTTGAGTAGAAATTCACTGTAATGAGAAAGTCATGTTAGAATAAAAATGAACAAAAATGGCTTGAGGTATGAATCATGATTAAGTGCTAACCAATTACGTCCAAAGCCCTTTTCTGGGAACGATCCTTTCCTCTCATCTGAGCTTCCTTTCCGATTAACCTGTGTCTTGTGTTAAAACTCTGCCTCCTTTTCAACTTTTTCCAACTGTCTCTGTTGTGTCTGTTTGACCCTCAGATGCCCTCTTATTTCTTCTCTAAGGCAAGACCTCTCTTTCTCTCCTTTTGCTAACCCCTTTCAAATGCAGTCGCACCTCACATGGTTTTCCTTATTTCTCTATTCAGTGCCCCTTTGTCACTGTTTTTTCCTGTTTTTTATTTTACTTTATTTCTGTGCTAGAGCCAGTGCTTTGTGTGAGAATGCTTAACTGTTTTCAACTCACCACAAGGCACTCATAGTTAATTTGCTCCCTGAAGAATTTTGTGTTACCACTGTACTTGAAAAACATACCACATTAGTGTCAAGAGTATGCATGATCACACCCTCAAATGTTTTGTCTAGAGCGGATACTGCGCAATATAGATGCAGTTATTGTTAAAAACTTCCTTTAAAGCAGGGCTAGAACAAGAAGCAGCACAGAGCACTAACTGTTCTTGCCTCATTAACCTGATAAATCTGTGAATGACCTGAACTGTAAATTCTCTAAAGCCAATAATGTTATATGCAGTGATAAAAAACTTTACCAGGTTCTTTCCCAGAGAGTTTGAGGTGGGACGGTTTAATTTTTTTTTTTATTATTGATTACATTTTTTTAACACCTCTCATCATAATGGCATCATGTGTTTATGCCTAAACGACAAAGATGATCACAGATGGTCCCACTGTGCAAATCTTGCCAGCATCTTTCCTTTTAGCACCAATCAAATAACACAAGAGCAAAGCGCAGTTAAACCATTTATCAACAGCTTGTATAGTTCTCACACCAGACATTTACTGCACTGCAATAATGTTTAGCCTCAGGCAGTGGGAAGGCCCCCCTACGTGGACAACCATTCCTGTCCCCACTGTGTCTCAAGGTCTGCTAGGAAAACAACAGTTGAAAAGCTGTAATTACAGCCTAAACGTACCGGGCCAAAACGCATAATCCCCAGTCTGGAGTAGTGGAATGCAGAGCAAGCTGAGCTGAGCTCCCAACCGTCTTTGATGTTGGGACTGGAGGGATCAGCACATAACATTTGGTTTGGCCCGATTCTGCCCCCTTTTCCATCCTCTGGGAATGTTTCCCTCCTGCCTCTGTGGTCTCTGAAGAACTACAAATATGACGGTCTAATATAGGGAAATTTGAGTTGTTTTAGTGCTTGGGAATGCTGGGAATTGGTGTGCCAAAATTTTCTTGGGATTTGTGATATTAGTATGCCAGTAGAGGTACAGCCTACGTGACAGTGAACTTTGGCTTATTCCAGGCTTATTACTAGATGTTGATGAGAGGCCACCCACCACTAGATAATTCAAAACTATTTTTTTAGTTGGATCACACACCTCAGAATAGAAAGAAGAGTGAGTTAACTAGACACTTTTATGCACCTTTATCTTGGCCTGATACATCAGTGATTTTGTCTAGTACACAAACACACTCTGCTTTCTGTTCTTTTCATTATTTACACAAATTCCCAGTTGCATGTCTTACATCTTATTGTTTTATCCTTTAGGTGAAGTGCGATCAGTACTGGCCAACACGGGGCACAGAGACCTACGGCCTCATCCAAGTCACTCTTCTGGACACAGTGGAGCTGGCCACCTACTCTGTCAGAACCTTTGCTCTGTACAAGGTAACGTAATGACACCATCTGCATACATGCGTATTGATCTATTGAAATATTTATGAATGCTACGCCCCCTTACTCATGCTCTTATACTGGTAGCGCCAGTAAGTCAACATTAAGAAAGTGAGAATTATTGGTATTACAGGTCTGACTGCAATTTAAAACAATTATCTTCAAACCTGCTTGAGAATTGGACACCTCTGACACACTTACAAACCAAAATTGTAATTTTAGACCTTCTATCAGCATGAATGCAGCGCTATAGAAAGGTAAAGTTAAATGAAATGGGAACCCATTTGAGAGAAGAAAAGGAGATTCAGACCCGGCCCATGAGAATGAGCACATCTCCTTTAATAGATGTGTTTTTCACACACTCTTTTATTAATTATTTATACAGACACAACAAAATATAATCACTTCTTCATATTCAGTCAGTCAATATACCTACCATGTTTCAGTAGGATCAATAGCCTTGAGTTATGCTTTCTATGCTTATGTCATACTCACTTAAATAGACAAGAGTAAAAAAATACTCTGAAGTAACAACATGCAGCAAAGAGAGAAACATACTGTAACTGTTCTTATGAATTATACAACTACTATGTTCAGTCTATACTGTCTATACTCTTTATTCTGTCACAAAGGTTGTGCACACAAATCATATTTTGTTGTGATAAGCTGTACATGCATCACATTGTGTGTATCCTTGACCTAAATCCTCTCTGATGAATGCCTTCATTTATTAATAATAAAAAATAACACAACTATCTACGTTTAAAATTGTGACACTTGCTGACAAAATTAACTTTACGCTGATTTAACTGCACCTCTATGTCTGTGTATTATTCAGAGTGGCTCCAATGAGAAGCGTGAGGTCCGTCATTTTCAGTTTACAGCCTGGCCTGACCATGGAGTGCCTGAGCACCCAACACCCTTTTTGGCGTTCCTCCGTAGGGTCAAGGCCTGCAACCCTCCAGATGCAGGGCCTATGGTTGTTCATTGCAGGTGTGTGTGCATTTTTGTTTCTATGGAAGATTATCTTTAGCTTAATTTAGACAATTGGGTTCCTAACTAAATATATTGTTGACTGTGATTGTGTTCCACTTATGTGTTATTATGGGTTTTACTTGGCAACATGATTTTCAGAATGCAATGCTTTTTCTTTTTTAAATCATACACAGCCGCTTGAACTGTAATGAGGTCGAGGTGCCATAATGCAAACCCCAAACCATCTTCTCTGGCCAAGGCACACACATTCCTCTCTTAACAGCCACCATCATCTGTAAGGTTTAACAACAGCAGACGCTAAACTAGCCCTATTTCCATAAGTAGCTTTTAGTGTTGACTATTTACCATTTGAGCTACTCCTGGATCCGAGTTCATAAGTTTATATTCTAAGAAGCAGCAGTCTGAGCTGCAGGAGGCTCGTTCGTTGCATGAGACGACTCTTGAAACGTATCATTACAGACTTGGCATATTCTTAAGCTCCAGTGTTGGAATGCTATTTGCTCTAACCATTAGGCAGAGGAAAGAGAAGACAACTGAGAATAGTAGTGGGACTATTACTGAATTCATGAGCTCCTTGAATGGCCCCACTTTCATGGTGCTTTCAGATCAGAAGTCACAATGCTAACGTTGCTGTTCAGACTGACTCTGTAGTTTGTTATTAACATTAAACTTAAATTAGGTTAAACTAGGGGGATTAAGACAATGCTTGAAAGGCAGAGTTAATGTATGTAGAAGAAAAAAAAAAAACCTGCAATGGGAGAGAGGTGAGGTCAGATTCAGGACGCCATGAATAGAAATGATAAATTAAAGACGAGGAAAGGTGTAGCGAAAATGGAGTATGAAAAAAAAAAAGTACAAATGTGCAAGTGAAGAATTGGCGGGGCTGGTATGAGAGCATTTGCAAGGGTACTTAGAGGGAAGATAAAGAGGCAGGGAGAGGGGCAAAGAGGTTAGCAGCCAAGGAGCTCTCCCTAATCTCCCACAGCAGTCAGATAGAGTATCTAACAGGATTATCAGTCAAATTTAATTATCCTTGCAAGACTCCATTATAATGTGCCTTAACATGTCAACCAGCCTCTGTATCAAACAATAGACCAAATCCCATTGCACCTGCACACACACTCATCGAGTCTTACACTAATTTAACCATAAAGAGGGTTTTATTCACTGGCAGAAACTTGCTTGGTCAGGGTCTTTTACCATTTAGGTACAAGCACAGCAGAAATGTGAAGTGTTTGGGTGGGCAGCTAAGTGTATTATATTCCTGTATTGTATGTCAATAGGAGAGGATATCTTCCTAATGCCAGTGAGATGGTGATGCTGAGTCACTGCTGATGTCAATTTTATCTCTGTTGAAAATATTGCTGGCTGGCATCTTTGTGATACTTTGTTGATTTAAGCTCAGTGTGTCAAGTTTTTGGAAAGTTATACATTCTACCAGGTTTAAAATATTCACACAACTACTTATACCATATACTTCTTATGCTTGAAAAATCTCAAACTTTTCTCTGTCAGTGCTGGAGTGGGCCGCACAGGCTGCTTCATTGTCATCGACGCCATGACGGAGAGAATCAAGCACGAAAAGACCATTGACATCTACGGCCATGTGACGCTGATGCGCTCCCAGAGGAACTACATGGTTCAGACGGAGGACCAGTACATCTTCATTCACGATGCACTGTTCGAGGCTGTGACCTGTGGGAACACTGAGGTCCCGGCCCGAAACCTCTACTCCTACATACAGAGGCTGACACAGATCGAGCCGGGGGAAAACGTCACTGGCATGGAGGTCGAGTTCAAGGTGAGGGTCATTCTCAAGGACTTTTGACTGCAAGGCATATAATATAGTGAATGTGTGTAGTTTTCATCAATTCTTTTGTCAGTAAATCTGGAGGAACTAGTGGACATAAGTATTGTAGTGGTTCTGACGCTTCCTATTCAGAAAACTACAAGAATGGAAGTTTGTTACAGTAAGTTGATTGACTCTGGGATGGAATTCCTTAACTCCATCCCAGAGTCAATTATCAAATGTCTGCCAATCAAAAGACACTAGGTACACAATTAATTAAAATAGTCCAAAAACTCCCATGCATTTGTCCAGGCTGTAAACTACAACTAATGTTACCGTTCCATTAAAGGGATCACAGGAAACAGACACTTGTTTTGTTACAATTCTTGTGTGAATATCCATACAAAATGGACTATCTGGAAGTATGTGTCATAAAAGTCAGTTTTTGGATTCACTACTGTTTATTGGGTAAAGGTCCTGGATGAGCTTCAGTGTCCTGGAAAGAAATGACCTAAAATTCCAGTGCTTCTCACTATTATATGTTTTAAACCATTATCCATGACCTTAACCTTGGATTTCAGTTTTGGCAAAACAATCTCACTTCAAAATCCACTTTGTACTGGACGCTGGCGGTGTTAATAGATGTTCCCGTCCCACGCAGCTAGTTTAACATAAAATAAAGTATGTACACACACTTTTTTTATTTGTAACTGACACTTTTTATAGAGCTCCTACATAGTGATGCTGGCTGATTGGATAGCTGGATAACAAAAACTTCTGAGAGCAATGCAGTTATATACAGAAAACAGCCACAAAGATAAAGTAAGCCAGTTAGAACTCAAGTCAGTGTTAACATACAAGCAAGTCTTAAAGAATTTGTGTTTATTGTCGTTTTCATGTTGTTTACTGTGGCATTTAACTCATTCCAGGTCAAGTTCTCCACACATGTGACTGGTCTGGCTTTGAAAAATGACATACACTTTTTTCCATAGGTATCAAAAACAGGTGGCTTACATATTTGTCTGACATGTTTTGTGTCGGCTCAGTCTCAGCGGGAGCAGAGTAAACACAACACCGCTCTGAGGAATCGCTTCCATCCCGTTCCCTGGCATTTCTGTCCTAATGGCAGCCGCCTCCTCAGAATGACAATGAACCGAGCACTCACTGAACTGTTTGCTCTGCCGTATATAGATGTCGAACATATGCCAGCTCTGTCCCAGTCACCAGATTTCATCTCACTCGAATACTTGTGAGACATTCAGGAGCGCCAACTGTAACAACACTTTCCACCTTCATCGACAAACCGCCACAAGGATGGAATTTCTAATGAGAGAGGTGTTGAATACCACCAAATAAAATGACAGAAAGCTTAAGTGTGTGTAGGACAGGAAAAATACATAACCATCACTTTATTAGGACAGCCTGTTTTTGTTTCCTTCCACAGAAGGTTTACTTGCTGAGTTCAAAACGGCTGCCAATGGGGCACTGTTAGCACTGTTAGCTTAGCGGAATGGCAATATATGTGTGTGTGTGTGTGTGAGATTGTATTGATAACACAAGAATTACTATTGTTGACACTGGAAGACTGTTTCAGAATACCAGAATGAACTGGTGAACTCGTCATTACTGTGGGTTTTTCCAACCGCGGTCTGTCTGTAAGAAAATAAGGTAGAGCTGGTTCTCCCACAGTTCTCCGGTAGCTGCAGAGGGCCCTCCATGAGACTCCATTGTTTCCCTCCAGTCTGTGGTTTTGCTTGTTCTGTCGTCCAGTCTTTTAAGTTATCTCATCCAATTGGTCGAATGGTTCAAAGAGCAAACAGTCTGTCTTCATGTCTGCCTTTGTGCACGTACCCAAATGAATGTGTGTGTTCCAGTTTTAGTTTTTTTTATTTTTTACTTGGTGCTGGATCATCTGAGGTTCACATTAGAGTCTAGAGACAGTGTGGGGCCTTGTGGTTTCCTGGTACCTCCAGTTTTGATTTTTTACTTCCTTCTCTCGTTCATCTTATTATACTCCCCCCTTTCTTTCTCAACCACCAGCCCTTTCCCCTAACATTGACCCACTCTTGTTTTTTCAATCGAAGTTGTCTGGCTTAATATCCTGAGGCCTGTCAGTCAGTAGAACCTGATTTTCTCATTGCAGTTGTCCACTCTGTCAGACAGAAAACATACCTTGTGCTAAATTCATTGAAACATTGCCCTTGAATTTGCCTGAACTCCTTATGCTCCTTTTTGTTTCCTTGCTTGAGCACAATTTGTGATTTGTAAACTTTGTGTGATGTTACAAAATGTCTTTTCTTTTCCAGCGTCTGGCCAGTGCCAAGGCTCACACTTCACGGTTTGTGAGTGCCAACTTGCCATGCAACAAGTTCAAGAACCGACTGGTGAATATCATGCCCTACGAGACAACACGAGTCTGTCTCCAGCCAATCAGAGGAGTAGAGGGATCTGATTATATCAATGCCAGCTTCATTGATGGATACAGGTAAGAAGCCTTTAGTTAAATACTTTATTTAATGTGTAATAATGCAATGTTTATGTGTTTAGGCAGCAGAAGGCTTACATAGCAACCCAAGGCCCATTGGCAGAGACCACAGAAGACTATTGGAGGATGCTCTGGGAACATAACTCCACCATAGTGGTCATGCTTACTAAACTGCGGGAAATGGGACGGGTATGCTCTCAAATGTTCCAAAAAGACAATACAACTCTCAGTGCACCATGTTTTAAGAAGTAAAATATCTCTTTTAAACATGCTGCAAGTTATTATGTAAGCTCTAACAGAAGTTTGGTGTTGCTTTTGTGCAGGAGAAGTGTCATCAGTACTGGCCCGCAGAGCGCTCAGCCAGATACCAGTACTTTGTAGTGGACCCCATGGCAGAGTACAACATGCCACAGTACATCCTCAGAGAGTTCAAGGTCACAGATGCCAGGGTGAGCCCCCACTTTGAGAGATTCTGTAGAGATTGTTTCTAACTTAACTTATAACTTTCTTTCCCTTTTCTTTTTAGGACGGCCAGTCACGAACAGTCCGTCAATTCCAGTTCACTGATTGGCCAGAGCAAGGAGTGCCAAAGTCAGGGGAGGGTTTTATTGATTTCATTGGACAGGTGCACAAAACGAAAGAACAGTTTGGTCAAGATGGGCCAATAACTGTACACTGCAGGTAAGAGATGACCTCTTTAAACAACACTGCAACACAGTAACTTTATGTTTAATATTACACTGTCTGTCATCTACAAGAGTCCATTTGAACACTGCATTAGAGTAGCTACAGGAGTAGAAATCAACTATAGTGATTTATTTTTGTTTATATCTTCCACCAGTGCGGGGGTAGGAAGGACAGGTGTGTTCATCACTCTTAGCATTGTGCTGGAGAGGATGAGGTACGAAGGAGTGGTCGACATCTTCCAGACTGTCAAGATGCTGCGCACTCAGAGACCTGCCACCGTTCAAACCGAGGTCAGTTTTTCTTTTATTCTACTTTTTTCAATTTCAAGTTCAGACATATCCAGAAGCACTTATTTTGTCTTTAACTGTGTGCAGGACCAGTACCAGTTCTGCTACCGGGCCAGTCTGGAGTACCTGGGAAGTTTTGATCACTATGCAACATAAACCCAGTGGCCATCTCTTTTATCACATCCGACCTAGTGCACTTCTCTAAAGTAAATGCACTAGGCTGTGATGTGTCTTTGAAGATTTTGCCGCCACATGCAGAGTGAAGGGGGACCATCGGCTTATCCCGTACCCAGAAACAGCACCTCTAACTGAGCCATAGCAACTTCTTTGACAAGGGTGTATTCTTGCACCCTCTGCCCAAAACACACACCCATTGGTCTGAAGATGCAACTTCAACCACTGTTGCAAGAATCAGAATACTTGATCAAATCTAGATTTTATTTGTTTCTGTGCTTGTTGTGAGCACCCAGATTGCTTTACATTCTTTGGATGTGGAACTCTCACTTCGTCCAACACCAGTGTAGCATCACTAACATAAAAAAGGAGCCAGCTATTGTATCTAGCTGTTACAAGGGACTGAGACCGACTAGGAATCCATCTTATGGAGGCCTTGTGGACTGAGCGAACTGGGACTTTTGAACACCAGAGTATTGCCAACAGGAGCCTGAACACACAAGAGCACACAGTATTAAAGACAATACACATCCAAAAAGACACCAAGTAGTGTTTTTCTGTTTTGTTTTGGAAACAGACTTGTTTCCAGTGAATGAAAAAGAAGATATATGTATTTCTACCATACAGTAATAAAAAAAAAAACACCAGTTCAACCTTATGCTTCACTATAAGATAAGGGAAATCTGAAAGAGGTTTAAAATGTATACCACAAGTAAAGCATTAATTTAGTTTTTTAGAAAAAAAAAATATAGATATGTGAGTATCTTGTTTTTTAAAACTGGGTATTACTCATGGCATGTTCCTTATTTTTTAGCTCATTTTGGGGTTTTTGTACAAGACTTTGTCCCTCATTGACCATACACAGACAAGGTCATGTTTTTTATTTGTTCATGTAATCTAATCAGCTGTAGCGATTCTGTTCATGTAATAAGGTACTGTTTTTCAAGTGTACAATCAAATGTAATGTGGAAAGAGTTCACAAATCAATGGAAAACACCACCACTGAGTGTCACGCTCCTGTATCCTCCACCACTCACTACATCTAGTTGGCATGCATGCAGGAAAGTGAGCCTGTGATGTCCAACCAGAGCGATGGTTGTTTCCCACCAAGTAAGTCTGTGTGTTAAGAGAAAGCTTATTAGAATAGGTCAGAGTATGCACAGAGAGCAGTTTCTATTAAAGAAAATATATTTATGTGTCCAAATAAGCTTGACAATGTTTTTTGGGGTTTTTTTTTTTTTAGAAAGGAAGCAAGCAAGTGATGTAGAATAAATTGTTGGGGGGGGGTTGGAAAAAATGTCACTGAAATACTCACCTGAGACTTTTCTCTTGTCTAATTCAGTGTGCAATAAGTAGATGTGTTTTATATTTTTGTGTCAAGTCACTAACTGCAGTTAAATGCCATGACCAGTAATGACGATGGTGAATCATTTTTCCAGACTCAAAGATGTTACAATAGCTAAGGTTCCAGTCACTGTTTAATGTATTCACAACAAAGGAATGACCTCCTACCTTTTTGGAAAGTTTTATCACAAATTTAAAGTAGATGATGTCATCCTTCTGTGTGTCACAGCAACCGACGAATGATCATACTTCAATAGCATCAAATTATTTTGTTGATTTTAGATTTCTAGTGCCTTATATTACACGCCTATTTTGATAAAGTTACTTTAAAGGTTTCTTGTAAGTTGACAGAATGTGTGTATAATTTTTGTTATGTTACAATATGTGAAAGTATAATGTGTATTCTGTTTTTTTGCTGTGAAATTTAGTATGGAAGGCTCTGTATGTAAGCTGAATAGCTGTACTTTTCATTCTCATTTACAGTCCTACAACATGGCCATCTCAATGCCATTACCTAAGGAATTAACTACAGTCAAAAATGTGGACTTAGCAGGATATATTTTTGATTAATCAGTTTTTTGTGTCGTGGACACTGCACAGGCTTTTTGCATGTGTTCCTTCTTGGAGACTTAAATGTTGGCCACACTATATTGGCATCGACTGTGAGCTGGCTCAGACAAGTCATACTTACTCAGCTATGTAAAATCTAAATTCTAAATTGAGCTAAACGACAGAGGTTGTCGGTCAAAATGAAAAAAGAAAAACTAGTTAGTTTGTATATCATTTATAAAACATATTCTTCATTTTAATAAGTCTACATTTAAAACTTTCATTGCTGAGAGAAGTTCAGGTGCTACGTCTCTACTGAAAACATTTTGATCTCCATAATCATGGATCTTCTTAGTTATGTAACCGTCATCATAACTCTTTTTTTTTGTATGCATGGTACCACTTTTAAGATTCCCCATTTGGTTGCACCTGTTACAGGAAGACTTGCACTTTCTCTCTTTATACTATGCACTAATACTATAGTATCCTATTATCTCTGATCGCCTCGCCCCCAAAAAGGAGTTTTACTTGAACTCAGTAAAGAGGGAACCTGCTCACATGGTTGTGTATATGTAAATAACACAAAACACAGAGAGTATGTGAAATGCATAAATAAATGAATGAATAAATAGATGAATGATAAAATATAATAATGAAAATATATCAGATAAGTTATATAAAAGGTTGCACCAGATGCACAGTTTATGACACAGCCGTTCAGTGCAATACACCACAATGTGGATTTGTTGTACCACAGAACGTTTCACAACTAAAGTGTTCTATATACCCCCAATGTATTATGTGGATGGATAAAACTGGAGTTTATAAAATTGTATTCAAAAAAAAAATCTAAAATAGTGTGTTATTTGGATCAGTTACCTCCAATCGGTTTGTAAATGTCAACTTTTCTTTTCTGCTGAGTCAACAAGTGCTTTTTCATTTTTATTCCATTGGTTCTCAGAGCGTGTGGGAAACGAAAAACAGGTTTGTATGGATTTCTGTTCTTTGTCGACACAAGTTTCATTTGTTACAAATAAACTCAAGTGAAATACTTAATACTCTTTGTTATCTCATTTATGTAGAAACACATTACTTTTGACGTCAGAGGGCAAGAGGCTGTATATTTGTTCTTTTGCAGCTCCTCTGTGTAATGAACATATGTATAAAAAACAGTTCACAGTTAGGGGCTGAAAGGCCTTTGCTCTTACATGTCTGACTTGTCATTGTGAAGACTGGCTGAATTATCTCCCATTGTCTCTAGCAGACTGTGTAGACACCGTGTGCTTCTGGGATTCAGACAGGATATTTGAGTCCTTTATGTAGCAGCCGTTGACATACTGCTGCTGAGGCCTCAAGCTGTGCCACTGTTAACTGCCAAGTAAAAAACTAACTTTCTCAACCTGTCAGAATTTGATCCACAAATACATCCTTTGGAAAAAAAAAATGGGAAAACATACTTTTGTATCGAGACTCTAAGCCTTAACCATTTTTGTTAAAATGATCACTTTCTATATATTAACAAAAACATATGTATTTTTATTTTGTTTGCCTTACAGAAGTTAGCAATAGTGAAACTATAGCAAGCCAAAAATAAATACAAAATTTAAATAATTTTAACAATGTGTTTCATTCAAAAGAGCAACAGTAGCACTTCACGTTAAGTAGGCGCAGAATCAAATACAAGTACATGGCTTTCTGTTTGGTGCCAAGTTATTTACTTTAAACGTATCAATCTTTTCAACATCAAAGTTTGATTTCAAAATAAATATTTGCTCATTTGTTCAGATTATCTAAATATGCAGAGAAAGCCATTGCAGTGTATCGACATGACCCAGCAGAAGCCGTTAGATTATGTTTAACATGCAGGGATGCAGTTAAGACATGAGGAAACTACTACAAGCAAAGTGCATAAATACACTAAATAAATCTGCAAATAAAAGACCCCCAAAAGCTACCACAGCGAGGCTATTTAGAAAAAAACTCAGGATTTTTGTTTATGTACAAAGAAAAAATGTTTCAAAAAGGGTGAAGTGACAAAATGTAAGTCACATGTTTCCCTGACTGATGTGAAAGCACGAAGCAACTGAGGCAGAAGTGTCTTTCATTAACCTGTTCAGCTCAGTCCAGCTGTCCTGTCCTGCTCAACCCATTCACATCAGCCATCCACCAATCACTGGAGTCAAACGTCCAAGCACCATAATTTAAGATCCCACAAAACAAATCAGGCATTCCCTTAAGAAAATTCCTGCAGTCTGTTTACAGTAAGTTGTGTAAGTAATGCTTAAGATTAAAGCAGATCCAAAAACTTTATCCACAAGCACGCACACACTCTCTCACACACACACTCATACACACACACACACACACACACACACACTCAAACAGAAAAAACCTTCTGTTTACATCCACGGCTCATTCAGTGCATTTATTTGTCATAGATGCCGCTCCATGACTTCATTTCCCTTTGTGACTGCGTGGCTCCCATGTGCTTTTGGCAGTTGTACGGAGGCCTGGAAGGGCCACATAGTCCTTTTGGAAGCGTGAATTTGGGGTTCTTTGCCGTTTTCTTTCTCCCTGCGTGGTAAAGAAGGTGTCCTGGAAACGCATACTGGACGCAGTGGACTAAAAAAAATGCAAAATGACAGAAAAACCAATGAGTGATTTAGTTATGATTTTTTTTATATTTTTTTATTTTATTGACACCACCAAAAGGTAAAAATGCAAAGCCAAAACAAACACTAGGTTTGGCCCTTAACAGAGCTGCCCATTAAAGTCTAATACTTACAAGTCTACGTTTCACCTTTTTAGGTAGGTCTTCCTCTAAAGTGTAGATATCATCTCTTTTGGCCAACACTTGAGATCCGTCCTCAAACTCCACCTGGACACAAAACGATTGTACTTTTAGCTTTAAAAATATAGTATAAAATGTCTAGGTCAGGATATAAGTTTCCCCCAAAAAAATATATATTTTACAGTGTTTTTTGCTCATGAAGGAACATGGTATTTTTGGTAAATTACTTGACAATGGAGAATGTATTTTTATTTTTTTTTTTTATCCTTATCGGGAACTGCGTAACAGATGCACTTATGCATAACTAATGGTTGACGCCCAGCTCAACTAAATAAAGCTTTAAGTGGAAGCCGCATGACTCTGTGCTTAGTGAATATTTTAGAGAGTTTGAATAATGCAGATTGTCACCTTCTTCTCATCCACCGCTCTCAGTCGATCTGTCTTTTTTTCTGTCCATCTGCCTGCACTTTGTGTCCGAATAGCTTTAGCTGACTATACATCTCTCTCTCCATCCTTCCATCTTGTACTTTGGTCCTTTAGTTCCTGACTTTGGCACCTCCCTCAATCTTAAGTCCCTCCAGTGTACCACATTCTGTTTCCACCTCCTCGAACATAAACCCAGAGACCTTGACAGCGTCACTGAAGTCCTGGTTATTCTGATGAGTCACCAAGTAAACTCCTGTGCTACTTTGAACTAGAACTAAAAAATACAATTGGACAAGAAAGGTCTGTATAAGTGGGTCAAATGCCTCGATACATGTTGTATGTACCTGGTACATGTAGGAGACGTTGGATCCCAGGTATTTAGCACCATAGAAAAGACCATCAGGCCATTTCACTTGAACAGCTTCCCCTACTTCGGGAGGACCCATGTTTACACAATCTCTGCTCTAAAAGTACAAAAATACATAGTTAGACAGAGTTTGATGCCCCACATTCTGCTTGCATCTCTCTGGACTAGTCAGCTCATAATAAAGAGTGACACTACCACTACACTAATCACTACTACAAATAACTAGACACATTCAAAGCAACATAAATAAAATATATTGCAGATCAAATTGCAAGATAATTAAAAAAAAAAGTAAAATATTTGTGTCAATAGAAATGTATACAAGTGTTTTGACTTTGCCTGGCAGTCTAGTGGGAAGTGCGCTCAAGTTCAGTAACACTATGTGCCGGTGTTTGTTACAGGTACCTCCTCAACAGGGTAAGACTCGCAATAGGAGACTTTCACTTGAGAAAATCTGCTTATTTCAACTCGTTAAGTCATTCATGTCGGTAATTGTATCTTGCCACAGCAACGTCCCAGCAGCCCTCTGATATTCTACTTCAAACAGAATTTCTTTTAGTAATTTACATTTTTTACGGTGATTGCAGAAAATATATAATTATTTAAAAGAAAGAAAATTAAAGAAATTAACTCTTGATTACTTTTGTTTTGCATAAAACTATTTGAAGATGTTTATATTTTAATAGATTTTTCTTGCAAACCATTCCAAGTTAAGACTTAATAATCATCCTCCAAAGTAGACAGCCCCTGATTCAAACTGGAGCCTTTAATTGCAAAATGACTCGAGACATCTGGGACATGACCTGTGGGGCGGGAGTGTAATTAAACACATCCTCACCACTATATCCTCAGGGTAGGTGTCATTGGAGAAGGAGCCGTCATCAAACATGACCTCGTAGAAGGTCTGGGAGGTGATCTGGGTGACCTTGGAGCTGTAGTATCGCAGGTTCTTGTGTTTGGAAATGACCGTCTGGCCCAGAGAGATGGACCCTTGGCACGCTTGTTGCTTCTAACAGAGACAGGAGGCAGTGATTAAGACAAGTGTAGGACGGTTTCTAACCAAACTCCCCAGTCAAGGATTCAAGTTACAAAAACACATTACTGCACATTTGTTTGTGTCACTCCAGAGTGCACAGTTAGTATTATTTCATTTAGCATTATTTTGAACTCTAACTATGTGTAAACTTTAGATGTAGCATTACATTTTATGAGTATGAATCCCTACATTTATTACTTTACTAGAGATGAACTTACAGCCGAGCAACTCCGCATCTGATGTCTGTGACAGGTGACTGACACCACATACGGCCAGTCATCAGGCTCCATGGTTACACCAGCAGCATGGGCACAGGTCACATGAAAGGAAGTGGGACATCTGCCGCATGAACACTGGATACAAGCGCCGGCCTGACGCTTCCCCAAGCACCGCTTCCGACAATAGATGCACTTCTGTAGGTAGAAACAAAACCAGACTTGTAAGGACAAGTAATAAAATCATACATATAAGTTTGGAAGCATTTTTTAATTTGTAATAAAATAATGCCACATGTTCAAGTCTAATTTGTCCGTTGCTAAAGACGTGACATGGAACATCATTGACAAGAAACAAAACTGCATAGAGGCGGTGTAAAGACAACAAGTTGTGCTATGAACATAATTTAAAACCACTTTAAGCTCTAAATAATAGTATCAGTGAATTCTGTCCAACAATCTATCATTGGAGACAGTGTTGTAAACAAATAGAAAGTGTTGTGGCGCCAGTAGTAGGAGCACAAACATATTATTTCATCACTACAGCACCAGAAAACCCCATGTGAGCCCACTCTGGTGACATCATTAGAGGTTTCCACAACAAATCAAGGCTGCCATGTTTGTTTTTTTAAGTCTGTGGGCTACTACACTCTCACTCACAATCTCTACATTTGCACTAACACTGCCATGCATCCATGCACACCTATATTTTTAAGGCTATCCCTGGGTTTTCTGCACTAAACAGCCCATCAAGTCCATTTCCTCTGCTGTGGTATCTCCACTCTCCTCCCACCCCACAAACCCTATGCTCTCCCGCTGAATGGAAAAATATGACGACATCCTCCCATTATAACCATGCTTGCCTCATGTTCCTCTTCGTCCCATCTCACTCCATTTCCTCTGCTCGCACTGCTTCAATCTTTGCTCCGTACTTTTGCTTTAACTTCTTTCCTTGACTTTCTTTACTGTGGTGGAGCTTACAAGTTCTTTGAAAGTCAATTCTCCTCATTAGGATAATACAGACGTATGTTGACAGATAATACGCCTTTCTAAATCCCCTCAGCTCTGAGTTACACCAGGTGAGACTAGAATCTGAACTTCAGACCATTAAAGAGTCTGGTTACTGGTCGACTGTCCCAATAATGTCTCATCATATCAATAGCACTGCCGGATGTGCATGAACAGCATTGTATAGGGAGAGAAGGGAAATGTTCCACTACGATCAAATTAAAATTAGGGCCTGGTGTCATGTTTACTCCCAAGCTGGCCGATCTCATCATATATGGATGACAGACTAATTAATAATCGTAATGAAGTGTCTTTTTACTTGATATCCATTGTTCAACAAATTTCTATAGCAGAGTCAATTACCGGACAATAATTTGTCACAGGCGTAAATCTAGCCACAGTGACATTAACTTTTGACTTTGTGAGATTTACACTACAAATAACTAAAAGTAGTTTTCAAGAAGAAGAATTTTTTTTATGTTCTTGGTCTCAAATAAATGCCTTTTGGCCATTTCTCTCAAAAAGCTGATCAAATTAGTAAAACAAGAATGCTAATGTTAATTAAATCTAACTTCTACAGTGGGGCTCACTTCGACTTTACAATTATCAGCCTACTCTAACTCATATTAGATGGAGATTCTTTCTTGTAGTGCATCACAAAAGACCATCTAAATGCTTCATTTTAAAAAGCATAATGGCCATGCTTAACTTTACTACTTCTATTAATTAAGTCTCTATTGCTTGGTCGCTGCTATATTTATGGACATTCTTCCGAGATTTACTTGGTGACTAAGTTGCCCTACTTTTTCCCCAAAAGTCTTCTCCCATACCTCCTCCATTATGAACAGCAACACACTGATGAACTGACCTGACTGTTCTTCTTCATATTCAGGACAGGATGACAAGATGACGACACAAGAAGAATGTGGCTTTGTGAGTTTATGTGCATATATGGATACAAAAAAATGGATATTTGTACTAGGTGGTACATGTTATGATGGTCAAGTGTTTTTTTTTTTTTTTTTTTCTGTGCATGTGTGTGAAAGCCTAACCCACTTTCATTCACGTAACTTCTCTGGGGTGTATTTGGATGGCTGTGTTGAACCATGCGTTAAGAACATTCCCACAGTAAATTATGAATGTGAATGTGTGTGTGTTGTGCATTAGTAAATTATAAATGTTCTGGGCTGCTGCAGGGGCAATGGGTCCAATGCAAGCTTTAAAACATGTGTCTTGATGCCAAAATGACAGACAAAAGGAGAATAACAGTTTACCACACACATTCATATTCAATATAAACATGTTTCTTTTCTTTTTTATCATCAACCAAAGTGCCAATCCACCCAGAAAGTCTTGTGAAAAAAGAGCTGGCACATGACAGACTTTTACATGGTTCCACAGAGAGGCTCCTGTTTTTATTGCCATGAACTTAAAACTGGTACTATGTTTAACAGGAATACAGCAGGAAGGAAATAATATATTCTGCTAAATTAAATATATTTAATGGTTGTCGCCATACAGCCTTTCCTGTATGCTGTAAATGTTGCTACATTCTGTTTAATTTTGGCAAAGGCAAAAAAAAAAACTGACTATGTGGTTTGAGCTTTTACATCCCCAAAAACTTCCTATAAATACCCTGTGGGTAACGTCACTGTGTTGACCAAACCCGGGTCACATGTTAATCACAGTATCCTCTAAAACCATTTTTCAAGAAATACAGTGTCTATCGATTGTGCATGTGTATGCATTTATTTTTCTGTCATTTTGGTATGCTAATATAAATAAATATATTTTGCTGTTTTGGTACTTTATTTGTCAAAGAGTTATTGGTTTTCAATCATTTCCCTTACTGTAAAATATGCTACTGATCATATAAACTCCATTACTTCTACATGAAATGTAACTGTAAAGAATACGACCTATGTTTAATGTAATGAGCACCCTTATTAGCTAGTCCTAGCACTTTTTTCATTTCTCCGTTTTCCATCTTGTGCAAAACTGGACCTCTCTAGCACTCTGGTTTTCTCTGATCTTTCACGATGCCTGCAGCTGAGAGCTAACTATAGTGGCACAATGTCAGGTCTGCTGAGACACACTGCAGCTCTCATTAAGCAAACACACACTCACATGCACACACCTAAAAGTACTGCACGAATGCATGCACCCAGAGGGAAACAACTGTTCACAGACAGTCCCACACACACACACACACACCGACTCCCACCCACTAGTGCTTAATTATGTTGCTTTGATTGCGGGCATGTTCATCTCACATTGTTAATTAGAACTGTGAACACTTCATTAATTAGAGCGAGCCAGTCCTCAAGGACCTGGGGAATTCCAGCAGTGCATCTGTGTGTATCCTCACCAGTTTAAATCGCTGCATTGGGATCCTGCTAGTGTCAATGGGACTCCTCTTGGCTTCATCACTGAACTGCACTTCTGGCAGTGCTATTGCACATATTACATGGGCCCATCTTCATATAGACACAGACAAACAGAGGAAGATGTATAAGTCATTTATAAGGCTTGAGAGGAAGTTAATCACAAAACAAAAGCTTGTATTACTTGTCATTATGGGTTTTCTTTAGAGCCCCACCTCTGAGGTTACAGAGGCAGCATTCCTGCAAAAAGTAGAGAAAAGAAAGCTTTAAATGATGTACAGATAGTATACCCATGATAACCATAAGATGCCTTATATCTGCATAGTGTGTGTCCTTCAGCGGAAAGAAAGATTATAATGATCATTACTTCAGAGTGTAAATTTAATGTTTCAATCACTTTTGACATTGTTTCTTTAAAAATTATGGTACATAGGAAACAGCTTTAAATACATCTATATTTAAACCAATGTGAAACAGTAGGCTAACAAAATGAAATAATGCCTTACTGAGGTAATGCTTTCTTCTGTACAGCGATCGCATGACCACTGTTCATTGATGTCATCTGTGGCAACACCATAGCAACCTAACAGAGAAAAGGATTGTAATCATGCATGACAAAGCAAATCTGGTTATCGTTTGTCTTATGTAAAAAACTGAAGTAGGCTTCGCACAACAAATTAAGCTCCCAGATTTATTTGTTATCACCACATGGGACGTTTCGGGCTAGTGCCCTTCATCAGACATGATGATACCATTTGTCTGATTACAAACAAATAATAAAATTAACTGTTTTGTTTTAACCAAAAAAAAAAAGAATCCATCCTTTTGGGTGTTTGTAATCTAACCAGTAAAAGAGAAGAGGTGCATCTCTGTATCTTGGTGTGTAAATTGAGTGTTTATGCATCAAAGAGCTCTTTGTGCAACAGCAGCCAGGCGCACAGCCACTAGAATAGCACTGGTGTGACACTTACAGCTTGCTCTTTGTAACCATCGTGCCACCGCTGACAAACACCTCAAAACATAAAGCATTGTGAGCCAGCCAACCAGCTTTGTTTTGCTTAGTTTGTCTGTATCAATAGTAAAACAGAGCAGCTTGACGGTTTCTGAAACCACAAAAGCTGGTGGCCACAAACAGAAAAAAACATTAGGATTTTGAAAGTAAGACAAATGGGATTCTTCTGAAAGTTTGTAATTGGTTAGAATCCAAGTAAAAGAAGCTCTAAGACACAAAAGTTAGAGAAACTTTTTCTATTTGTAACAAACACCAAGTCTGTATACATGATTATGTCTTTGTCCTTTTCCTCAACTATCCATCACTTAAACCAAACATAAAATTTAAGTTTAGCTCTCTTTCCTTCCCTCAGATTAAATAACAGAACAGGGGGACTTTTTGTTCAGCCTTAAAACCGAACTTGTGGCTTTTTCATCAAGGTCAAATGACACAAACTTCTACCCCAAGACTTCTACTTCGACTTGCTAAGCATGTGAATAGTTTAACAGGCACAGTGTGTATGCATTACTGTGACACCTTACTGAATGAGATGAGATAAAATGGAATCAACACTACAAGCATCAGGCATAAATGTTAACTTTTAAACACTTCAGTGCTGGCTAAATTGAGTTTGAATAGGTTTGAATTTGTTAGTGTGTGTGGTTAAAGGGGCTGTATAATCTACAATACTCTGCCTAATTGTGTACAACTGAACAGAACAGACAAGCTCCACAAGGTTTTACGAGTGTGTGGGCTTTTGGACAGGATGTGTATGTGGTGAGGACAGAGGATTTGACCCCATTTGTCTGATGATGGAAATAAAACACTCCAAACCACAAATTGGGGGAAACATGAAGGAGGTAAAGCATGAGTCAGGATGTAAACCCTCTGACCCTCATACAAAATGTTAAAAAAAAAACAGGATTGGTGAAAAAGGTGGTACATTAAAATGGTATGGCCTTAGAAAATGTAAAATATACTTGTACAATAAAGCATGACGGAGACAGATCTACTACTCCCGTGCATACATACTTGCATGGACTTGTAGACAACAGCCCTGGCAATAGAGTAAAGGGGAGGTGCCATCTTCTTGTAGCAGAGGGTTAGTGGGAGTTGGAGGGGAGTTCTGCTCACGGAAAGAAAAGCAGATCTCTGGAATCAGGGGCGTGCTCCTTCTTGGACCTCTAGTAGGATGAGTAGGGCTGGGAAGGGTGGACATGTCCTTGACTGCAGTAGGCCTAAGGTCATCCATTTTGTCTTCAGCCTAAGGGTGAGAAATAACACCTGTTGTTAAGATAAGATAGGACTTAATTGATCCCAGAGAAGAAAAAAAAATAACTTGTACAGCAGCTCTTGGACAGTGCAAAAAAAGAATAAGAAAACAAAAACCAATCTAGTGCTTTAAACTGTTTTTGACTATAGTATTACTGGGACTTGTTGATATGTAGAGCAAATGGGTGTCATCTTTCAGTTGAAGGTATATAAATGATCCCAAAACAGAATTAGACTGAAACAGAACTATACATACCTGATAATAGGGCATGAAGAGCGTACACACAGCACAGTGTGGCTGCATGGTGGCTACATGAGCATTGTACTCCTTTTCTGCAGTGAAGCAACTCTTCTTATTCTGCCAGAGGTGTATGAGGGGCTTAGCCCATGCCTCCATTTCCTGTTCCTCTTCCTCTGCCAGACTTGCTTCAGGAGGTTCTATGTGGAGAGAAAAATCAAGTCTTGCAATCACTTATCTATTCAACTGGTGCTACTACTGTAAAGCCCACATGTTGATTTATGCAAAACTAAACACAAACCTTGTGTGAGGTAGTTTGTAATTAAGTCTATTCTAAATCAGTGTGACCTGGACAAAATTACTAACTGCTTACTCGGTTTAAATGTTGCTTTACATTGACATCAATTTATGTAACAATAATTAAAAGCTCTCAGCATAATAAAACAGGCCTCTCAGAGTCATGGTCATTTCTTACTGAGGGATAAACATCCAAAACGTCTGTTGTATAATTCATAGTTTTTACACCCTTTGAGATGACAAGTGTGTATATGATTAAGTGAGGTTGCTTTCTCAGCCCCTATTAAAATAATAAAAACAAAAGGTCTGTGTATCACTTATTTAACTGTGATCTGACAGAGAGTTAAATCTGTTTGGTTTATGTTTGCATTGACGTCAGAGCAATCTATCTGGGAGACATAAAAAATGAAAAAGGAGGAGAAGATTGGGGACGTTACATGTTAAATGCTCTATATTAAACTGAGTGCAATATATATTTTTGCACCGTATATCATTTTCTTTTACCTATACTAAAATTAACCAACAGAAGTCAAAGACAAAAGTTTTGAAAGACTGAACTTTTGTAAAAAAAAAAAAAAACATTACTGTAGGCTTGCAAATGGATTATGTTGAAGTGTCAAAATGTTGAATGCTTTAACAGATAGCCCAGCAGAGTCTTCTACATGAACTGTATGTGTTAGAGGTAGATCTTTTTGTGTATGAGCTCACCATCATCACTGGCAGCTTGTTGTTTGACAGCCGTGGGTACAGCCCTTGCAGTAGGTTTCCTGAGTGGGTGGCGCCAGCTCTTAGTGGTCCTCTTCACTGATAGGGCACGATACTGCAATGAACAAGACAAGGCAGCTATTACAGTACTCTAAATATGCCAATGACTCAGACAAAAGCCATGATATTTAATTGTGTGTAAATAAACACTCACAGCACAAACCTCCCCAGGTTCTAGGGCTGATTCACCACCCGCATTGTTACTTGGATCATTTTCTTCCTCTTCATCATATGAGTCACTACTGCTCTTGGCACTATATTGCTGCTCTTCCTCCTCTCCATCAGACCCGTCGGACACCTCATCTGGTTCTTCTGCTTCCCTCTGGTGCCCTCTCTCAAGCTTCCGGTAAAGTGAAAGTGCTCCAACTTCCTCTGTCTCCCTCCTCAGAAGCTCATAATCTTCACTGAGCCCCATTGGCTCAACAGTGCTGACTAGAGAGGTGGGCTCGAGCTGCGCCCAGGTGAAAGCCCTACTCTCCCCTTCTAGGTTGTCTGACTGATAAAGATCCTGTTGTGGGTCATCTGGGTCAGTGACCTGTTTGCACTGAGGTTCAGTCCACATGGTGTAAGGGAGAGGCTCATGGGTGAAGTCAGATGGGAGTTCAGGATTGAGATTTTGAATGACAACTGCAGGACTGTGGGAACTGAAGTTTTTCCAGATGCTGCTGGAGCAGGGTTTTGGCACCATGTCCGAGTTCTGGAAAGAACAGTGTATATAAGAGTTTGTTGCAGAATGATTTTGTGTGCATAATGTAGGGAAAAGGGCTGTAGGATTAGTGTTTGAGATCAAATTTGAATGTGAAATGTTTAAACTTACTGCATCATCTGTTTTTGGGAATACTGAGTCCTTTAAAAGATAATTACTTGAGCTAGGTTGTTGTTCTGTTAGAAGATTTGCTGTGTGGATCAGTGGTCCATAAGTAGCATTGCTGTGTCCAGGAGTAACACAATCCAGCTTTTTTGTAGCACTGTATGAATTTTGAAGCAGTTGGTAGTCGGAATGTTCTACTATAAGTGATTCTGTTGACAAGTCTAGGTCAGACTCATTTTTATCCTGTTTGTTGCCTTGAGCAGGTGAATAGCCAGATGGTGTCTCACGCTGAAGCACAGGCGCAGATTGGTGTTTGTATGGTATAGATTTGTGGACATGTGTTGGCCCATCATCAGCAGGGCTAAGAGAGGGCATCTCTTGGGTTAATACAGGTGGCAAAGGGCAGATTCCAAGCTTATGGACTGGCTCAGGGGTAAGAAGTGGCATATCAACAGCACTCCTCTGTAACAGAGGGGGGAAAAGGTTTTTCTTACTGGTGCTGTTTTTCAAATTGCTGTTGTGCCCTGCAGGGGAAAATGAGTCGCAAAATGTTTGACTACCCCCCTCTGCTGGCTCACTTTTATGATTATAAAGTGCTTCTGTGTTGTAGTGTGTGCTGATATGTTTAGGGTCTGCTGTGTCCATTTTGTCTGATTCAGCATTGTTCCTTGTGTTGTCAGCAGCAGTCTTTGGTGACGGGCTTGTAATATCTATGCATAAAGAACCAGAAGTCTGCTCTGCACAGTCAGGAGGACCCAGATTCTTCTCAGACTCAGAAATGCTTGCTGAGTGGATAGATATGCTGAATGTATCAGTCTTTGGCGAAGGAATGAAGGTAGGACAGTCCTGAGATGTTGAGGAATTCCGTGGTTTAGAGGAGCAACATGCCGACTCATTAATTCCTGGAGAGTGTGTAATTTCTTCAGGGCTCCTGCTCACGATAAGGGCACCTGAGAGGTGAGAATCACTTCTAGTGGCTGTCTCATTCTTTAGGTCCTTCTTAACTGGGGATGCAGAGGGAGTCAAAGAGTTGGATTTAGGAAATATATTAGAAAAGTCAAGGTCACTCTCTACTCGATTTACTTTGACCACACACATCTGCCTGCAAGGACCTGTTAGAAAAAATAATAATGTATAAAGCATAGACACAAATAAAATATGTGCAATATGACATTGATCGTATAAATGTGTATTTGTATAATCTTAGAAATGGCCTTACCAGAAAGCTCAATAGAGTTTGGATTTTCTCTGTGCTTTGAATCGGCTTCCCTGCTTTGTTTTTTCTTGTGTTCCTCTACTGTCTTTCCCACCTTGCAGGATGACCCTGCTGTAGACCTTCGTACTTTGGGCCCAACTGGACCACGTGGACCTTTCTTCTTGCTGCTGCTTAGTTCTGAGCTTTCTTCCAGCCCAATAGGCTTCTCTGTGGTTCTGAGGCGCTTAGAGCGCATGCGAGAGTGACTACTGCTTTGAGCAGGGATAAATAAAAAAGTACAATGAGACACCGAATAACATTGAAATATATTTTCCAAGATTTTGGCTTTGAGAAAAATATGGATGAAATAACTTATTTTTATTTACATAAACAGGTTGATATGAATATTGTAAAAGAATAACTGTAAAATATAGAATATTAGTACATTTTTGTACCCTTTATTTGTAGGTTTAGTCTTGCGTTGTCTTTGCAACCAGCTCTGCAGTTCAGGTGTTGTACTAGGGGTGGCCAATGTATGGTCGATCGCTGCAGAGTCTTTGGCCAGCATCCAGTTGGCATATCGGTCAGGCTGAAATCGCTTTACAAAAGGCTCCATGGATATCTTAACCATGTCCTTGCTACATGTACACTAGAGGAATGAAAAAGCAGCAAGTATAAATAATTAATAAATAATTAAATTCTGAATTAGAATAAAAGTGAGAGTTTTACCTGTGTAGCCACCTTTCCATAGTCTATCCAGCGAACAGTGGCAAAATTAGTGGATTCTGCACAGTTGAATCCATGATTGAAGCCAGCATGGTAGCCGTAAGGAAAAGTGATCATGAACTCTCCAGCTTCTTGGGTAATCTGCCAATTGGGAAAGACAATTCACAACATTGTGAACATGGCATGAACATTTACTGAAATTGAGCCCACCAAATGTTTCCTGGGGCTCCAGGTATATGATACTCTAATTGGCTGAAAACCAACCTTATCAAAGGGAATACCATACTTTTTGAGTATGGAAGGAGAGATTAAGGTCATCTTGTGACGAAGAAAAGCCTCACACCCCTTGAAGCTATTGGGGAAAAAGCCTGGCAAGAAGAAAGAAAAGGAAATACACTATTAACAAAGACAAAGTAGAAGGAACAATATGAAGTATAGCTAGAACTAATACAACATCTGATGACAGCTGACTTTCTATTTAAACTTAGTAATGTTTTTAATTTAATAAATAAATATCAAAGGGCTTGACTTCAGAGCTGTGACTCAGTATTCAAGATGTGGCTATATACTAGTCCCACTGAAGCTTGTATATTGTACAACTCTACAAAATGGCCACCAATATTTGTTTCACATAAAGGGGACAATTACGGTGCTGAAGCTTTTCCATATCTGCCTTCAGTGTTCCATCATAATTGACATAAATTTTTGTGCTTACTTTGTAGTCCGCAGCCAAGCGGTTTCTTTATGCTGCAACTGTTATTTTGTAATTATTTAATCACCTCTACCCATTTCTATGGAGGTTTTAGAGAGAATAGAAATCATTAAATTTTACCTGTAGCCAGACGCTCTAGTCTCTTTCCGTGCTCAGGGGGGATAGCATACCTGTTTAGACAAAACAGAGCAGGCAAAATTACTTTTGACAGTGGGTGTTTGTATTGTTCCTTATTACTGCTCTGTAAAACACACTTAAGTTGCCATTTAAGTAACAGCAGAAAGGTTGACTGTTTCAATACTGCCATCAAGTGGTAGATAGCTGTAATAAATATAGGGCTTTCAAACATGTTTTGGACAGCCTCGTCAATAAAAACATAGTGTTCGTGTTATCCAGGAAAAATATACTTATTTGAAATGAAATGTGAAAAAATGAAAAAAAAAAATCAAGATTTTAAAATGTCTACAAGCCTAATCCTCTCTCTGCTAGGGACAAATAACTGACCCTGTTGTACTTTTTATCCCAGTCTCGCACACAATATAAATAACTGATTTTAAAAATCCAGGTGAAAAACCCAGGAAGCATGACAGAATTCCCCTGAAGTTTGACTAGGCACTCCATCCACCCTTGCGTCTGTCGCATTTCTATCATCATCATCTCACCAGTCAGCTTAACACAACAGAGAAAGACAGAGGTGAGAGAGGTACGTCAAGTAAAGGCAACCCCTGGAGTTGGAGGCGGTTTGGGGATTGAGGAGATGCAAGACTAGTGCATCTTTAAATTGCTCTCCTTCAGGGATAAGATTTCAAAATAGCATAAAAATGAAAGACTGCATGTCAGTGTGTGTACTCAATGATAAGCACGTGTGTGACTGTGTGCACATACTCGATGATAAGTGTGTGTGTGTGTGTGTTTGTGTGTCTGTGTGTGTAAGACATTGTGCACATACTCGATAAGTGTGTGTGTGTGTGTGTGTGTGTGTGTGTAAGACAGTGCGCACATACTCGATAAGAGTGTGAGTGTAAGACAGTGCACACATACTGGATAAGAGTGTGTGTGTGTGTGTGTGTAAGACAGTGCACACATACTCGATAAGAGTGTGCGTGTGTGTGTGTAAGACAGTGCGCACATACTCGATAAGAGTGTGTGTGTGTGTGTGTGTGTGTGTGTGTGTGTGTGTGTGTGTGTGTGTGTGTGTGTGTGTGTGTGTGTGTGTGTGTGTGTGTGTGTGTAAGACAGTGCACACATACTCGATAAGAGTGCGAGTGTAAGACAGTGCACACATACTCGATAAGAGTGTGAGTGTAAGACAGTGCACACATACTGGATAAGAGTGTGTGTGTGTGTGTGTGTGTGTGTGTGTGTGTGTGTGTGTGTGTGTGTGTGTGTGTGTGTGTGTGTGTGTGTGAGTGTAAGACAGTGCACACATACTCGATAAGAGTGTGTGTGTGTGTGTGTGTGTGTGTGTGTGTGTGTGTGTGTGTGTGTGTGTGTGTGTGAGTGTAAGACAGTGCACACATACTGGATAAGAGTGTGTGTGTGTGTGTGTGTGTGTGTGTGTGTGTGAGTGTAAGACAGTGCACACATACTGGATAAGAGTGTGTGTGTGTGTGTGTGTGAGTGTTAGACAGTGCACACATACTCGATAAGAGTGTGAGTGTAAGACAGTGCACAAATACTCGATAAGAGTGTGTGTGTGTGTGTGTGTGTGTGTGTGTGCGTGTGTGTGTGTGTGTGTGTGTCACAGAGCTTCATGGGAATGTGTGTGTCACTGTCTGAGTATGACACTGATCCCTGTGGGGTTGTAGGGCTCACTGCTCTAATGAGCACAACTCCCTCCAGGGTAAGAGGGAGAGAGAAGTGCAGCAAGCCATAAAAATATATATATATATATATTTTTTTATTTCATAATCTACTTGTATAAATAAACCATACAATATAGTAAATTATAAATATAAAGGTTGTGTGTCCTCATACATTTGTTTCTTTTACCAAAACAAGGATTGATAACGACTTAATTCATTCCAAAATGAATTTTAGCATGATAGACCATGCACAAAGAGAAAAGTGTGTGTATGTTGAATTGTATTGCCCTATTGTGTGTGTATGTTGAATTTACAGTCAAATAAGTTATTCCCTTGTTGCAAAAGAGATTTTATTTTATGGGTTAAAAAAAATCTGTAAAAATGTTGCATATAATATTTTGTTCTATATAGGGCCAGTACATAGAACATAGGGTCAACGTTTTATTGTGTTTTATTAGTATTAATGCCACTTCCACTACACCAAGATGTGTTATTGTGATTGTGTTATTAACAATGAACTGTTTACATGAGTCCTTTGAAAAATTGGAGTTAATAGACCTACTGTCTATCACAGTTCTGTAACAATTGTAATGTATTTTTAAAGCTATAGTTGTTAATGTTGTGTTGGGTTGTATTTTTAGATCACAGCAGCACATCTGTGTGATTTTAATTCTAACTAACCATGACTTGGGTTCTCCAAAGTGGAGGTAGTTGATACTGTAGAGATCCATATCTTCAGTGTGCCAAGAGAAAGATGTCTTCCACATGCCGAAGTATAGGTACGGGGTGTTGACACCTTGGATTGATACACCACAGTCCTCCTCTATGACATCCAAAATTGAGTTCAGGTGGCCAATATTCCACTCTTCTATATCCTAGGAAATTACAAACACCAGACATGGAAAATGTTAATCTATTCAATACTGGCTATAAATATAGTACATGCTTTGACTATTGGGTTAAAACTTCTGTAGCATTATGTTTATGAATCAAAACAGCAGACAAAGCCAACCTCATCATAGAGGCTGCCACTGACATCAGCACCATATATGGGTGAAACAAATGTGAGGTTCTTCCAGTACTTCCTCTCAAGATCTTCATAATTTAAGTAGCGGGGTGTGCAGTACCTGTATACATTTTGAGAAAACCACTTTAATACATTGTATTTTGTAACAATAAACTATGTCCACATTACTCACATGTCACTGTTAGCTAATCTCCTAAATTCTTGCACACTTAGAGGCTTTTTCTGGATGTTATATTGAGTAAATAGCCCTGACTGCCCAGCAACCATCTGCTGGATGGGAGCATCAATTTTCAGGTCATCTATATCATCATAAGTACGTCGTGGCTTCCATCCATTTGGGGGAATAACCTTAAGAATCAAAAGGAAGGTAAGTGAAGTAAAGTTAAAAAAAATTAAATATAAAAAGACAAAATTAAAATTTTTCAAAACTTTATTTTTTACTTTTTATAGCTAAAGGTTCTAGGATTATACCAAAATACTGACCTTAGCCAGACCGGCACGATGGGCACCCTGGGACTCCATATAGACAAGGTACTGGTTGAAGTCCCTAAATTCCTCCATGGTTGGCCTGAAGGTCATAATTTTGCAGGTGGGGTTTGCAGGGGTGTACACCTCTGCTCCCGCCATCCTGCTGCTTTCCTTTTGTGACCTGAAACCACACAGTACTTAGAATTTAGCTCATACAGTGACTTATGGCTAAGTTTTTATTTGTTATTTACTGCACCCAAGTTGTCCATGTAGGGTGCCCTGGTCATGTTTATATTAAATTTGAAAATTGTAACTTGTAAATGTAAAGTTAGAATTGACCAAAAAATTTAAAAAAATCTGCATTTCTAGTAATAAAAAATATACGGTGTCTTTGACATAGTTTTCTCATTAAAATATCATAATTTAAGATCTTGTGATAACAAATTAGATGTAATAGAAAATGGAGAGAAACATTTAGATTCTTAGAGCTAACATACACAATAATATTCTATTTACCGCCGTTTAAAATTCGAATCTTTTTTAATATTAAAATATATGTTAAGCCATATTTGTTGAGTAGGTTGCAATCCAGTGGTGTAAGTTAAGAACTAACCACTAGATGGAGGTAGAGGTTCAACACATTTGATCCCTTGATCACTGATGATGCCAACAACCCTTTTCAGATTTTGTCCCATCCCATTCCAAGTCTGACTTTAATGTGAACTCAGACAAAGGAACACGTTGCCCCCCAAAATTGTTGTGGTTTCAAAACGTAGTATTTTTAGATATATTTTTTTTTACAAGAAAGCACATTATAATGGCGTACAACATAATTGTGTAATACTAAAGTTGCGGGTTGTAATAAGTAATTAGAAATCAGATTTGATTAGTAAATAGTTCATCCTAACACTATTACTTTGTTTGGCAACAATATAACAAACAATATACAAATTATAAAAAGTCAGTTATTGTCCAGGAAACTATAAACAACATGTTTAACTATTATTTAAAGGTGTATTAAGCATCTAGACGGATCTTTGTCTGTTGTCTACCAAACCAGCTAACTTAGCCAACTAGCCTACGTTTTGTTGTGATGCCAAATAATGGCTGCACAAATAGCGCTCCTTGCTAGCTCAACTGACTAGCTTGTTTTTTGTTTGTTCTTTGTTTTATTTACAGTGATTTCTTATTAGAAATAACGCTATTTGATAATGTAGTTTGCGGTATAATCTAAGATTACAAGACTCTCCTTGATTTAATGTTATCAATTATAAGTATTAAGCTCCCTACCAAGGCTAACTTGAGTCAGTATGGTTTAAATGCCCCTCGCAAGGTGGCTGCTGAAGGGAGGCCCGTAGCACCCTTGCCGTCTGACTTTGTGACTTAAAACTCAAACTGTCAAATTGTCTTAATGTGTAATAACTACATATTTACTATTTCAGACACGTCTCGCCAAATACCTACTAAGAACGCGATGTGCACAATGGCATAAGCGTGTACCAACTTCCCAATAAGGTTGGAAGCTGCTAGTGGTTAGCTTTCAGAGCTCAGCTAATTTTGCAAACAATCACCAAATGCACGACTTGTTAAAACAAACAAAAAGTCTATACATTCTGGATATTTTCGGGACATGCATAACACAAGTTACAACTCAGCTATTTAGTGTATTACCTTGATTTGATGAAAAAAGTCGTGTAGTTGTTTATCCCTTCCTTGTTCACCCAGCTGATTCACATGACAGCTGCCCTTACTGCTGCTACTGCTTCGTTCCGTAGAAGCGACGCCGCGTCCCCCAATCTGTAAAAGCTCTGGATACGGATACTGTGCGCGTCAGGCAAACGTTAACAAATTCATCGTGGACTCATCCATATGCTGTGAGATCTGTATACCCTAAACGCGTAACAAGCTATGGGTGTGTTTTCTAAATTCCTAAAATATGTTTTTTAACACACATATAACTTGTTAAATCCATGGCTTGGTTTTCTTTTATTGTTTTTTATTATTTTTTTTTATCCTAAGCAGTAATCATCTTATTGAAATTTATGATATTTTCCCCTGAAATAAATGGGTACCACGTTGAACCTACAAACTTAAAAAAATTGATAGAAAATGGTAAAATTCACAACGTTAATAAGCCTAAAAATCACTGTTTCAGAATTTTTAAATAGTAAAAATAAAATTGTTGTGTATTATTTTTAAAGCAATCAATTGCACGTATTAAGTGCCAACACTACTTCACACATAAACATTATTAATTGCTGTTTTATTAGACTTGATAATACGTCTTTGTGCTTTCACTTGAAATACAATAAATGTTGTATTTTATTGTTTTTCTAGTATACAATGCCAGGCGCTGAAACTGTTTTTTGGCGGAATAGTAAAAAATCCGCAACTGTTTGGTAGTTTGAAGAATAATTTTTCAAATAATTCTTCAAATAATCAAACATTGTTAAGTGTGTAAGCATGTGTAAGTAGATTGAATGCAGTGTTCACTCTGAGCTCTAGGGGTCGCTAAGGGCATGTGCATGCAAACATGGCTGCCCAGGATGAACTCAGTAAGTTTCTCTTTTCGTTTTTGGCGAATATTATCATATGTTTGTGTTTGTTTTAAATTGACAGTCATTTAATTGACAGAAATTGTATCCAAATAGGTTAGGGAACTTTGCGTAGTAACATTAAGGTTAATGTTAGTTAGTTATAGCAAGCCACCAGCTTCTGCAAGCCACCAGCTTCTGCTAGCATGCTACAAGACGTCAGGAGGCCGTATGCACAGTCATGCTCAAAAATTTTACTATCACGTCCGTTATCAATTAGTATTATATATATTATCAATTATTAAAATAATGTGTTTAAGCTATGAAAATGTGTAACATTATTATGTAAGCGTTGCTAGAATAAAAAGACTGCGTTTTTAGAGAAATGATAATATCCATGTTCATGTCAGCTGCTGAAGCTAAGTGGGTAGTTTGCCATGCTTCGACAAGGAAAACAATTATGGGTAATGCCACAAATGACTAGCCTCGCTTAGCTAAGTAGACCAATATTTACATGGATCCGCTTCTGGCGCTTTTGAGATTAGGTGATGCCCATTCAAATCAATATGAAAAAAATAGCTGAGGTGATGGAGTTTTTCAGAAGAATTACGACTTCTTGTATTTAATTCATCAAGTTTCTCATTGAAAGTCTTGCTTGTATTTGTGACAGATCAACTGGAACGTGTGTTTCTTCGTCTGGGACACGCAGAAACAGATGAACAACTACAGGACATTATCTCCAAGTTCCTGCCTCCTGTTCTTCTTAAACTCTCCAGTGTTCAAGAGGGTGTTCGAAAGAAAGTAAGGGGGTGTTACTGCTTTGTCTGATCAGATTAAAATGTTGTCACTCTGAAATTACCCACAATATATTTGTATGATTAGCAACTTTAAAGTATGCCTAGTGAATGACTGTGAAAGTAAATGGTTTTCTGTCAGACCTGTGACCAACTGGCAATTATCCAGGGTATACCCCACCTTAGACCCAAAGTTGCTGGGATAGGCTCCAGTCACCTGCAACCCCTAACAGGAATAAGCAGAAGAAAATTAATAAATCAATGTATTATTGTATTGTATTGTATCTGTTCTGCAGGTAATGGAGCTGTTGGTGCACCTAAACAAGAGAATTAAAAGTCGGCGTAAAATACAACTGCCAGTGGAAACTCTGCTTGTCCAGTACCAAGATCCGGCAGCAGCGTCTTTTGTGACCGTAAATATATAATTTTGCTTTTACAGTTCTAACTAAATTGTTTTCACACTGTATGTGGAGATTGGGTTTTGGATTCAATTTATGTATATATTTCCATCAGAACTTCACAATTATTTATATCAAAATGGGATATCCTCGCTTGGAAGTAGAAAAACAATGTGAGTTGGCACCAACTCTCCTCACTGCCATGGAAGAAAAGCCACAACCACAACAAGACAGGTGACGATAGACCTTTTATGATTAAACATTTGTCTAATTTATTCTGAATTATGAAACTTATACTTCTTTTCATTTTGTCTTCTTACAGCCTTATGCACCTGCTGATTCCTACTCTTTACCATATGAAGTATCCAACTGACACCACCAAGAGTGTCTCTCTTTTTAACTTAACAGAGAGGCCAAAAACTGTACAGCTGCTGCTGGAGTTCATGTTGGACGTCTTACTTATGCCTTATGGGTGTGTTTCAGAGTAATTTTTATTCCGTTTTCTAGTATTTGCGCAAATGTGTTCACAACTTTATCACCAACTTTAGGTTTGTGTTGAATGAATCTCCGACACGCCCATCTTCCTCCACATCGCAAGGAGGCGCAGCGGATGGGACAGTGGCTAGTACTGGCCAGGGTCTTCCACAGCCTCCCCCAGGAATGAGTGTGTATGCGGCTAAAAGGGTGATTGGAGAAACCCAGTGGAGTGCTGAGCAACTAGAGCAGGTACAACCACCACAATATCATGTCCTTGCAAAGTAGATGTTTTTAATATTTTAAAAACGAGTGTTTTATAATTCTCATAATGAGAATTCCTAAACCTTTTAATGTGTCCCTGCATGATGTTTTTAACAGTGTAAACTAGGTATAGTCAAATTTATTGAAGCAAAGCAAGTTCCAGAAGTGGAAACCGTTGTGCATCTAGTGGTGGCATCTAGTGATACCCGTCACGGTGTTGCAACTGCAGCTGATTTGGAGCTCAAAAGCAAACAAAGGTGAGAGACAGCTTCATGTTTTTATTCAGCTTATTTCAGTTTATATTAAAATGTAACACCATAGTTTTAAAACCAATCCAGGGTTTGCACTTATTTAAAAAGTTTTAGCTAAACTGTTTGACTAGTATTGTGAAAACGCAGCATATGTTTTGTACAAATTTGTTCATTGTTTGCTCTTACCTGTCAGCATTATTGATTGGAACAATCCTCTAATTATCAACAAGATGTACAAAGTGTACTTGGGCGATGTTCCGCTTAAATCTAAGGTTTGTAACCCAACTATTTCATAATGCATATTTGAATGCTTTTAGGTGCACTGTCTTTACTAATAGTCTAACATTATATCAGGGGGGCGCCATAAAGCAGGAGCTTAAACATGAACCAGTTAGTACCAGAGTCAAAATGAAGATCCTGCCTCATTTTCTTCGATCACGTCTTGCTGCAGAGTGCTTCCCTGCTAATATTCAGGTAGGCCTTTCTACACTGACTTGTCAGTTTGAAGAGGTGCTAGTTTAGAACCTTTTAGCTTGTCTGTATTTTATATATACACTCACCAGCCACTTTATTAGGTACACCTGTTCAATTGCTTGGTAACACAAATTGCTAATCGGCCAATCACATAGCAGCAACTCAGTGCATTTAGACATCTAGATGTGGTGAAGTTGACTTGCCGAATTTAATACCAAGCATCAGAAAGGAGATTTTGAACGTTGAATTGTTTTGTGCCAAAAACTGCTCAACTACTGGGATTTTCACACACAACCATCTCTAGGGTTTACAGAGAATGGTCCAAAAAGAGAAAATATCCAGTGAGCAGCAGCTGTGTGGACAAAAATGCCTTGTTGATGTCAGAGGAGAATGGGTAGACTGGTCAGATATGATTTAAAAAGGCAACAGTAAATCAAATAACCACTTGTTACAACCAAGGTCTGCAGAATACATCTCTGAACGCACAACACGTCAAACCCAGAAGAAGATGGGCTACAGCAGCAGAAGACCACAGCGGGTGCTGCTCCTGTCGGTTAAAAACAGGGAACAGAGTTTACCATTTACACAGGCCCACCAAAATTGGACAATAGAATATTAAAAAAAACATTGCCTGGTCTGATGAGTCTCAATTTCTGCTGCAACATTCAGGTGATAGGGTCAGAATTGAAAGCATGGATCCATCCTGCCTTGTCTCAATGTTCAGGCTGGTGGTGGTGGTGGTGGTGTAATGGTGTGGGGGATATTTTTTTGGCACACTTTGGGCCCCTTAGTACCAATCGAGCATTGTTTAAACGCCACAGCCTACCTGAGTATTGTTGCTGACCATGTCCATCCCTTTATGACTACAGTGTAACCATCAGAATAATGTACCATGTCACAAAGCTCAAATCATCTCAGACCGGTTTCTTGAACAGGACAATGAGTTCACCTTACTCAAATGGTCTCCAGTCACCAGATCTCAATCCAATAGAGCACCAGGTACCAAACATCTGGTTGTCGTGACGGGCTATCTGAAAGGTGCACAGTTGGTCCTCAGCACAAATTTAATTTTTGCCACATTAAAATTGCAGCTGGTATTGAGACAATATCACAATCATATAATCCCAATAATATTACAATGCGTAACGTGTCCTTGCCACGCGCCTCTCCACTCATTGCTTTCAGCGGAGACCACAGCAGCAGGAGCTGTGCGCAGTCAAAGCCACAGAGATCTCACGGAGCTGCACGCACAAGTGAGCTGACGTTCAGCTGTTTGCCTTGTTTTAGTGTTCTTCTGAAAGCAGCTTGTTAGTAGTGGGCTAAAGTGAGGTTTGCAGTAGAGCTGAGTTTGTGAGTAGCACAGTGGGCAACGCTAACAAGTTGCTTGCATTAACCCTTGTGCATCTCTTTTGGTTTTTAACTGTACGGCACAGAGAGCGGTGTGAGTGAAGTTTGAGCAGCTGAATGGCTCCGCTGGGTCTTGGCGCTAGTTAACTTTGAGCTACCCCTTCATATGACAAGGGTTAATAACTTAAGCAGAATTAAAAGTAATTTTTAAGTTTAATGAGAACACAGTTTGGATTAAATAAAAGTATAAACACATTTTATCTTTATAATTTAGTAACCATTCATTAACATGGCTTTTTAATTATTATTTTTTTTTTTTTACTTTTTATATTTTTTTTATTTGTGTAAAGTATTTATACATTTTATTTTTGTATAACTTAGTGTTTTGTTCAATTAGCATTTTTTTTTGTGTTATTCTTTGGTACAATAACGCATAACCTTGCGTGTTGTCCATTATCGCTTGTTGCTCACCACAATTGCATAGAAGCAGTAGATTTTGCTGTAATAAAGCTAGTAGGCTTAGTAGCTTCTGCAGCATGAACACAATCATGTAGTCCGCCATTATTGTTGTTGCTGTTACGTGTTACGCAGCCAACACGTGATGTGATGACATCGTTTCACAAAATATACAGATTGGCTGTACAAACGAAACCACAAGAGTGTCGATTTCAGATTTATCCACTTTAGGACCCGGTTTAAAAAAATAGCGGATTCAGTCTCCCAAAACGCCGGATTCGTGTGGATGAAACATCAATACAATTAAAAATGTGTACGTATACATTGATACGCGTTTCCGTGTGGATGGCCCCTAAGACAGTTATGAAGGCAAAAGGGGGTCCCACCGTTACTAGCAAGGTGTACCTAATAAAGTGGCCAGTGAGTTTTTTTTATATAGGTAAAAAAATATATATTTTTAAGCGTTAAAGCTGCCCTTTTAATTGTTAATCTCCAGAATTGTCATCGACCTTTTTTCTTTTTTTTTTTTTTTTTGCAGGTTGTGTATGATGGTCTCTTTGGAGCCAACACCAACAACAAACTGCTGTCACTTACATTACAGTTTGTCCATCACATCTGCATGGTGTAAGATGAACATTTAAAATCTCTACAATATGTTAGTATTCGTGATTTCTGTTTAATATGGCATTTAGAAGGTGTTCCTTCCTCTTTTCAGGTGTCCTGACACAAATAAGCCATTAGGTCTAATGCTGCTTAATGGTCTAACCAAGCTCATCAATGAATACAAGGAGGTAAAAAAATGAATAAAAATAAATAAATTTGACATGCATATTTATTTTAACGAGACATCTCTTGCTTTTGCAGGATTCTAAGTTATTATGTGTTGCATACTCTGCTGTTGGAAAGCTATCAAGGTATTAACAAAGAACATATTATATTAAACAATTTCATCTTAGTTTCTAAATTTTTTAAATTTTCTTTCATGTTTTCCTTTAGCCGAATGCCACAGCTTTTCACAAAGGACATTGCCCTTGTTCAGCAGTTTTTTGAGTCTATGTGCAAGGTGGGTAAAACGTTGGATGACACTTTATTTGACACTACACTTGATACATTGTATCTCCTTGTGTAACAAACTGTAATAACATTTCACTTCATACATAGTGGAATTATGTGTACTTACATATTGTAGGGGTCGGTATGTATGTAGTTACATATTACAGTTTGTTACACAATGTGTTACATTGCCTCGACCTCATTAAGTACAATGTATCAAGTGTAGTGTATAATGAAGTGTTTCCAAAAGTTGTGTATCACTTAACATGCATTTGAATTTGTATATATAAAGTAATTTTTACCGACCTTGTTCAGTGACTGATTTTTGTATTTGATTTTCACTTTTAGGAGGAGGCGGATGTTCGTCTAGCCATTCAGGAGGCTCTATCTATGATGGTTGGTGCATTTGCTAACCTGCAGGGAGCACAGCTAAACGTGATGGAAGCGCTTGTTGCAGCATATATTGTAAAGGTTAGTGAAACATTTACTCAAAGGTAGGAATTTTGTAGTAAATAAGCAACAAGCATCCCTTTTATTAAGTAGACCTTTGTTTATTTTATTCCACATGCCACAGCCAGAAGTACAGGTTCGCCAGGTGGCCATGAAGTTTGCAAGTACTGTCTTTGCACTTGACCATGTACCATCAAGGTACCTTCTGCTCCTGGCAGCTGGAGACCCGTAAGATTGGCACACAAACATTCACAAATAAATAATCTTTAGTTAATTTTTTTAGTATTGCAGAAAGTGTACCAAGTTTTTTGTGTTTTTAGGAGGGAAGAAGTTAGTGGAGAGGCACAAAAGGTTCTAAGGACTGTTACTAGTAAGGGTCCAGAGAAGGAAGGACCAAAATCACTGCCCTCCTTTCCAGACATGGTTGCCTATGTTGAGGAGAAAGTAAAATATATATTTTTTTTGTTTTATTGTTTTCAGTGTGTAGCTGCTGTAGGCATCAGATACATGTAATGAATCTCAGGTAGTTTTGTTTTTGTCCTTTTTTTTTAGGCAGCACAGAGAATCAAGACTCCAGCTAAGTACATTGTTGGGACATCGACCATCCCCTTTAATCCATCTGCATTTGTGGAGGTAATTATGGTGTGATACTTTTTGGTGCAAAAGTCTGGCTTTATTGCCTACTCACGTCTTACTATTCTTTTACCAGATAATATTGTACCTGAGGATGTGTTTAGCCCACAGTGCGGGTGTCACACCCATGTCTGCACGTTTAGCAGATATGCAGGATGATGCCCCAGCTATTGGCCACTATGTCCAAACATTGCTGTCCTCTGAGCGTCAATCTAGGTCAAAAGAGACTGAAGTGAATCCAGTGCATGTCTATATAGATCTGCTGCAGCAGCTTCTGTCTGCTGTAGGAGGTAAGTGTCTTTTAAGTGGGTAAACAATAATTTAGGTGGGTAAACTGTCACATTTGTTAGAACAATAATAATCGAAGTAACTTATCCGTTGGCTGTTTAAACATTTTAAATGAGAATTCATGTATGTTACTTTTTTCACCTTTTAAACAGGAATCCCAGTTATGTACTGTTTACTGGAAGTGGTGTCGGTCTGTCCTGAAAAATTAGCTCCTAGATTTTTTGATAAAATTGACTGGATCAAAGTAAGTTATAGTGCATTTTTAGATAAAACAATGGATACTGTTTTCCACAATATGTATGTAATATGTTTGATTTTTCAGAGCTTGATGAATACAAACAAGGAAGACATGAGGGAGCTTGCAGCACAACTTTATGCCGTTGTCGTTTCTACCATGACTGGCAACGAATTGCAAACGGCTGTGCATAACCTCGTCAAAATTACAAAAGATAATCATGTAAGCCAGTAACCCTCTACATATTACTTGGATGTTTGGGAGTTACCTTACCTGGTGTTGTTTTACTACAGAGTCCTGAGACTCAGCATGGTGCCATTTTGGCTCTTGGCTTTATGGTGGGAAGGTATATGAGCAAAAAAAAGTCTGTGGCATCGAGGCAGCAGTTGAACATCACACACCAGGAGGATGATGAACTTGTTTCACTGGCAACTAAGACAATTGGTAGGTTTATTTTTATCTAAAGTTTTAAGGAGTGAATTTATTCATTATTGGCCTTATCCACTTAAGTCTCCCTTTGTTGATGTCCACCCAGGTTCTTTCCTGGACAACACTAGTGCACTGTTGGCAGTTGCAGCTTGTACAGCACTTGGAGAAGTCGGACGTAATGGGGCCCTTCTTATTCCTGCTGAAGGTGAAGGCTTCACCAAACTATCTGCTGTGGAAAACCTATTGGCTCGCATCCCTTCTGGCAAAGAAAGCACTAAAGTAATTTAACACTTCCAAATAGATGAGGAAAATTTGTGAAGATTTCAAACTATCTGACTTTGCTCCTCCCATATCCAACTTGTGTGTTCAGATGAAGGAGCGATCAATCCATGCTTTGGGCTACCTACCAGTAGGAGATGGTGACTTTCCTCATCAGAAAAAGCTGCTGCAGGGTCTTATGGACTCTGTGGAGGTAAATGTGTAACAAATGTAGTACATCACCATTGGGGCAGGTGCAAGCAATGAATATTTTTGAAGTAGTTCCCATGTTATACTGACCGCAAACATTTAATGTATGTCTATTCTTCACAATTTCCTAGGCAAAACAAGTGGAGCTGCAGTTCACAGTTGGAGAAGCTATCACAAGTGCTGCTATAGGTACAAGCTCTGGAGCAGCCAGAGACCCTTGGACATGTACTGAGGAACAATACAGTCCGCCTATCGGTAAGGAGTCAAATTGTGCTTGACATTTAATTTTAGTTATCACTTAAGACACTATGAACCCTAAATCAGCAAAGCTCCATTGTCTATTATAATGATTTGTTTACCCATTGCCTGTTTTAGATATAAAAAATAATGACATGGTACCTTGGGTCCTCAACTCCATCCTGGCAAAATATATACCAAGCCAAAACCCCCATGTCCGACAGGCAGCCTGTATCTGGCTACTTTCCATGGTGAAGAAACTAAGCCAACACAAGGAAATAAAGGTGACAAAGATTGTTCATGTAATTATTTGAATAATTGTGATGTCTTGTTGCACTTTGCTTGACCTTGAGCATCCAACATTAGGGCTTAGATGATCAGTAGAATATAATTGTATCCTTTTAGCAATATTAAACTATTTACTTCTATGTTGATACAGTCACATTTAAAGGAGATTCAAAATGCATTCATCTCTGTCCTCTCAGAGACTGATGGTAAGATGGGTTTTTGTTTGTTTTTAGATAGTACATTACATTTTCTTTGTTGTTTTTTCACACCTTTTTTTATATTGTTCATTCTCTACTTTTTTTTGCAGAGCTGAGTCAGGATGTAGCATCTAAAGGTCTTGGCTTGGTCTACGAGATGGGAGGGGAGAAAGACCAACAGGAACTGGTGTCAACCCTGGTGGAAACACTCATGACTGGAAAGAGGTGAGGGCAATATTAAGATTAATATTATATACATAGATTATTATAAATCAAGGGCAAGACATGTTGCCATTGCTCACATTATGTTTTCTGTTAGGGTAAAACATACAGTATCACATGATACAGAAGTGTTTCAAGGAGAGGATATGGGGAAAACACCTGATGGGTAAGAAAATTAAATATGTCTTGAGACACAGAAATACAAAATCTATCAAAGTTTTATATATATATATATATTATTCTTTTATTTTATTTTATGATCCTTTAAAGCCATGGGTTGTCCACATACAAAGAACTCTGCTCATTGGCCAGTGACCTAAACCAGCCTGATCTTGTCTACAAGTTTATGAATCTGGCAAATCACCATGCCATGTGGAACTCCCGCAAGGTATAAGACATTTGTTCATCTTAATTATTTTAATATCTTTCCTTTGGACTTATCTTTCCTCTTTTTTTCTTCAGGGAGCAGCATTTGGGTTCCACATGATTGCAGCCAAAGCTGGGGAACAGCTTGCCCCATTCCTTCCACAGCTAGTGCCTCGTCTCTATCGATACCAATTCGACCCTAACCTGAGCATTCGCCAAGCCATGACCAGCATTTGGGATGCTCTCGTCACTGATAAGACCTTGGTGAGATTTGATATAGTGTTTACTTGTGCCATAGATATTAACTGCAACATTTACAGTAAGCCTCTTAAACGTTTGTGCTTGTGATACAGGTGGATAAATATGTTAAGGAGATTTTGCAGGATGTCATGTCCAATTTGACCAGTCCCACTTGGAGAGTGCGAGAGTCCAGGTAGAATAACTACAATGGTTATATTGTGTGTAGGTCTGCTGCGCTGTCATTTAGTTATTTATGTTTTTTGGTTCCAGCTGCTTAGCCCTGAATGATTTAATTAGAGGTCGACAAGCTGATGACCTAAGTGACCACCTAGCAGAAATCTGGGAGATACTCTTTAGAGTCCTTGATGATATCAAGGTTAGTAGAAATTAATCATCATTAGATGGATTTTAAAGATATATTAGTATGGAATCTTCTCTTGAAATTCTTACATACTATGCATACTATTTTTCTTTTCAGGAATCAGTGAGGAAGGCAGCAGACATCACTTTGAAGACACTGAGTAAGGTGTGTACACCATTGAAGACCTAAAAACACTACTGTTTTGTTTGTTTTACCCACATTGTTCACTGAAGCCCTTTCCTTGTGTCTAGGTGTGTATTCGTATGTGTGAGTCTACTGGCTCTGGAGCTCAGAAAACGGTGTCAGTGTTGTTGCCTACTCTACTGGAAAAGGGCATTGTTAGCAATGTCTCAGAGGTGCGCTCACTAAGGTATGTTTCTATTAATAAATGTTGTTTAATATAGGCATGGTTCTCTGTTTTGTCCTGTTTTTTTCTGAATGTATCTGTCTTTTGTACTATCAGTATTCAGACCCTAGTGAAGATTAGTAAATCAGCTGGTGCCAGGTTAAAACCTCACGCTTCCAGTCTCATCCCAGCTCTTCTGGAGGCTCTGACTACCCTGGAGCCACAAGTCCTCAACTACCTCAGCCTCAGAGCCACAGAGCAGGAAAAGGTATTTTTTTACCTAGTAATAGCTTTGAGTTATATGTTGTTTGACTGCATAAAAGAATGTCATAAGAGTAACTGTTTTGGCTACTGTAGAGTGCCATGGATGCTGCAAGACTCAGTGCCGCCAAGTCCTCCCCAATGATGGAGACAATTAATATGGTAAGATAAGTAACAGTGTGTTCTCATCGAGTTATGGCATGTTCTCATACTATAAATGTACTTCCATGTTTCAGTGTCTGCAGCACCTAGATGTTTCTGTGCTGGGAGAGCTGGTCCCTAGGCTCTGTGAGCTTCTGAAGAGTGGAGTGGGCTTGGGCACCAAGGTATAGACAGTGCTGTTTTTGATAAATACAATCTTTAAAAAAAAAAACACTAAAAAAAATATATAACCACTAAAAAAAATTTAGTGGTTGCCTAAAGTACAGAGGTTATGCTTTTTACAGGGTGGCTGTGCAAGTGTGATAGTTTCCTTAACAGTGCAGTGTCCTCAGGACCTCACCCCTTACTCAGGTATACTTTTGACCTTCATTATGGGATGTTAATTTAGTGTTTCTCAATCAATAACATTTGTGGTTTTCCAGGTAAACTGATGAGTGCCCTATTAAATGGTATTCATGACAGAAGCAGCGTTATACAAAAAAACATTGCATTTGCTCTCGGACATCTGGTCAGGGTAAGCATGTTTTTTATTCATTCATATATGTATATATATAATTTTATTTATTTATTTTTTTTTTGTTTTGTTCTGCATAATTAAAAAAAAAATAATTATATTTTTTTTCCATCAGACAGCAAAAGACAGCAGTGTAGAGAGGTTGTTGTTGAAGCTTAACTCATGGTACTTGGAGAAAGAAGGTGAGGATAATTGACCTAATCCCTTTGGCAATATAACACTAAATGGGGGCCATTCAAATGTAATGGTATGTGTTGGTTGCCTCCAGAACCTGTGTACAAGTCATCGTGTGCACTGACTGTGCATGCCATCAGCCACTACAGTCCAGATGTGCTAAAGGGTCATGCAGGAGTGGCTCTGCCACTGGCGTTCCTAGGAATGCATCAGGCAGCAGGTCCTGACGAGGAAAAAGGAGAGAACCACGATGCCACGCTATGGGCTGAGGTCTGGCAGGACAATGTACCAGGTATTATTAAATGTAACTGTTTGTTTTTTTAATGTAACTGCAATTTATCAGTGTATAGATTTTTATGCTTTTTACTGACATCAACTTTAATCAACAGGAAGTTTTGGAGGCATCAGGCTCTACATGACAGAGCTTATTGCGATATCACAAAAAGCACTGCAGTCCCAATCTTGGAAGATGAAGGCTCAAGGTGCTGCTGCCATGGCAACTGTTGCCAAGGAACAGACAGGATCATTGGTGGCACCACACCTTGGCCTGGTGCTATCAGCTTTAATACAGGCCCTAACTGGACGGACATGGGCTGGCAAGGTAACGACTGAGGACACAGAAGAACATTTCAAATGCAGAAAGAAACCGTTTAATTCCAATGTGACTTTTCTTTTATATAGGAGGAACTGTTGAAAGCCATTGGGTCAGTGGTGTCAAAATGCAGGTAACTGGCAATAACTTTATTTCTTTTTATGAGCAAAATCAGATACCATGTTTTGATTTTGTTATTAATTGCTATCTTCAGCACTGAACTAAAAAAGCCATGCCAAGGCCAGCCCACCATCTCTGAGGTCCTTGATGTTGTGTTGAAAGAATGTCGTAAAGAGAGTCTGGTCTACAAAATGGCTGCCCTGCAATGTGCTGGAGATGTGCTTTACAGCAGCCAAGAGGATTACTTCAGTGTAATTGCCGAAATACTTTTGCCTCTGATCAAGAAGGTATTATCTTGGTGCTATTTTGCTTTGTCGTTATGCAAGACTTGATCATAATCATTCCAGTTGAAAACACTTTTTTAATAACAGAGCTGTCCGGTAAGTCGTAGTGCTTCAAAAAGATCACTGGAGGATGGTGATGATGATGATGATGATACAGACAGAAAAGCGAAAGAGCTGCAGACCGAAGCTCTGCTTTGTGCTTTTGAGACACTTGGGAAAGCTTGGCCCAAAAATCCACAGACTCAGGGTAATTTTCTGAGTTTTTTTAGGGTTGGCATAACTAATTTTTTTCACTAACTGGTTACACATTAGTAAAACATTTCTAAATGTATGTTTTTTACCTGTTTTCAGCTTGTTTTCAAGTGGAGGTGTGTAATGTGATGTGTGCACACTTGGGGTTGAGCACCTGGAAAGTGCAGCTGGCTGTTTTAAACTGCATGAAGGCATATTTCCAAGGGTAAATGTTATTATTTCATAGACAGTTATTGAAGAAAAGTTTAAAGCAAAGGCATCTGTATCTGTAAACGTTTCATCTCTTAATTCCTATAGTCTTCTTTTCAATTCTGAGGTTGACTGATACAACAGACCTAGACCCTTCACCTTGAAAATTAAGTTCAGATGTCTTTGCATTAACCTTTTCTTCAAGTTGTCCTACATGACAGAGAACCTTCACAGACATGGACCGTTAATTAAGAACTGCTCAGAAAACTAAGTTGGCCCATTTGTGCTTGTTTCCACAGGTTACTGCTGCTAGAGAAGGGAAATCAAAATGTTAATGACATGTCCCAAATACTTACAGAAACCTGTGCTGCTCTCACACATCCTTTAGGTAAACTCAAATATACTTTGTCAAAGTCATTGCTTTTATTAAAAAAAGTTTTCTGTAAAAAATCTAACTTGGTTTTACCTGCTTTTTCTGTCTGTCTAGAAAACAAAAGTTATTCTTCTGTGAGAACAGAAGCCCTGTCAGTGGTGGACCTGATTGTGAAAAAAACTGGAGGTGAGGTTTTTTGCGCATTATAGATTAAACTGTTATAAAATGTTACAATAGTTTTCCACACAGTAAAATGTATTATAATTGTTATTTGACAAAATTATTATTTTTCTTTTTTAAACAGAGAGTGAACAGTGGGACTGTGTGTCTGCAAAGAGCCGGGAACAGCTGCAGCGTTCCTTGTCAACACTGCAGTCGGACAACAGACCTGATCTGAGAGATAAAGCCCAGGAACTGCGCAGGCACATCCAGAGCCAGCCCTGAGCATGCACAAAGCTCACAAACATCATTTGTTTCAAACATGAATATTAGCACATCCCATTTGATTCTGTCATCTCAATTCATAAGATCATTTCAGACTGTCCGTTGCATTACTTTTTAGCTGTGGGCTTTTAACAGACCCCTTAATGACAGTGCTTATGACTTACAATATGTGACCTTAAAGCTTGAACAACTAACTTGTTGATACTTGTGTTTTAAAAAGTAATAATTAAAATTGCATATAAACTTTTGTGGACACTGTACATTGTTTTCAGCAAATGTTTTTACAATTGTGGGTTAATCTATCCAAATAGTGATTACTTTAATTTCATTGGTCACATTCAAACAGTTTATTCCATAACTGAGTAATCAATGTTTCAGATTTGCAAAATGAATTAGTATGAATGTTTTATGGAAAGTGATGCCTGTCATTTGAATTTGTCACTTAAGAAATAAACCACTATAACATTTTGGACTTGTATAAAATTTTTGAAAGTTTAATATAGGACAAACTTATTTTAACCAGTAGAGGGTGTTGCAAGCATAGATGCAATATAATCAAGTTGTATTTAACTCTTTATTTACTAAATGAAATACAGACGAATAACTTTCATGTGGACAGGTAAGCAGGAAAGTAAATTTGTAGAAGAATATTAAGTTTGAAAAACATTGACAAAACATACATAAACATGGGTGAGAAAAATAAGAACTGATAAATGCATTTACATCTGTGGCCAACAACAGTAACAGTAAGTAGCTGCTTTGACAATGCATGAACAAAGTGGTACTAGCATTGAAAGCCATAAAAGTATAAAATGGTCTGGAAAATACTATAACAGTCGACTTTTTACAAAGATTATTACATTTTTTGTTTTATCATGATTAGCTAATGAGCTGTTTATTCCTCTTGTCCTTTTGGCGAGCCTTCTCCTGACCTTTCTGAGGAATGTTTGCCTCACTTTGGCTGAGCGCCGTCCGGGACACTGTAGACATGCCATCAACAAACTTTGTCTTGAACAACACATTGGCATTGGTGAACATGCCATCCTTTAGAGAAACCACAATGAACTGGAGAGGAGAGAGCACATAAAAGATTTATATTCATGAATGTGTGAATGAATAAAATTAGAAAAAGGTTCAAATTGTTAGTGTTACTTACCTGTGAGTGCCTGAAATGAGTGCGCAGCATTTGTCCAATATTTTGAGTGTGTGAGAGATCAAGGGCCGCATCAACTTCATCCAGGATGTAGATGGGAGCAGGCTTAAACAGCAACATTGCCAGAATAAGAGACAGCGCCACCAATGATCTGAAACCAGAGGAATGCAAACATATTAACATATATTCATCAGTTTGTCGATACACACAATGGGTTCTGTGTACCTTTGGCCACCACTGAGTTCTGTAAGGTTCTCTTTCCAGGTGTTGCCCAAAGCAACTTTAAACTCAAGACCCTCAAGGGCTCCACAACCCTGTGGAGGAGCCAGTTTAGCTGTGGCACCAGGCAGTAGAGTTGAGAAAATAGAACCAAAGTCTTTGTTGACCTTCAAAAAGAGAAGAAAAACATCAGAACAAGAAAATCATTAAAAAGGGTGAAAGTTTTAAACTACTTAGAAATATACCAAATATTTAAAAAGAATTGCAAACCTTCTGCCATGCCACATTTAAGGCTTCATTCTTCTTCTGGTCCAGCTCCTCAATGGTCTGAAGGATTTTGGCTTTATCATTCTCTACTATCCTTTTCTTCTTCATCAGGTCATTATACTGTCAATGGAACAGTGTCAAGATAAACAAAAGGGAACTGCTTTAACTCTTTATTCATTCTTTGGCCATGGCCAATAATTTATCACTCACCCTTTCCTCTGCCTCATTGAGCATGTTCATGGCCCTCTTGTTGACATTCCTCTCCAGTTTAGTGGTGGTCTCCTCCAGCTTCTTCAGGCGCTGACCAGCTTCACGAGGATTGTTGGTCTTAAAGTCATAGGATGAGTTTGGCTGACCAAAGAAGTGGCGCTCTGATTGTATCCAATCGTGTTCCTCCAGCATCCGCGATACCTGGATAAAAAGAGAAAAAATATATATTGATAGGAGTCTTGTGTTGCAGTACTGATTATATCCTTCCTTTGATCCTACCTTATCAGCAGCATCCTGACTGTCTTTGCGATGTTTACTGATGTTGTGCTCCAATTCCTTGATTTTGAGCTGTACCTCATTATTCTTCTCTCTTATTTTGTTGGCCTCAGTGTTTTTAACCTGAAGGGAAACCGAAAGCCATTACCTATTGGGTTCTCTTTTAAATTGTTTTGGTTTGAACAACTGCAAAACTGAACCTTAAGCTCTTTGTCTTGAGACATGATCACTTCCTTCTGTTTGGCCAATTCTTCCTGGGCTTTACGCACCGCATCCTGCACAGAAAACAGGCAAGTTGAAAAGTAGAATTGTTGGTTTCAAGTCATTATAATTTTAGATACGTAAATAACCCAAAGTTGCAACACAAGAGTATAGCATATAAAAACTTTGCATTAAAAAGCCCTATACCTTGTTCTGGGTAACAATGCTAGACGAGGTGTCTATCTGCTGCTGGATGTCCTTCATGGCCTCATCAACAGCTTGGATCTGTTGCTCATAGCCAGCCTGCTCCCGACGCAGCTCCTCGAGCTCCAGGGCTACAGCATCGGACTCCTGCACACAAGATTTGGAATTTGTTACAAAAAGTATTACAATAGGCTTATGACTGAGTAATTAACATATAATCAGTATAGTGTAAGTGTAAGTTAGAAGACATCTGGATAGTAACCTGTTGTTTCTGCTTGAGCTTTTTACTAAAGGCATCAGCTTTGGACTTGGCTGCACTCAGCTTCTGCTGAGCAGCCTTCAGCTCCTTCTCCCTCTCTGCTTCAGCATTCTTCATCTTATTCTCCAGCATTTTGTACTTCTCTTCAGCCCGCTTTTGAACCTCCTTGGTGGAGCGTAATTTCTCCTCACTCTCCTCTGGATAAATAAACACAGGATAGAGTTTAGTAACCAGAGGAAAGAAGGCATGTTGCCATAAATTGTTTGTTTTTCTTCATACATGTAGAGACATATGGAGAAGGATTTGTATATGGAAATGTAATAAAAGCCGACTATACTAAGGTTTTAGTGCTGACCTATGGCCTTGCGCAGCCTTTCTAGCTCCTCTTGCTGCTGATGAAATGAGCTCTGCTGAAGTTTGGCCTGTAGAATCTGCTCCTCCTCGACTTTCAACTCATACTGCTGCTTCAGCTGCCGGTATCTGCAGGAAGTCAATGTGGATGTCAAGGCATTTTCTGAAAATAGCCAAAACATTATTACCCATGCCACTGTCTGCATACTTCTCTGCCGTTGCTTTAAGGTTTGCCAGTTTCAGTTCAGTTTCTTTGAGCTGCTTCTCATTTTCATTCAGATTGTCCTGAACATCCTTCAGCTCTTGCAGGCTGGACAAAACTGATGCCGACTGAGAGCGAGCACCTGCAATGACGACAAAGTCAACAATAATCAATATTTGAAATTATTCTAAAATTATTGTAGATTGTTAGATAGACTAGACTTGAAAATCCTCATTCCATGCCATTACCTCCACTCAAGGTTCCCTGTGGGTCAAAAATATCTCCTCCAAGAGTGACAGTCTTGATCATCACCTGCTTATCAAAAGCCACTTTTTTGGCATTATCCAAAGTGTCACACACTAAAGTAGAGCCAAACACGTACTCCATAGCTTTACGCAGGTCAGATTCATAACCCACAAGGGAAAGAGCCGTATGGGCATTGTTTACTCCAACCTACCAGAAAACACAGAAGCGGGTTAGCAAAACACAAATGTACTGTATGGGGCGAGTTATTCTGCATGGGATTTTAAATGGCCTCTTACCAAGCTCTTTGCAGCACTGACCACCCTGTCATTAAGGGTTTTAGCAGAGATTTTGTTCAGGGGAATGATGGTGTACCTCCTCTGCAGCTCACCCTTCTCCAGCAGTTTTTTACCAGTCACCTAAAAAGATCAAACACCATTTACAACCGACTCTGTTGCTACAAGCACAAATAACATTTGGTAAATGCAGCCCACCTCTGTGTCCACAACAATGTTGTACAGCCGTCCCCCTGCCACTACCTCCAGAGCAGTAGCATAAGAGACATCACGAACGGATATCAAGTTGGCTAGTAAGCCTTTTACTTTGCTATGGTCCCATCCTCGCTCTGGGTCCCTAATAAGGATAACATTCAGAGCTACTTTTACAATCATCAGGAAAAACATTATACAATATTCAGTACAAATCCTTACTTGTAGTGAAAGCGCAGGTTAGGAAAGCGGGAAACCAAATTTTCATAAGTCTCTTTAAGTTTAGCAACCTCTCTGGACAGGTGCCTTTTTTGGTCCAGCAGCCTTTCTTCCATTCCATCTAATTAGACAAGTACACAGAGTATGCACAATAAGCTATGACAACTTTAGAAACATTTTTACAACAAAAACATGCTCACTACCTTCATAGTTGAGTTTAGCCAGTTCAGCCTGCAGTTTTTCTCGATTGCTTCTGACAGCGTTGAGTGTGTCCTGATCCTTCTTGTAGCCACTGTCCATCTTTTTTACTTCCGCTTGTTTGGTTTTCAGTTCAGCCTGGGCATGTTTCAGGGTCATCTGGGCCTAGACAAATTACCACAAAAATACAAAAACAAATAAACAGTGTTGTATTATTAATTATTCTTCAATTAATGGAAATGTCAGATGCCATTTCCTTACCTGTTTGGCCTCAGTGTCTGCCTTGCTCATTTCATTTTTACAGGCCATCATCTGTCCTGCCAGAGTGTCCTCTTCTCCATCTTCATTAGTGGAAAGACCAGCGGAAACTGCCTTAAAATGCTGCTCAGCAGTTTCAAGAGCGGCATTGTGATTCTGCCCCTCTTCTTGTAGAGCCTGAATCTGTTCAGTAAATTTAGCCACTTCCTTTTCTTTAACCACAAGCATTTTCTTGTCCTGTGGGCAAAGTTAAAAAAAATATATATTTGTTAATATTCTGAAATATTTGAAAATAAGCGCAACCATCTTCAAGACATTGGCAAAAGTCGTATTACCTCCTCCATACTTTTCAGGAGATCCTTTTTTTTCTTAGTTTCTTCTTTGAGATTCTGTTTTTTCACATCAAGAGCACTCTGAGCTTTGGCATCCTCACGTTGCATGCCAGCAAGAGATTCTTCTAAGGATTTCAAAACTCCATTTACTTCCTAAAGAGCAGCAGACATACATTTATAATGAAGCACAAGTTAACAACTGATGTTTAAAACAATAAAAAAACAAAAAGTTGTCAAACAAATATGTAAAAACATCTACCTGATCTTTTTTCTTTTGTAGTTCATGAATCTGAGCAGTCAGCTCCTGCACTTTAGTCTCATTCTCAGCCATAGATGCCTGCATCTTGGCAATGTTGTCCTGCATCACATTCAGATTGTCTGCTGACTTCATCTTGGTTTCTTCTGCGCAAACAAAAAGCCAGGCAACATACAAACGAGATAAGTGCTGGATCTCACGCATCAGCTTTTGGTACTCCAAGTATGATGACCTTTCCTGAAAAAGTAGACATCTTAACATATAAAACAATACTTATTAAATAAATAAATGTGTTCTATAGCAGCTAAATGTTTTATTATGAAGCCAACCCACCTCTTGCAGTTTCTGCATGGTTGGAGTAATTTCCTCATTTAAAATCTGAAAGCATATTGCACAGTGTTAGAGATCTCACATATAGTGGGCGAAAGTTCAAAAATCCCATTTTAACTCACAGTCTGGATTTCCTTCAATTTGGCCTCCTTCTTCTCTATGGTTTTCTGGGCACTGATCTTTTTACATTCATACATCCTGGTACCTGCAGCCTCTTCAATCATGGCAAGGATCTAAAGAGACGCAAGTAATTAAAACAAAAAATGGCCTGACACATTTTTCTTTTTTTATTTTTTTTTATGCATTTACCTCTGGTGGCTTCATATTTAAAACCTTGGTGATTCGTCCCTAAAACAATACAAACAACAAAAATATTATGAAATATTGACAACGTTTAGAAAAAATAAAATAAAATCAAAGTTATTGAAATAAAAATTAATGCACCAACAAAATATGTAATAGAAAATGTACATAAGACTGACCTGCATGATAAGGAAGTGAGGGTTGTTGACATTGAGACCAACAGAGCAGAACAAGTCCTGCACTCTGGTGTTGTTGGCATTTACCCCATTGATAAGGTACTTGTTTCTACCACCAATTACCACCTGGAAAAATTGATATGCGCTTTAGCGACAATGTGTGCCATAACAGTGTTTGTTTATTTCAGTTCCTACCTGTCTGGTGATGGTGATCTCATCATGGGTTTCAAACCCCAAAGGGCTCTGGCTTTTGTTGGAGTTATCAAAGGTAATAGACACAGTAGCCTTGGTGATGCCAGCCTGACCATTTTTATAAACCAAGTCCTGAAGATTGGAGGCTCGTACCTTAAAAACAAATGTGAGCGATAAAAGGCGTTGAAACGTTTCAATGTTAACTATTTGTAGTAGACAGACATCAGACCTACATGAGTTAGATTAGTAATACCCAGAAGAAAACATATCGAGTCAAGTATATTGGACTTGCCGCTGCCGTTCAGTCCCGTGATGGCGTTGAACAGCGGGTCGAAGCCATTGATCTCCGTCCTCTGGGCGTAGGACTTAAACCCCTCGATTATAATCGACTTGATGTGCATTTTTCTGTTGTCCTTTCTCCGCAAAGTCCGGATGTACACCTTGTGAGTGAGTAAAGATCCTACCCTTTAGTAAGGGAGAGACCAAGTAGAAGCGTAGTTTTTACAACCGACAGGAAAACAGCTCTAGCTTGAATTTTGGCGGCAGGCATGGGTCCTTCTAGTGTGCCCTCCGCGCGCCGGAGAAAGACATGTTCATTACTCTTTTTTATTTTATTTTTTTATATAATAAAAGGTGCTTCGGGAAATTTAGTAAAACGACGAATACTTTTTTTATGTTTTCATGTCCTACTACTTTGTATTAGCTACATACTAATTATTTTAATCGGGCAAATAGAAGACAGGGTCTAATCGTTATTGTGGTAAATTAATGCTTTGGCGCCACCTTCAGGTAAGTAAATTAATAAACACTGAACACATTTTAGGAGGTCCAAATATTAAGATCATGCCAGTAAAACTGGCTATTGACAACATATAATATTTTATTTTCCTAAGGCCATGCAAACATATTCATTACGACAACCATTAATTAGAGTCTAAATTAATAATAACCAAGACTATCTATAAAGAGTCTGACAATTGATCAAATGAAGACATTAACAATGATACAGGGGCTAGGAATGTGTATGTGTAATTGCTTTATTATAATCATACATAACAGGACACACAGTTTTAAACATTTTTATGCTACTCAAGTAAGATTTGACAGGCAACCTTAATACTATATAGCTACCCTTTAGTACAATAATACTCAAAACATATAGCTACAACTAGAACAACGGCACAGTAGGCTACACTTGCCTGATGCGATATGAGACATACCACAAGATCCACATGGATTTATTTTAGACAATGTGGCACCCATATCTTTTGGTATACACACTACTGCCTACAAGACTGACATAGACTATAAATACACACAAAAACATAAAACACACAGATTAACTGTAATTGAAAAGCTTCATTAGGCTATGCATCCAAGGGCACAGGACACATAGACAGACAGACCAAATTAAATGCATAGAAGCATATCTGGGAAAGAACAACACAATCTCCTCTGTTGGAGTAAAAAGATGTGGGCTTGATGTAGACCCAGTCAAAGTTCAGTAGGTTTAGTGACCTCTGACAGTACTGGTCGCTCAGGGCAACCAGTGCACGCACAAATGCATATTTGGCAGAGCAGCTAATGGCCGTCACTGTCCGCACCTTGCTAAAGTGCAGAATGAAGCAAGGGTCATCCTGAGGAAAAGGCATGGTCATTAGTTTTATTTAAATTTCACATTTAAATTTTCACAATTTCACAATTTTACATCAACGGCTTCAAAACTGAATTGATTTCTTGCATTTGAAAATACATTTTAGTTTCATTATCTTGGATATATAGAAATATGTTTGTAAAATATAGGCACTATTATCAATCAATAATCACAATCTGTTTACGTATATTTGATTACTTAATTCACACCTGCCTATCCTTATTCAAAAGTTACACAACCATAAATGTGATTAACTTATTACCACATCAGGATCCCGACCGTCAACTAGACTCAAGTCTTCCAGAAACCAGATTTCTGTCCTTCTGTAGCAATCCTGTATACTGGAGCGTTTGGTCTGGGACTTCTTGGATCCAGGTTTTAGGGATGTCTGAGATATCTGACAGTGTACAATTGATAACTGTGCCTGTTTTTTTGCAACTGTAATAAAACAAACAACAAAAATATCAAGCCATATTAACCGTAACAGTAACCCAAAGATGATCAGAAGTGATCAATTCTGTCATTTCACAAGTGTTGTGCACTCATTTGAAGAAGTATTGTCCATGTAAAATGCTATTGATAGTTCAAATTAAAATGAATAAGGGAGCTTTTTTACCTGAGACACAGAGAAAATGCCTTCCCGGCGATGGCTCCTCAATCTCAATAAACTCCACCAGTCTCTGTTTTGCAGGTCTGAATAAAACTCTCTGCATTTCCTCCCGCAGAAGAGACGACATGACTGGGTTGAGGGAAGGAAGACTAAATAAAGAGAAAACCAAAAACTACAAATAAAAATAATAAGAAGAGACTGATACAATAACAAGTCCAGGAAAGATGTACTTGAAAAATCTGAGAATTGTGATCCTGGAAAAATCCTGGGAGTTGTATCAAGTGGACGTGCTAATATCTTGTCTGACTGTGACAGTATGGTCTCAACCACACACACACTCACTGTTCTCTGCTAAGAGTTGAGGATCTGTGCTAATCTTTCATTTAAGCACCGTTCTAAAAACTGATCTGTCCAAGAGGGACTTAGCAAGAAGCAATTAAAGACCACTATGTTTGGTTCATCCTTTTATTGTTTCAATTAAGATCCATTATGAGCCCCACCATTCTGGTCCTTATATTGACCACAGTTTCCTGTAAATATGGATTTTTTAAAAAAAACTTTATATTTACATCATTGAACACAAAGCCATAGTTTGTGTGTTTATGTCTTCTCACTCACAAAGGACAGTATGTTTTTTCCTTTCTCTCTCTGGTCCATCTGTCTCCACTCACATTTCCAAGTTGCTGTATGTTATGGCAGAGTGCCCAGTGTTCATCTGTGATTAAACGGTGTGTGTGGGAAAAGGATGTCCCACAGCACTCATGCGCATGGTTTCCATTACCACATAACAATTCAATCTCTTTGAACTCATAAATACCTGGATTTTATCGTGTCATTTTTCAGATTAGGAAAATCTTTTCTCATATTAGATGGAACAGAGAAAAAATGATTGGCTTTTGTTCATTTTACGACCACGCTGTTAAATAATAAGGGTAAAACTCAAAGACTAAAACTACTGCACACTTTTCCCCAGACAAAAAGACTGATTTGATTTGTTGGCAGGAAGGAGCCCTTGGCTTCATTGGATTTGTCACTTTTGTGAAAACAAAGATGAGTCTTAAGTGCTTTATTGTTGTTGTTTTGTGGGTGTTTACGTCGAAAGGCTTTTTACCTCTGAGATGGAAAGATGCGCAGATGGGCAGGAAGCCTGTGTGTGTGTGTGTGTGTGTGGGGGGGGGTTACAAGTGTTGAATCTCATGAATAACATATGAGCTATGTTGTACTTATCAGAAACTTAAATCCTAGTCAGTCTGTCACAAGCATAGAAACATTTGCACAAGAGGCAATAAGGGTTTGAATATTGGAGGATGTATTAAGAAAGATACAGTGTAACCTAGAGTATTAGACAAATGAGCTGCACAGAGGAATCACAGAAGTATAGGCACAAACGGGGGAGGGGGGGCGAGGTTAGAGGTGAAATAAATTTCTAAGGAAAATATAGAGAAAACTAAGAAAGGAATGAAAAGATTTGATTCAAAGGAGATCTTCAAGAAGCAGCTAATCCCTTATAGAACTGAAAATGACGATACAGAGAAAAGGAAACTCAAGAGGGCAGGAGTTCAGAGAGGGAGGAATAACACAAAAATTAAAATTCTGAACATTAGGAAGATGAGAGGTAATGAGCGTTGGCACTGTAGCGCAATAAACTAAAGAGAGCTCACGACTACCTTTTAGTTTATTGCGCAGCCTGAAGCATAGATTACAAGAATGACAATGCGTCTTTCTGTTTGCGTTGGCATACATCTGCAAATACCTTATTACTTTCAGGTTTTATTAAAAGCAGAAACTTCTTGGGTGAGCTGAAATCTCAAGCTTTAGATTTATAGTAATTAATTAGTCAAATAAATTTTAGCAGAAGACCACATTACAAGTAATTGAAACGTAAGGGAACCTCAAGATTGTATAGGTTTAACGTCACGGACTGTAGAGCTCGTGATTGGTTGTCGATAACCGGGAAACCCCTCGCCATGCGGCTGGGTCATCCCTGCAATGCTTTTCACCCATGGATCCATGTTTGCACCCTCCTGGCGATAACCCAATGTCACATTCAGAGGCCTGTAGTGTCGTCCTGCAGCGAACAAAACACACACACACAAATGAGGTTATGTAAACTCAATATGCTCCATTTTGTTTTATCAGACTACTCAAGAAAGTGAGTCCGACACAATCACAATCTTTATTTTTTTAAACCAAAACTTTAGTGGCATTTAATTCTGTGGGGCAGCCATGCACAGAAAGCCTTTAAACACACGGAGTCATTTCCCCTTCCCGTTTAACTGCTGCTACTGTATTTGCAAAATAGTGCGCCCTACTGTCTCCATTGCGCATGACTGTACGTCGTAATATGAAGTAGGCCTCCTGTTTTTCTCCCATCCCGGAGTCCTCCTGGCCCCCACCATTTCGATGCAACGCTTAAGAAAGCAAAACACGGAGGCAGTGGACGATTATTCGGGAAGGTAAGGTTTTTCTCTGTGTATTTCAAGGCAGCGGGTCTTATTAATGTAAAATAGCGCGGCCCCTGTGGTGCGTAAAAGGTGTTTTGAGCGTGCGGAAGCGGTCGGACTGCAGAGGAGGCTTTGGAACTGTTTCCGCACGCTTGAGGGAGAGCAAGGCCCAGTGACCCACATTCAGAGCAGCCAGTGTGTATGTGTGTGAGTGGGCGAGCGTGTACGTCAACGTTGTGAGTGTGTGTGTACGTGCGCGCTCGCGGCTCTGTCTCTGTGTGTACATACATCTGCCGCGAAAATGTTTCCACCATCGCCGATTTTAGACATTTGTAAGCGGCCCAAGGTTCTCATTTGCTCGGCGTTTACACCGATTGGCCTCTGCACCGACGTTTAGGTACAGTGTTCTTGCAGTGTTTGTTACATTTTTGAGATTATTTTGTCTTCAATGTCAGTTGTTGCGTGACAGCTTGAGGCTCGTCGCCAGCTCGCTATGATAGAGACAGCTATCCCTCTTGTTTATTTCATAAATACAAATGCTTTACCTCTCGTGTCATACAGTGTTTCTGAGTTAAACGCGAAGGAAACTGGGGCACTGGGGATTTTAAAGCTGTCAGTTAAACTGGTAGTTCTCGGTAGCGAGCTGCTAGCTATAGCTCTATGGGTTGCTCTCTCTTTTGGTTGTATAACGCACACCTGTGGCACAAAAAAAGGCAAATTAATAAATGGGTGCGCTTATTTTGTAGTTGAAAACATTAAAACAGCTTGGCAGCATTCTGTCGTTCCTAAAAGGCCAGGTTGTTAATGTATGTCTTTGTGCTGGTGCCTCTCTTAATGTGTGGTTGATCCAATGAGACTTTGCATTAGAAATACACGGAAATACACGGTCTTCTATTGCTTACCCAGGGGTAAGAGTTGAATCAAATGTATCTCCCTAACTTAAGAGAGTTGCATACATCTTACCATATGTATCACCCTGACCTTCGTGTCTGCTTACTGTCACATCTGACAACAAAATCCTCTTCTGTGGGGTTTGTGTGGACTCCGTGAGCGTCTTCAGTGAGTGACAAATGGGAAATGTGTAATTGTGTACTGTGTTCTATATTAATCATAACCTGATCCATGATGTTGGCAGTGTGAAACACAAATTATTGGCAAGCCTCATTAGTAGAAAGGGATAATAAAGTAATATTGGAAACGGCATATTATTGAATCTGTTCCCTTTTAGTGTTATTATTATTATTTTTTTAAGTGTTGTTTAGTTCAATAACAACCTAATTAGTGCGTACAACACAGAGGGAATATTTAGGGAAAATATTCTCCCAGCATTATGAAGAATATATTATAGCTTTTTGGATCTGAATGATGCCATGTTAACAAACGAACGGGTAACTTCTACAGACTGAGTTATACATTAGAGTTAAAAATGTTTAAAAACAGTTTACACATTAACTTTTACTTTCGGAAACTTCTCCTGGAGGAAAAAAAAAAAAAGAGGAGCCGGATTCAGTCAAATAGGTCCCGGTCCTGATTTAGGAGGCGGGGGAATATATTCCACCATGTTCCCCTACAAATTAAATACATAATTAGCCATAATGTATTTGAGGGACAGATATAAGTTTGCACAGTGGCACTTGTGGTTGTGACAAATTTTACGTTATATAAGCCATGGCCTGTTTATAACACAGGACAACCAAAACATGTCTAAGCCAGAGATCACAGTTTACATGAATAGTCAATTGTGAGGCCCTGCTGTGCAATCTAAAGGAGTAGTCTTGGTTTTTGTGTTTTCCAGGTGAGGTGGGGCTAACACGGGAGGATTTGTCAGTGCCTGAAAGGTTCAGAGCAAGATCAACAAGCTTTCCATACATCTTACATTCCACCAAGTAAGTTTAAAAACATGTCACCTGGTTGGCAGCTGCAAGTATAATTTATGTATTTATATCAGGTCCTCATTGTGTGTATTATATCAGGAAGTGGACTTAATAGTCACCTTTTATTCGTCACTTATGTTGACTTAATAGAGGACCCTCATTAGCACATTGGAAGCAAAAGACTTAAAACCATAACAGATTATTTTAATTGACATTTAATTTTAAAATAAATCACAGAATAATATATATATATATTCAGATTTTTTTATTATTTATTTATTTTTAAATGTATTTTTTGGGTTATCTGAATAATGCAATTTTAGAAGTTCAGTTTGTATTTATTGTTGCAATAAATTTGCCAATTTGCTTAAAGCTGCCCCTGAAATGATGTTGTAATGACCCTGTGGTGCCCCCTGTTTTGTTCTGATTTTTCTTGCAGGTTTGATTGACCACCATGTCTGACCTGAGGTCTTGCTTTCTTTTATGACCTTAATGATCTCTGTCACTTTTGACCGTAGTGTCACCCTTGACCTCAAACCCCTAAAAGGAGACATTGTCTGACTGTGTGCATAAGCTGCAGTGGGGTGAGTAGTAATGCACCCATCAGATTGTAGAGTTATTCTTATCCATCTGAAACAGGCATTTTCTGTGTTAGTGTTAAAACATAGAAAAGGTATGAGCACATCCAAGAATGTTGTAAATGAAGGCATTTTGTCTTGCTTATTAAACTTATTGAGCATACATAATTCTGTTTTCAAGGTGAAGACGTTTTGTCTCTAATTCCAAGACTTTGTTAATTCTGAGATCAACTGGTAAAAGAGCTGAGCTTTTATCTCTAGATTGAGGAGTTTACACTGAAACTAACTGGAATTGGACGAAGCAGTTCTGGTCTCATAGTCGTTACCTATGAAAGAACAGTGTGTTTCCTGATGTGAGATTTGTTAAAGGCTCAGGTGAGTTGTTACTGTCGCTGTTTTATTTAGGAGTTGTTGTTCTAGAGTGAAACTGTATTGATTTAGATTTCAGAACACTTATAAATACAAGGCAAAATTTATATAAGGCCACCTCTTTTGTTCAGAATGCTTTTCCATTTTCTCAAAAATGGCTTCCTTCAAACCTCTCTCAAACCATCTGGCCTCTCTGGCCAAATTTTGGACATTGCTTTCCTCAAAGGAATGCCGTTTCTCTTTGAGGTGGAGGTAGACTGCAGATTCAGGTCCTCCAGGATTGACTCTTCTGTGCTGATACATCCTCTTGTGAAGCTGTTGTTTTGTTTCTCCAACAAAACTGTCACTGCACTGCATAAACGACGCTACTCTGTTGGTACGAGGGGATCTTGTCTTTACGATGGACCAGTTTTTGACGTGTTCCCAGGTTTAAAGTTGACAGGAATGTTGTGTTTGTAGAAAAAAAACCTCCCTCTAGAGATAAAAGCTCAGCCCTCTTACCAGCTGATCTTAGAATTGAAAAAGTATCTTGGAATAAGGGATGGAATGTCTTCACCTTGAAAATAAGTCCAGATGTCTTTGCTTTACCCTTTTCTTCAAAATGACCTGCATGACTGAGAACCTTCACAGACATTCTGTACTAAGCTAACTGTTGTGTGTGTGTATGTATACATGCAGTCCAAATGTGAACTACATTATGAAACAGATTTAGCAGTGAAGCCAGACTAAAGCTTATTTTTTTCTCTTCACAGGTGGTCTTCCAAATGCCTACCTCACGCTTTAAGAGCAAATCATTACAGCCACAGCCCTGATCAGCAGCCAACATGACATCAAGCATAGGGTACGAATCAAAAGATGTGGCACAAACTGATCTACAGGGATCAATACAAATCTGAATATCGTAGGATTAATTACAGGCAGCACAACATATTCACATTACCCCAATGATATAATTCTTAATTACGAATCATATTGTACAAATTATTAAATTTTTCATTTTTATGTGTAATCGAACCAAAGTATGTGACTTGTTACAGGAATGTCTCTAATAATGATCATCTGAAACTATTTAGGTGTTAAATATATATTCCCATTGTCAGGTCAGATTTTATTGACAATTTAAATTTATCTAGTACATGCCTTGTTATACAAATGCGCTTGTAACCTTGTTGGCAAGCACAATACATTCCTCGCCTGTCCCACTCATGTTTTGTGTGTGTATGAGTGACCCAAAAATAAACCTGCTGCTGGCATGTAGGAATCCTCTCATTAGGCAACATCCGTCATTAGCTATTATTAACAACACATCTCTGCTTCCAAGCGGCCAATAAATGCACACACACAGGAAAACACAGAGGCATGGGTAAATGGTCTGTGACTATTTTTCTTACTTCTCACATAGGGATGATTGTAGCCTCTTTGATGGGTTGATGGAAGAAGATGAGAAGGACAAGGCAAAACGGTAAGCGGTAGGCCATTCACATCCACTACTGTGCAATTACTTATTGTCTCAAAATACATTTACTGATATTTTTCCAGAAAAAAACAGCAGAACAAGACATGTTTGAGTTTTGTAGTTTATTTAATTGTATTGTTTTAGTCAAGCAATTTTAGTAGAATATAACATGCTTTTTATTTATCATAGTGTGTCCCGTAACAAGTCTGAGAAGAAACGGAGAGACCAATTCAATGTCCTCATTAAGGAACTTGGCACAATGTTGCCTGGCAACACCAGGAAGATGGACAAGTCCACCATCCTGCAGAAAAGCATTGACTTCCTCTGTAAACACAAAGGTCAGGCTCTTGCTTCACATTCTTTGTTGACGTAGAACTCACTTTTTCCAAAGTTTATTATCAATAAATACTCTATGGTATTTGTTTTCAACACAAGAGGCCTTCATTCTAGTTATTATGACATGTGGATATTGTTTTTAAACTATATTGTCTTAGGACATTTCACTTATAGGGAAAAATTAAAAACCAGGCATGTATAGCAATTCAAACATAGTTATATTTTTATGTCCACCAGGGCATGGTTTAGATGCACAGATACTGGCATCTGTAGGATAAAGGTTTAACAAAAAATATTTATATTTAATAATGTATAATATTCTACATTCTAATTAAATTAATGCTATTATCTGATTGCAACTGAATTCTCATTCATTTAGTTTCTAAATGTTTTCCTTCCCTTAACAGTGACCCCAGTTTCCTTCCTTTATCTGTCGCTCTTTTAAACTGTCCTTGTCAATTTGTCAGTTTTAAACGACTTTGACAATGCAGAATCAAATAAAGACATTTTTCATTGCTGTTTGGCTGCTTTATTTTTAAGGGGTATCACTTGTTATATGATTACTCATTTAATCTTTACTCTTTAGTGTTATTTTATAATGTGTAAATTTCCAAATGTTTGCATCTTGTACAGAAATTGCTGCCCAATCTGAGTCTAGTGAAATCAGACAGGACTGGAAGCCTCCATTTCTTAGCAATGAGGAATTTACCCAGCTCATGTTAGAGGTGAGAGGTTTTTATTCAACCTAACCTTCTACCGGTTTGATATAATAATACTAAAATGATTCTGTCATCTATTATTAGGCTCTGGATGGGTTCTTTATAGCAATAATGACTGATGGGAACATACTTTACGTTTCTGAAAGTGTTACCTCATTACTTGAACACCTGCCTGTGAGTAACTTCTCAACTCTAAACGATCTGGCTTATTATAAATTGGTTCATTTTGTTACGACAAACGATGTGCACTAAAAAGAGAGGTCTTCCTTTTTTCAAATTTTTGGTTTTACAGGCAGACTTGGTGGACCAGAATTTGTTAAACTTCCTGCCCGTTGGGGAACACTCCGAAGTGTACAAGGCACTGTCCACACACCCCACCGACCCAGAGAGTCTAAACTCTGATTATCTGAAAAGTGAGTTACTTCTAGCCATAATAAATGATTTTATTTTTATTCTGGGATTACAGATTGTGTATATATATTTTTTTTAATTTTTGTATAAAAAATATATCACAGTATTTAATTAGATTTACTTTTCAAAAGCACTGACGCTGATTCAGTTTTTAGGTCAACATTGACAAGAGCCAAATGCTGAAGTCATTTATTACTTTTGACTTTTATTATGGTTGAAAATTATTTGATATTTGCAGACCATGATCTTAATGGTTTCTGTCTTTCCTACAGGGACAGTAAAGTTATTTTGAACACTGATGGGAGAAGAATTACATTGTTTTGTAATGCCTTTTTCTTCTGTTTTCAGCTAAGAACCATATGGAGTTTTGCTGTCATATGCTGCGAGGAACTATTGACCCTAAAGAACCTCCCGTCTATGAATATGTAAAGTTCATTGGCAACTTTAAATCACTCAACAATGGTATGTGACTTCAATACTGAAATCTTTTGTTTATTCTTAAGGGCAGCCTAGCATGTAATATTAAAATGGCATCATTTGTAATTCTGTCACTTGGGATTAAAAAGGCACTTTGTAAACCATTCTTACCTATACATTTATTAGACAGGCCAGGCAGAGAATTACCACTTGTTATTAAAGATAATTATATATATACTAATATTACTAAAACATGGAGCATCTTAAAGAAGGTGTTTTCATGTATTAAATGTTTTGAGACAGACCTCGCAGCAGACGGTGCAGGTCCTGATCTCAAGTCATGGAAAGATTCTGGCATCAAGAGAATCTACAATCTATGGGACAATGGCAAATTAAAGACATTTGTTGTTCAAAGAAATCATTATAATATACCTGCAAAGGGTTTTAATAAGTTTCTTCAGGTCAGGCATTATGTAAAGACAAAACTAAATACTCTTGAACGCTCATCTATTAGAAAGTCCTAGACGTCCAGAAGCATGGACAATTTGTTTCCAGACATTGAAGCTAGGCAGACTAAATTTTTACAGACAACATGGAAAAGCCTCTTAAACCAACAATAGAATCTGAATCATGGAAATCCTGCTGCTGCCTTGTATAATATCAACCTGTAATAGATATAAACTACTCAAAGGGACTAGATACCACTGTCTCTAAGTGTGTAATGAGATTGAAGTGTTCTGGAAGGAAGTATGCAGGGAAATTGGTCATGTGATAGACACTGCTCTGTCTAGCAGGACTTAAATCTGAAGCAGTGAAAACACATAGATTGTTCAGTTCTTACAGATGCCGGCTAGAAAAACCATAATGTCTAACTATGGAGATCTCTAGAAAGTGGTACTTTTAGAGAGGCTGAGACTGTGTTTAGGTGGCAAATCACAGCTGTTTAAAAATAAATGATCAAATGTTTGTTCTGTTAAAAAAAAAACTAATAACAACAAATTGCTATGATTTGCTAAGTTGCTGTGAGATCCTTAAATAATTTCCAGAATTACTTTTGTGTTCTGTTGTATAGTTCCTAATGTGGCAAGAAATGGTCTGGCAGGGGTCTTACAGAGGTCTCTACAGCCCGCCTTTGATGACCAGGTGTGTTTTGTTGCCACTGTTCGGCTGGCCAAACCTCAGTTTATAAAGGTACAGTCCTCACACACAATCACTGAAAAGATATTACACAACATTTATTAAAATACCAAATAGTATTTGTGACCTTTTTATAGAAGACACAAGATTGTGCTTTTACTTTAACAGGAAATGTGTACGGTTGAGGAGCCCAATGAAGAGTTCACATCCAGGCACAGTCTAGAGTGGAAGTTCCTCTTCTTAGACCACAGGTAAACAGGGTGCTGTTTGTATTGTTCTGTGTATGAGATATTGTTAGTCATCGTGTTGACTTGTGTCCTACCAGTTACTGTATTTTCAGTGTATTGTCTAATTGTGGTTTTTCTTTGTTTCTTTTCATAGAGCTCCACCAATTATAGGCTATCTGCCATTTGAGGTTCTGGGAACTTCAGGGTACGACTATTACCATGTGGATGACCTGGAGACACTAGCTAAGTGTCATGAACACTGTGAGGCCTTGTTTATACTGTCTCCACTATGAAGTCTGGAGTAGTTGTCACTGTTTGTACATTCAAATTCTTTGTGTTTCTCTTCCATTTAGTGATGCAGTATGGTAAAGGGAAATCTTGTTACTACCGTTTCCTGACCAAAGGGCAGCAGTGGATCTGGCTACAGACACATTACTACATAACTTACCACCAATGGAATTCAAGGCCAGAGTTTATAGTCTGCACGCACACAGTAGTCAGGTAACAGTCTCCTTTATTCTACCCTCTGCACTAAATCTTAGTAGTGATTATTTAACAATGCTTAACTGTTTTCCCGAGACTGACAACAAAAAATAGTTTATGTTTACATTGTCCAATTTATTTTTTTTACACAGCTATGCAGAAGTGAGGGCAGAGCAGCGCAGGGAGCTAGGAATTGAGGAGTCCAATCCAGAGGCCAATGTGGACAAGGTAATTGAAAAAGATAGTTCACAACATTATTGGTTGTAATAATTACATGAACAGGGAACCTAATAAAAGCTTGTAGTTTTGGAAGTGTAGTTTAGTGTCGTACAGCTGGCCCAAAAATGCTGTATCTTTTTCAGAGTCAGGACTCTGAGTCAGACCATAGTAGGACACCCTCCACCTCCTCACGTAGTTCTCGCAAGTCCTCCTCCCATGTCTCTGACAACACTTGCACTTGTAAGTATGCATTTCAATAACAAACCTTATGCACAATCATTGCATGCATCACATAGATCACAACATACTGTTGATTGTTTTGTACAGCAACAGCTTCCAAGCTACATATGGACACAGCCACACCTCCTCGACAGTCGCTGGCATCAACCATGGAGATGACATCACAGCGACGCTCATCAATTAGCAGCCAAGTAAGACAAACCCGGAGTAAACCATCACAATACTCTAATCTTGGCTTTTTTTTATTGTCTTTTATTATTTTCTTCAGTCTATGAGCTCTCAGACGACAGGCCAGAGTGTAACTCCTGGTATGATGACTCAGCAGCAACCACAACAAACGCAACAACCGCAGCAGCTTCAGACAAATGTACAGGTGAGAGAGATGTCACTATTCAAAGTGTTGGAATACTAGTTGCATGTAATACATTCTTTATTTACCCGGCCTTTTCTACCACAGCCTGTGATGGAGTTCTCAGCACAGGTAAATGCCATGCAGCACCTAAAGGAACAACTGGAGCAAAGGACAAGAATGATCCAAGCTAATATCCAGCGACAGCAGGAGGAGCTGAGACACATTCAGGAGCAGCTACAAAGAGTCCAGGGACAGGGTATACAGGTAAGAAGTAGACAAACACCAGAACTGGAGCATCCAGCAGCATTTATAAAGATGAAAAAGTTTTTTTTTTTTTACAACTTTAACTTTTTTAGTCTATTAGATAAAAACAGAATAATAGCATTTAAAATTAAAATAGGTTGTTTTTCCATTAATAAATTAATTTATTATCCTGCAGTATATATTCTAGTACACTTGAAAAGATCTGTCTAAAAATAGAGGCATTGCACATTCCCAGAGATTACATACATGCCAATTTTGAAAACTAATTACATTTTTTACTTCACAAAAAATGATAATAAAAGACAGAGCTGATCCCTGAATTTGTGGTCTGTAATGACAATTTCCAATGTCTTACTTCGATTTCCTTTTTTATTTTAGTTATATTAATTGTAAACCTATTTTAAAAGATGTTGTTGCAACAGAGTGGAGCCTTGAATGTTCAGCTGCCTCAAGTGGGTTCTGTCCAGCAGACAAATACTCTGACCGGTCAGGTCCAACAAACAGCACTCAACCCTGTCCATTCAGGAACCCAGCAGCTCACCATCCAACCACAAGCTCCTCCCCCTCAGCAGGGCCTTCAGCCACAGACCAATGCTCTTTCACAGGTGATACACTTACATCTGTTTCATAGTACACCTTGTCTTTCTTCCACACTCGTCTTGGAAGTTTCCTCACATGTTTGTATGGACGGAACACATTCTGCTATTCTGTGAAACTGTTAATGAACATCTTGCATAATATGCTGTCTATACCAAGTATAAAAGTATACTACAACTATACTTATACAAGTATAAGTATATACTTAAAACTGCAATTTTTTATTTTATAAAAAGTGTTGTCCTTCTGGGTGTTTGCTGGTTCTTAAAAAGTCCAAAAGAAGGTTTTCAATAGTTTCTCATTTGTTTACAGCCTCAACGTCAGCCACAGCAACCTCCTCAAGCTCAGTCGCAGACACAGGGGTCAGTATCAGCTCCACTTTACAACACCATGATGATCTCTCAACCAGGCCAGCCCAATGTTCTTCAGATCAGCACTAGCCTGCCACAGAACAACACACAGCAAGGCACAGCTGTGGCCACTTTCACACAAGACAGACAAATCCGGTGAGGAACAGCTCATACATAAGATTAAGATTATTATTGTTGTCATTTTTAACCTATAGACCTAATGTTCACTCAGAGTGATTAATTTGCTTAATGCACATGTATATTTCTCTTGTCAAACTTAATGCCTTTTTTGACTGTAGGTTTCCAGCAGGGCAACAGCTTGTGACCAAGCTTGTGACAGCTCCAATGGCATGTGGTGCTGTCATGGTGCCCACCTCCATGTTCATGGGACAGGTGGTCACTGCATACAACCCTTTTGGTGGGCAACAGGTAATGACAATGCATTGAGTTATTGAGTTTTGTTTCTAAAAAAACAGCAACATTGAGTAACAAAACTATTGTCTTGGTGTCAGTCACACTGTTGCGTAAGGAGACACCTGGGAAATGGTTTAAACATATATACAGTATACTAGCATAGAATACAAGCAGCCATGTTCTATTACAGAAAGGAAAGGTGTAAGTTCAGACAAATATGACACTGAAACCTATTTCTCTACAAGCATAGTTGTTCCAAACAATATAGCATATAGCCCAATATCACAACAGCTGCCTCAAAGGGCTTAACAGACAGCACCGGACAACATCCCCTGTCCTTAGACCCTCCATCAGGGTAAGGGAAAAACTCTGGGACAAAAAAGAGAAACCTCAGGAAGATCCACAAAAGGAAGGCTCCACTCCTTCCTTTTGTGTATATCAGTACTCCTTCATTTTTTTTTTAAATACACATAACAGTTTCAGTAAGGTTTGAGGCACAAAATATAATATTAGCGTGAAAATTTTTTTTATACTTTTTATTTTAAATATACTGATATTGTGTGATAACATTTATTTCCTTATCACCTCAGCAGGGCGGGCAGACTCAGACCCTTACTCTGCAACCTGCCCAACCAACCCAGGGTCAAGCTGATGGCCAAAATCAAACTGCTGTGGTGGCTCAGAGCGGGCAGCAAGGGCAGCAGCAACAACAGCAGTTTTTACAGGTATCAGTAGAGGGCAGCACATCTCACACTTTCAAAATGGATTCCTTTGGGACACGTTCCTCACAGTTGTTTGAGTAGCAGTAATGTTCTTATTTAGTCTAAAACAAGCGTAACTTTTTTATTTCATATTTATAATATATATTTTCTGCTTCCAGGGCACCCGTCTTCTCCATAGTAACCAGTCTACCCAGCTGATTCTGCAGGCAGCTTTCCCACTCCAACAACAAGGCACTTTCACCCAGGCAACACATCAACAACAAACCCAGCAACAACCGCAGCAGCAGCCAAGGCAACCTCAACAGCAACAACCGTCTCACCACCAGAGGCACCAGCAACAACTGAAACCACAACCCCAGAAACAGCAGAAGGCCTCGTCTGCACACAGGGCTGACAGTGTCAGCAGCCAGCCTCAGTAAACCCAGCTACAACACTTTATACGCACTGGGGGATTTCAGATGCTGAGGGATTGCTGCAAACCCTTGTGTTTGTTCTGTTGCAAACTACCTTTTATCCCTAATTTGCTGCCCTCTCTTTCTCCATTTGAAAGAAAAAAATCATAGGAAAGAGGAAAGCCAATGAGTCTGCAAATAACTCTCCAAGATTTGTCGCCATGGCAACAGGATGGATTGGATCAAAATCCCCACTTTCCTCAGCAGTGCAGTGTTGCAACGAAGATGCAGTCTCAGTGGAGCCCTGACAATAATCCTGAGAAAATGGTAATGATGGGCTTCAGTGAACGCGTATCAAAATGAACTGACCTTGTACAGACTCTCTGTATGATAAACCCTGTAAATATTCAGTATAGTCTTAACAGAAAACAGAAATGTAGTATTTTATATGATTGCATGGAAAGAATAACTGTGTAAGCTTTTATTAGTCCCTTTTGAAAAATTTTTACTTTGTTCAAGTGTTTTCTGGTTAAAGATGGAGCAATTATAAGCTCTCCCAGACCCTTTTCCCTAATGTCCTTCTCTCAAAGAGTCCAAAAAAAGGCTTTTAAAGTTCTGTCGGTTCGTTGAAAAAAATGTTGGGCTTGGGCTTATGTAGATGTTTTTAAACATTGTCTCTGAGACACAAATGGCTCTTAGTATGAATTATGTTTGGCAGGAAACAAGATAATTTAATGGAGTACTTTGCAGAATTATCACTGTACTTATAACGGGTTTAGTGATTCCAAGTGCCAATAACATAGTCAAGTTTATTTAATTTTTTTTAATTTTAAGCAGACTATTCAAAGGCATATATATTTTCCGACAAGATATTACCCCTATTAAAGTTCATGCGTGTATATAGTAGGGATTATTTTTAACAGTCAGAGAGCCCTATACGTAACAAACAGTATATCCTCAATCTCCTAAAACTTTAGCACTTGATGTGGTTGTGCACAGTAAATCACTGTCCAGACCTAGTTGTTTGTAATCTGTGGTGTGGTCTTTGAGATAGTGTGTGTGTGTGTGTGTGTTTTAAAAAAACAATCTTTGTGTGCATGAGTGAGTTTGTCTGTTGCCCCTCGTGTCTTACAATAATTTACTTAGTAAGAATTTGAAGTTGCTGGATGGTACTTGTTCTCTCAGGAATGTGGAAAGTTTAGCTTCTGCCTCAGTCTGGATCCAGACCACGAAGGATTAGACAGTGATGCAGCAAAGACCAAAGGAAGTCTCAAAGACTGTTTTTTTTTTTTTTTTTTTTTTTTTTTTTCCAGCCTTTCACATTAACTTTACAAAACATTGAATTCTCTAAAATAAACTATCCAAATATATTTTACAGTTACTAGAAAGTGACATAACTCAGATGTGTCTAAACAAGCCAATACTGTCTGCAGCTGTCACTTAACACAGCGTTTTGCAAGTTAACCTATATTAAGATTGACTCCTATGGTCTTTTCTACCATCAGTGTTTTATACTTCTTCCTCAGCCTCACAAACCGTCATGCAGTTCAGCTCACTTAGCACTCAGTTCCCAAACCGCAGTTGAAACCATGGCTAAGACCAGATTCATTGTAACTGTTTGGTTGAAAACCAATGGATCTGTGCTCAGCCCCTATTCTACAGTTGAAAGCCATATCAAACAGAAAAGCCTTGGAGGATGCATAATGGTTGACAAAGGAGCATTTAGAATCTATGTTTTTTCTCCAGGTGTAGTAGCGGCTGTGTGTGGGCGTGTGTGTGTTTGCAGTGTGGAAATAGCGTCTCTTCTTCTTGATCCTACTTCTCGTATCACTCGGGGGTCAGTTTTGGTTTCCCCGGCGATAGCCAATCAGTTCTTGCGTTGCAGTATACAAAATAATTGTAATATTCAAGAAACTTCCTCTATGGTTGGGCTCAGTATTCTGCAGGCCCATGTGTGGGATGGCTCAACTTGAATAAGCTGTGTGTGAGTGAGTGCATTGTATGCATGTTAACTGTCACTGTAACCCAGTCTATTTTCATATGGAAACAGATTTATGACTGGTAAAGAATAGGTATTATGCAATGCAGAGCATTGGGAAACCTGTCAGGTTGTTTGATGTCAGCTTATTGTTTTATAATGACTGACTAACTGCTCTTGAAATACTTAAACAGTAATCACACATCAGACCAGCCTCAAATAGTATCTCTCTCATAAGAGAGGAAATAGAAATTTAGTCATGTACGTTTTTACGTAATGGATTTACTATTTGAACCAGGTCTTCCACCTAACATAGCAAATGTAGATTGTCTATAGATTAGTTTGTATGTAAGGCATCACTATAAAGGTTCATTTTTAAGTGTGTCACTGATACCCAGCCCAAAGAATGTAAAGGTGTTTAATTGACTAATGGATGTTGTAACTGTTGAGTATGGAGAACCTTTGACAGGCTTTATGATGAAGATAAAGGATGTAAAAGGATATACTGTAAAAGAAAATCATGTTAAGAACTGCAAACATCCATGTTGACTCTAAAATATAACCATATTCCAAAGCTTTGCTTTTAGTTCTTGGAAATATTTGGATGCATCACCTTTCAAAGTTTGCTGTACCATTGTTAGAAAGTATTTTTCAGTCTGAGAGTTCAAAAGGCATTGAGAGATAAGGTGTAGGATATTTGAAATGACAAGTCCGTGAGTCCCCCCTCCGCACAGATCCACAGGTCACCTTTCCACTACACAATTTGGTTCTATAGATTTCTAGTCTAATACTGTACACAAGAAAAGCTAAGAACACCAGTATTCATTGTAAAACGGTGCTATGCTAACTTGTATGTATGTATATCCCTTCTGCTCTTGAACTGTGCTCCTTTTATCTACCCCAAAGTCAAATGTAATAATCAATATTTTGAAGCAAAAATGTTTGCTATTATTATAACCCCCTCCCTTCTGGGTCAATTTGAAAATAAAAACAGATGCAAATATTATATGTGAGAAATGTTTTCTGTAAAGATATTTGACAAGACTTTTGACATAAGACATTAATATGTTCTACCATCACAGGTACTTCTTTATTATAACAAGTCAACCCACTGTATCAAAACTGTAGGAACCTCAAATCCAACATCTATCTACTATATTTGCTCCCAACAATGGACATTGAAAAAAACAAATGCATCCAGGAAAAAAACTAAAGGCACATTTCTAGTGTATTTACATTGCATACAAGTTGATCATAACAAGAAATGAAATAAAAAGAGCATGTCACTTGTTGCTTCTCTAAACCCATACCTAACGCTAAATACATTCAGCAGTTTAACAGTTACTGTTTAACAAGTCACAGAATTGAAGTCTACTTTGAACTTGTGGCTGCTGTTAGCACTTATATATTTGAACTGGTTCATTAACTGAAGACATGAATACATATAGATGCTATTGAAGAATAACTACTAATATTTCTCCAATATAAATACCCACAAAGGACCAGAGCAACCCATTCAATCTAAACTTCAAAAACCATCACCAACACAAATGTATTTACACACTTGTTTTGTTTTGTCCCCAAAGCATAAAGATATCTTTTATGCTGACTGCAAGCCAAATTCCAGAGTTTCTTATGTGTCTAGCTGGCTGTGTATCAGAAATAGCCACCACTGAGATTAGCACTAGTGGATAAATAAGATAAATGCAATACTGCAAGCCCTGTGCAGGACTGTATATACTGTCTGCTGTTTAAGACAGAGAAAGGCCAGCGATGGATTAGTGATGAACCTGCTGTTAGTAGTTTACAGTGTTTGGCTTTTGTAGTTTGGGAGATAATGGGAGGTAGGGAGGGCTTTACGCCACATGTTGTCAGACAGTTTCATAGTCCAGGAAAACGTCAGCAGCGCTCTGGAGTAAAGGCTGAGTGGGCGCTGTTGTGCTGCACACTGAGCTCAGCCTGCGTGACGACTCCCTCTGCTGCCCAGGAGGACCAGGAACAGAGCTCAACGTCAAGTACACCTAGAAATAATATAAAATATTAGTCCTTTAAGTGTTTTAGCATTACATTTTAGCAAAAAGACAAGACATTCGTTAAGACCTTTAACAGAACAGTTAAATAGAAAAGTAGCATGTTGTGTAATTGTTAAAATACCAGCCCAATACATTAAATCTGTAAAATATAAAAAGGTCAACAATGGTGACCTCACAATTCAAGTGACTCACATTTCTAGTGTTTTCCGACAGCAGGAGTTCAGTACTTTCCACCAGCTTTCGGAAGGAAGGCCTTTTCAAAGGGTCGTGATTCCAGCAAGACAACATCATGTTGTAGCTACAGGTCAACAGTAGGATTAGTACATTGCTTTGTGCTCTTTCTTTTGTCACATCACGGTGTGCTTTTCAAAATACTTACATCTCAATGGGCGCAAATTCAGGCCTGCTCATCCTGTGGCCTTCTTGGATCATTTGATAAAATGCTGAACCCACCTGCATTCCCGGATATGGGCTGTTGCCTACAACACACATTTTGCATAGCTTTATTAGTTATTTTATTGTCATTTAGTGAGAGAGTAAATCAGATCCATCTAATGTTGTATTCTAGTGAAGCAGCATTATACCAATCAATATTCATTTGTATATTTTTCTCAACTAAGTGATGCGCAATTTGGAACCACAATTAAGGCCCCAGACGGCTTAAATAGATAATGTTAGTGGCCTGTACTTTAACAAACAGATAAAGGCTACACTGAACAGCTGTAACTGGAAATGTTACCAAGGGAAAAGATTTCCCAGAGGAGGATGCCATAGGACCAAACGTCACTCTCAAATGTGTACACGCAGTCGAAAATACTCTCAGGGGACATCCACTTGACCGGCAGACGAGCCTGGAAAAAATAGACCAAATTGTTTAGTAAGGGTTAGCAAAAGCACTGAACAGGAAATTTTATATATATTTTTTATCTTTGTGTCCCCTGCTATCATCCTGTCACAACTCCATTTCTTCAATCCAAATTGTGGTGACTTTTACAGCATAAACATTGCTATTGAGGACTGAATGAAAGATGCAGTCTGACTCACATTTCCTCTAAGCACATAGCTGGAATCAGTGGTGATGTCACGTGCCAAGCCAAAGTCACAGATCTTTGCCACTCTGCCGTGAGTCAGCAGAACATTTCTGGCTGCAATATCCCTGTGAATACACTGCACACGCATCGACACAAATATAAGACAACTAGTAATGACACATTAACCAGTTTCTGGCCGTTTACTTAAGTCCGTACAGCAAACATTAAGAAAGGCAAACAACGTGTACAAATGTTTATTTAATGGGACCTAGTTTCAACATGTGCAATGAAAAGGCGTGTCGGCAGCCTGCCATGAAATGATTTATAAGCATGCTGCAGTGCACTCCATATGGACCCTAGTCCATAAATAAAAAGGCAGTATGTAAAAGCTTTACATTCTTAGAGGTGATGTACTCCATTCCTTTGGCAACTTGATAAGAAAAGCTGAGGAGATCTTCAGAGTCCAGAGTGAGTTCATCTATGTCATCTGAACAAAGGTTGCATTTAGTTAGAAAGAGGTTTACAAAGAGGTATGCCATCAGTAATAATAAAAAATGAATGATGTTATACCTGACTGAGAGGCTCTATCTTTCTCTGAGGGACGCATGGGCATGTATCCAGAACCAGTCACTTCCCTACAAGATTACACACATACAATATAACCACTGCAACTATACTCTTTACATATTGCGACCGATAACTATAACTTTCATTTAATTATATCTTCCTACTCACACACACCTTAAGGGCTCCATTTGTTTGAAGACGTTGCGATAGTAACCGTCACTAATTTGAGAGCTTAGGAAAGATTCTCTTTTTCTTCGAAGAAAGTTGAGAAGGTCGCCATAGCAACAGTACTCAGTGATCACCAAAATTGGGCCTGAGAGGAAAAAAATAGGCACATCTTGTTCATGAGACAAAGAGGATATTTATGCTATTTTAATCGTTATTGTTATCTCGGCCAAAGAAAAAAACAAAGCTTTGCTCAATATTTATCGGCAAACTCTGGTATCAATATTTCTGTTTTTGTCCATATTGAATGTTAGTTTTTATTACTAACTTCTACAGAAAAAGTTATGTTTTCCACACATTTCTGAACATTTGTGTAGAAAGCAATCAATACTAAGGGCCAGACAGGTAGATAATATTGATCAAAGACCCAGTAAATTTGTGACCAGTCCAACAGCATCACGTCCTCTGGAGTAGAGTGGTACTTACAGTCCAATATCTGATTTCTACTAAAGGATAATAATTGATGGACATAGCAGCAAACCAGCACAACAGCATCAGCCCACACCAGAATGGACTGTGTGTAAATACAAGACTAACACCATCTGTTAATGAGACTTAGCAAACTAAGTTTCTAGTCTTACCTCCAACAGTGCAGGCTCCCAGCAGGTTAACAATGTTCATGTGGTTTCCTAGGTAACCAAGAACCTTAAGCTCCGACATCAGTGCCTCTTTCTCCGTGGAATGAGCATTGGCTGGGATGACATTACCAAGGTAAGATATGCTCAAAATTATGGTCAAGTAAGTACTGACATGTGTCCTTTATATGTACATAAACTTTTAAAATACTTCACAGTTATATTAAATCTGAAAATGTGTTGTATGTAGTTACAGCATGTCAGAGCAGCAGAAGGAAGTAGACCCCACACTTACGTTTAAGCATCTTCACAGCAACTGTTGTAACAGTATCAGCAGAGCACAGTCCATACGCTGTGGCTCTCACTACTTTACCAAAAGCTCCAGAGCCCAACGTCTTACCTGTTAAACACACAATATACAGCATAATAAGGTTACTTTTATTGATTAATACACAAACATTACAAAAACATAAAGATATACATTTATAAATGTACACATTTTTCATACCAAAGCGCAGTTTCTGCCGTGGAAACTCCCATTTGGAGTCATATGGGAGCTGGGTGGGGTCAATATAAATGTAGTTGTTGCCATGAATACTGTCGATGACTTTCCACTGAATTTGGAACTTTGGTTTCTGTTTGTAAAAAGAAATTGATAAATTATGTTAGAGATTGATTCGAAGCAAAATGCAATTCACGTTCAATTGTTTGGGCTGTTTCATATGTGTCACTGTCTAGACTGTTCATAGACTTAAAAAGTTATACATACATCTGAGTACCATCTCAAAAAACACATTTTAAGCAATTTATTGAGTTAATTAACATTAACATTTCTATTGCTGAAGGTTATCTGATGTGCAGTGTACTGTTCCCACACTAACACAGTGTATGATCAAGCAACATGTTTATAATTTTGACATCAGTCTTATTTATATAGTGCAAATAAATTCAATCCACGAATATAACTAATGGAACAAGAGTCACAACAGCATCATTATGACTGTGTTCTTCTTACTTGCATATACTTGTAAAGAAGCACCACCAGAATGATGCTGAGTATAATGCCAGTAGCCACCATGCCAGTTAGAACAGGAGTGAAGAGTTTATGGGGGACGACTCGTTCTGAAAACAAAAACAGTGACAGTTAGGCTAGACATGAATTGCCTTCCCCCATCTTTAGGACAGACAGCTGCAGCAGTGGTGTTTGTTTGTGCACCAAGGATTAGACAGCCTACATCACATAATCCCTACCCATGCACAGTCAGCATATGCTAATCTTATTCAATCTGTAGCCAGTAACAGCACACCTGCCTGGGGCTAACACAGGGTCAATGGGCCGGTGTAAAATCAGAAGTGTTAGTACCACTGATGGAGAACAGGGTGTAGGCCTCGTCTCCCTCATTGGAGGCCACACACTCCAGGGTGTGATAGTGTGCTTGTTCCTTGCTGACATTCAGTCGGCTCTCCACCTCACTTCGGCCGAAGTCAGATTCTGTCACCATGGCAACTTCAGAGGCCTCCCACTGAGAGGCGTTAGGAAGGTGTGAGCACCTGTGGAAGGGCAAGATGTCTTTTTTTAATTGTGTTATAAAATTATGGTGTAAATTTGTACAATTTAGATTTTATTTCTATTACTAACTGAATGAGACATTTCCTTTTGGTTGTGTTACTATAATTCACCCAACCACAAGTTAATCAATTGTCAAGTTGCTGACATAATAACTGGATGTGTTAATACGAATGCTAATGAGGGTTAAGCAGGACACCTGTTACTCAGTTTGTTCAAAACCCAGTGTCCCAATGCTCTCAGAGAGCTGTGAGACAAAACACCAAAAAATGAGTCACGTCTGTGGAAAAATGTACACAGCTCAGCAGTCTACCACCAACTGGCTTGCTTTTATCAGTGGATACAAATTTGTAACAAGATCTCAAAAAGTGTAACAGCCCACACAGTATTTTGCACATACCTAGTGTGTGGCAACTCACAGAAGTACCAGCTGATTTTGGGAACTGGATATCCGGAAGCAATGCATCGCACCTGTCCATCTACAGGTCCTTCTTGTGCAATGATAATGGGTTTGCCTTTAGAAAAACAGTTATTAAGTCATGTAAATAGCATAGAATTATCAGTGAAAAGAATATAAGATGACTATGACAAACACTTGTGATTTTGATTTTTTTTTCACATTGTAAATGATGTAGTGCAAAACCTACTGCTGACGTAGACGTGGAATGAGTGATTGACCGTTGCATCTTCATTGTTGACTGAGAACTTATAGATCCCTCCCTCCGAGCCAAGAACCCTCACTAGCCTCAGCTCACTGTTATATCTGATGAAGTAAAGACACCTCTGAGCATTGCTGCATCCACGAATAGTGTAGTGTCAGCTTACTGCCATGTTAGACATTGACTTTACCTGTATTTTTGCCGGTGCACAGTGATGACGTGTTCGGTTGTATTGAGAAGGTGGTTGCCATTGAAGGACCAGGACAAAGATCTGGGAGCAGGGTACGCATCAAACTGTACTTTGAGGCTCAGGCTCTCGCCCTCTTTAACATCAGCCTGCTCTGGACCCAGGCTTCCTAACATGCTAATGAATCCTTGATCTACACAACAACAAAATATGGGAGTTTAATACATAATGCAAACCAAAGCTTAACTAAGTATAACATACTGTACATACATAGACACATAGACACAGACACATATACGTAAATACATACTATATGTTTGGATATGATAGGATATTTAAATTTAATCAAAAAAACATTCTAATTCTTACCTCTAACATCTAGGTGCAGGGCCCTAGAGCTAGTGCCTCTTTCATTGTGAACATGGCAGCGATAGGCACCAGAGTGTGACTGGTCAACAGATGGGATCAAAAGTGAATTTGAACGTTCGTAACCGTGGGACCCAGAAAGGATATGTGAAGCATGGGATTCCTCTGGATGCTGCAGGACATCAATAACAAAATTTGTTAACTCTATCGTATGTCTTGCATTGATCGGGTTTCATTACAGAACAATTGAAGTTGTTATATTACCGTAGCTGGGGGGAAGGTCCATTTGAGGCTGAAGTCTGGGTTGACGTTAGAGGAGCTGCAGGTGACTTCAAACTGCTCGCCTTTTCTCAGAATGATAGGGTCTTTCTGTGATAGTGTCATCACTGGAGGCAACTCTGGCACTGGACCAAGATAAACCAACAAATCTTCATCTTAACTGTTTTTGTGATTTCTACAACATGTACTATATAAACAAGGATACACTGTTTGTAATGTAAGGTAATTCTAGTGTTCATCTTTTTTCTCGTTTGAGTTAATGGGTCTGACATCATTACAGTTTGCAGTTCAGCAAAGTGGTAAATGTCATTGTCATAAATAAAAGCTTTATGCTTGATGCTTACAACAATCATATTATGCTTTTACTGCAATAAAGCATTAAAAGTGAATACTAAATGTCACAATCATGTCAGTCTCCTTAAAGGCAGAAACCTGTAATCCCTTGTGTTCACTTATGACTCTTATAATGAATGATTAATTCAGTGTAATGCCTGCAGACGTCACTTCAGTGGCTCTGTTTGGCAATGGCCACACTAATTCTATTTACTCCCAGCGCAGCCTTCATGCACCGTTTGAAAGCTTTGTTCAGTGCATGACTCTAGTAAAGGCTTTCAATACTGTAAATAGGGGCTCAATGGTAGTGGTTGTCCAATAACCAGAAGGATGGCGGCTCGATTCCCGCTCTACCCACAGTTCATACTGTCGTTGTCTCCTTGGGAAAGACACTTAACCCTTCTTGCCTCCAGTGACACAGCACTGGTGTGAAAATGTTGGGACAACAAGTGGAAATGTAGCCTGAGGCTAAAATCTGGCATGTCAACATATTAATATCCAAATCATACTGTATTGGACAGAACTATACAATGGTTTCAAATTATATTTGAAAACAGAAAACACTACAAAAATGAAAGGCCTCAAGGCTCTATTGTGGTACCCCTCTTGTTTAGTATTTATATTAATGACCTCCCGACCATTTTCCCTGAGGTTAACACATGCATTAGAAGCAGTCATCTGTACATGCTAAATCAAAACCAAGAGCTGCATCTGTTCTAAAGGAAGCAATGGAAAAAAATGCAGTATGGATAGACTATTCATGCCTGACATTAAATCTCACAAAAACTCTATGTTCTTTTCAATAGGAAAAATCTCTTGCCATACATCAGACATTATTGTTAAGGGAGGAAGAGTGCAGGAGGTAGAAGCTGTTAAATATTTAGGTGTGGTGCTGGACAGTACACTGTCCTTCAAAAAGCATTTCAACAAGCTATTCGTGCATTGTAACATTTTTTCTCACGTTACTTAATGCATCAATCTGGTCTCAGTGCAGCAGAACAGCATTTCAACCTCTTTATAGTTTGTACAAGCAATCAAAATATTGGATGAAAATACAGTTTCTTACCATTATTGCAATATAGTTAAAAAATACAATTTGCTAACATCTGAAAACTTTATTTTTATGGGTAATATTTCTTTCACTAAAGAGGCGAGCCTTAGATCAACACGAGCCTTCACCAGAGGAGACTAATCTGTGATTTTAGATCTACTTCTTTTAGCAGAACTACTTCTCAATTCAAGTTTCAGGGATGTGGAATTCCTTCAACTGTTCGAGCACTTTACAAGAGTTTAGATTTAATGTAAAAAAAAGTACAGAGATGTAGCCATTAGGACAAACTGAAACTTTGCAAACAAAAGTTGATCTGAGTGATTGATATGTTATATATTTGTGACTGATGACTGATGTAGTGCATTGTCACTTTCAAATAAACAAATATATAAATAAACACATATCAAGTGCAGGTACAATTATTTTAGATTGAACCTTTTTGCAATAAGATTTTACTTAACAGCACTTACTAATGTAAACCACTGTTTACGTTGACATTTGCATTATGGTCACCAGGTCATTAGCAAAGTCAATTTGCTGTGGTTTACTAAACCTCCTCTTTGCTTTTTTCTTTAAAGTAGTTCCCCCTTAAGCATCATTTTCATCTCTGCCCAAAATGGTAAATGAAACATAGCACACATCTATTCAAAGCTGTGATACAATTACGCCTCAGCAACCATAGTGTAGTATAGTATGACGTGTTGAAACTCACTTACCAAGACGCACATCCACAGTATAATGACTGGAAACCACCTTTTCTCCAGCGAGCGTGCCTACACATATGTAACAGCCCTCAAACTCTTTTTGCGTATTGTTGATAATGACGCCTCGCTGAAGGTTGCCCCGGTAACTCATACCAGAGGGCAGAGGTTGTCCATCACAAGTCTCCAAAGCCAACTGAGTGACACTGGGGTCCGTCACAAAACATGGGATAGTGCAGTTCTCACCTGCACGCACCAAAATGACATTCACCATGGTGCGCTGGAAGATATTTTCTGGGTCTGAGAAGACAAAAACAAGTCTGAGAAAAAAAAAAACCCTGATTTTATGTCAAATCTGCATGTGCTTTTTTTGCGACATCAGACACCCACCTTTCACATAAACATAGATGGACTTGTGTTCTAGGGTGCTGTTGTTGACACAGACATAGCGACCCATGTGATAGGGCTGAGCTGACAACACCTTGACATACACTGCTCCACCTTCCTCCACCTCTCCCTCCAGTCTGCGAGCCCTCTCCCTCTGCCAGCGCAACTTTGATGGTGGGGCGCCAGACATCGTGCGGTTTTCATAGCAACGTAGCTCCAGTTTTCCCCTCTTGGGAACAACCACATGAGGTCCGCTGGGGGTGATGACTGGCACACACCACACTAGTACAGGAGATAAACACAATGCATTGACCTGGTTTGGGAAAGCAACGATTGGTAAAAATAAATAAATAAAAGAATTCACAAAACAATGATGGAAAAAGAGACAACAAAGTGGAAGACTGAGCTATCCTACTGTCTAATGTAATGGTTAAATAGGATGCTAGGATTGGCACAGAGCCCCTGAAGACAGAGCGCTAATAAACCACCATGGCTCAATTGAATAATCAATAATTATGGGCTGTCTAAATGCTGAGTAATAATGCATTATGTCCCTTAATCCATTCCTTTACAAAGAGTAAACTAACACCATCATTTTTTTTTAGGCCACCCTTTTTTTCTCCTCTTTCTGTTATTGCTGATTTCCACATGATAAGCAGCCCTTAAAGTAGAGGGTTTTCATGTGACTGTTATGCCTCCAGGCCTGGCAGAGTCTGTGAGTGCCCCCCCCCCCCCCCCCCCCCTCCTTATAAAAAAAAAATACATCACTATCTGTGTTTTTGCAAGCATCTGTAAGAATGTAGCCTCAGAGCTCATGCAGACTGGTTTGTAAAGTATATCATGGAAAACCATGGGCTAATAAACACAAAAGCATCTTGACAGCACTGAGGGCTGTTGTATGTTAGTGTGCACTTGGGTGTGTTTTAAAAGATGTGTGCTCACTTTTCCTCTGCTTCTTTGTTCCTGCTGCCAAGTGCTGGCGTTGCAGGGCAATACAATACTCTAATTTCGGTAAGAAAAATAAATAATTAATCATTTTAGCACACACACACACACACACACAAACACACCTGTTGCATTCCGGGATGGCCTCTCAGGTACATCGACAGTTATGCAAATGAGATCCTGAATAACCTGTGTATGCCTCCTGCCTACAGTACGTGCGTGCTAAAGTGCAGCAAAAACACACACACACGTTTCCTGGAGGTTTTAAATGCTCTGCTCTGTAGTAACGAGGACACATGGTGTGACACATTTACCCCAATAACATTTCCATTAACTTAATATCTGCGAAGAAGAGGCTTTAAAACACGCGGAAACAAACATGTTCCAAAAAGTTCGAAAGCACAGGTTAAGAAAGTGATTTCTAAAAGATGGCCTAGGCTACTTACCTGTCTGCGGTAGGAAAAGAAGTTGTGAGACAAAAATAAGTAAAAAGCGACCCATCATTAGGCGTTATATTGTACTCCATCAAAAACAGCAATAACCATGATGTGCTTCTAGAAAAGAGAAGTGCACCAGACCCTCCCAAACCACCATCAGAGCCAGCGCAGGTCCCTCATCTACGAGCAGGATGAGCGCACAAAAACAAAACGATCCTAGATGCTGCGACCCCCCCTTCGGTGGTTTGCACTTTTGCTTAAAGCCACAGCGCCTCTCTCGCTATGCTTGGCTCACTGCCTCTCCTTTTCTGTCCCGCATTGGCTGGACACTGGCCAAGGTGATGAGTCGGTTATTACAGTAAAAAAAAAAAAAAAAAAGAAAAAAAGAGACGAAATCCAAAATATACTTGAAACAGAAAAGCTGCCAGATGTACAGTGTCAAAGCAACGCTGCACTTTACTTGAAGCTGTGTTTAAGGAGGATGCTATAACTATGATGCAGCAGTATTACCATTTGACACTTTGCGCACAGCCAGTGCAGCCTGCTGTGATGGTGAAAGCCCTGTCTTTGCAGGAGTTTCCTTACATTGGCTCATTCTGTTTGTGGTGCACTTCACAGTCTCACATTTCCTCGCTTTAGTCATCAGCTTTTAATTGGTATAGCTCACACTTTTCATAGATTTAATCCACTTTACATCCTAGTTTGGAGTCAATGAATGATACAGTTCTTGTAGTTTGTCAGAAATTAGCATTCTTAAACCTCTTACATGTAGTGTTTTTACTTGTTATCTCTACTGTCTTTATTTTCGGATGTTCCGCAGAGGTATGTGAGAGCACAGTGGGGCTGTTGTGTTTATTTTACACACATGATCTGTATCCAAGCTCTATGGCCCTATGGCTGTTTATACTTTTCCCAGCATATAATTGTGGGTTGAAGCGTCCCAACGTGGAACGGCAGAAATTGAATAGATTTTTTGCTCTTTTGCTAATGTTTTTCTAACGTAATGTACTGGAAAAGTGTAAGTAGAAATAGTCTGGTCTGTTGAGTAAACAGAGTGACTTCTCTCTCTCAAAGCTGTCCTAAGGGTCGGTCTGTCACTGCAACAATCACATTCACAACGGATTTTGTCTAACAGACAGTGCTTGAGGTTAGTTATTAATAGTAGTTAACAATATTTTTTTCACTATCACAGTCAATAATTAAGAAAATAAACTCACAAAACATCTGCACTCCTGCCTTCAAATAAAGTGCATTCAAACAAAGGAAACCTGCGCCTCAAAGTGTGAAAGTATACAATACACCTGTTCAGCAGCTTTTGTGTCCAGCTGCCCATATGCCCTCTGAAGATGTTTGTGTGCTAAACGTGACCATCCATATGTCCCTGGTTCAGCGTGTTTGCATGACATTTGAGCACTTTATATGCCGTCTCCTATTCCATTATTCATCGCTGAGGTGAGTGTCTGTAGCAGATATCTGGGCTGAGTCACTATGACTTGGTGAGTGTGTTTTAGTGTACGGACCCACAGCATGACTCACACAGTGCTTTTAGACAAATGAGGACAACGGCCTTACGGAGGGCAACAGAGGTTTTATACAAGAAAAATGGCCACTCAAATTGGATTACGTAATGAGACTCATTTCTTCCTTGCTCGTTATTGGCTGTGGGTCTCTCTCTCTCTGCTCTCCTTTTTGTTTTCTTTCACCTTCCCCTGTCTCCGTTCTCTCTTTTCTTCTTCCTGGTGATGCACACAACCTCTAACTAAATCATCTACAAATGGATCTTCACACCTCCGGCACTGGGACGACTAAACACACCATTGTAGTTGGCATAAAGCCACAGAGATATAGACAGAAAACACACACACACACATCTAAAACTTAGAGCATACCTCATCATTTTAGCACTTAGGGATTGGTCAAACGATCAGGATAATCTTTTTTTTCCAGTGCAATACAACACTCTACCCAGCTGCTGACTGGGCATTATGAACCAGATATCTGCTTCAATTTGTCTGTTCTCTGCTTTAATACAGTCGGCACTGTGTTTTTAAACCACTGTGTGGTCATTAAGTGTCTGTCCGTGGTTTAATTCTGGTGTTTCATATTACAAAATATGACCCATGCAGCAAATCAAAACAATCGCAAACTATTTCATTTCGGTCTCAGTTATTTATAAAAGATGGATCTTTGTCTTGCAAAACAAAGCAGAGGAAACAGGCATGCTGTTATGTATAGCAAAACACATTGTTATGACCATATGTTTGATCCAAAGAGATGATGTGGAATGAAAATGTGCCAGGACAAATATCTGAGTAAGCTAACATGAGCGTGTGTAATTACTGATAGCCCAATGATCACCCTCTGTCAGGATAAACCTGATTAGCATCGACTAGGCCCAAAGCCATCCTAATCCACTGTAAGAAGAGAGAGAGAGAGGACCAGGGAGAGAAAAAAGACAAATAGATTCTGGAGAAAGAGAAATGCAGAGCAAAGAAACAAGGTGCCATATTGAGATGCAGGGAAAGAAAGAGCACCACAGCCAGAGGGCAAAAAAAAGAACAGAGTAAACATGCAGTAGAACTGACCTGCTTTCTATTCTGTGTCCTTACTCACCCTTAGTTATTCACATATGCATTCAAAATTATTTTTAGCACATTTGCTTTTTTAATTTGACTGGCCTATTTACATTGATGCAATAATGTATCCTCTACCAATGCAAGAAATTAACCAATGAAAATATAAAGAATCTGGCGAATACAGATCCCAACTGTATTTAACATTTTATGAGACTCTGTAGTCACTAGGTAATGGTGGTTATAAATCTGAATGCATAAAGTATGATTCAATAAAGTGTTTTTTTCCAGTCCAAATGTATTGTACATTTAAAAATAAATCTAAACTTTTATTAACACAACAACATTAACATCAAATTGATTTGGAAAAGGAGTAAAAGGAGGAGATCAGTTCTAAAAAAATGAACACAGGAACACCAGAGCATCCCATGCAGCAAACGAGCAGTGAATGTGTTAAGAAAGACAGGTGAGGTGAAAGATTGAGACTGAAAGAGATATGGGTTGGGAGAGGCAAAAAATGAATTTTCAATTATCAGTTTAACAGAGAGCTGCAGCATCCTGGGTGTGAGTGTGTACTGCGAGCACACTGAAGAAGCACGTATGATGTGATAGAAGACCTACTCGTGGAATTAGCTCAGCCGGTCTCTCATGGTAGAAAGAAAATCAATGTACTTATCTTCCATAATATAATATCACCTTGGTTGTGTGTCTGTTCATGAGTGTGAGCCCATATCTATATTTCATTTATTTTTTTAGTTTTCTTACTGTCCTCATTTCAGTGAAAGTATTGGTTTTCCATCCTTGGGTAAAATTACAACAACTCAACAGCAGTGACAGCAGCTGCAGAAGGGCAAGTGAGGGAATCCATAAAATTCCTCGTTGTTTACTGACATGGCTAAAGTGGACCACTTAACTGGTCAAATGCCATAAATGCATTAACAGTCCTATTTGCATTGGTGGCTAACTTTACATGCAGCAAGAACCACAACAGCAGTCTGGAGAGTCAGTTAAGTGATGATGAGCCTGCAGTGGCTAGCTTTTATTATCTTAGGAATGGTCTGAAACTGAAATGCCAAAGCCTTTCCCTATCTCATCTTAGTTATCCACAGCATTTTTTGGTTCTTTATGAAATTAAGCCTTTCCTTTGTTGTATCTATATTTAAAAGGTCTCAATTTTGTTTTTTGAAAATGTAAGTTACTGGCATTTTATTCCCTTATAACATATAACATATACATATACATATAACATCCCTTATAACAACGAATATTCTGTTTGTGTATGTGCCTTCAAAACATCTTAAATAGATTGAGATTGGTGTCCTATTTGGAATAACACTATTCTCTCAGCCGAGGTCGTACATTAAGCATATTTCGGGAACATGGCATCACAAAAGTTGGACAAATCTTCAGTGGGACATTTTTATGATTTCAAACAAAACTCAGTTTGGTAGCCACAATTTGCTGCAATTCAGATGCCTTGGGAGCAGGATCTTAATATATCTTTGTCCACCTTTCAGTGAAGCCCAATCTGGCGCTCCACTTTGAGCTCATCCAAATGTGTGAGATTTAGGATTATACAATATAAAGTTTTGTGTAGAGCATAAATTTAGGTGAACCCCTGTCAGATTATCTAAACTGGACAATAATGTGTCTTTATTTTTGTGTAAAGCAAATAGGAAAAGATTAGGGCATAGTGGTATTCTTTAAAGCTTTAGTATTTTGCCTATTTGCCTATTTTCTCACAAAACAAAAATGTTGTTTTCTTTCATACATAGCTTTTAAAGTAGCCTATTGTGGAGGTGGATCTTTCTGTAAACCAACTGTCCATCAAAACAACGGTTGGTCAAGGTTAAAGATTTTCCTGAAAATTCTGCATAATTCCTTTAAATTATAATATGTCTGTGCATGAACTCTAAATACCAAGCTATTGGGCGTCAGTATTTAAGTTTAAATGATTAATACTGTTCAACTGTTGTACCTGATGTAGCCACTTGAGGACGCTGTCTGCTGCACCAACTCCTCAGCCGCAGCGTGACGCCTCAATCTCTTCCGAGTTCAGCACTGACTCGCAGAGGTTGGCTAATAATCTATAAAGGCAATAATTATTTATAACGCCTTAACCCCTTAGATAGCAGAGCGTGTAAGTGAATTGTCTCTTAATAAGTTTACATTTAATTAGGCCTCACATTTAAACTCAAGCTGCTGTTTAGCTGGTAACAAAAAATGTCTGCGGAGGAAGCGGACAAAACTGGCACCACGGACGCGAGCGCTGGAGATGAGGAGGAGGAATGGCTGTACGGAGGTAAACCTAAACAAAAAACACTTAATTGTGTGAGGTGCACTATTATTACTAAACGTTGCAAATGTTTAGAACCGTTCTGCTGAAAGATTAATCTGTATCTGTACTAAGCGATTTCTGTACAAGGAGCTAGCTATAATGCTAAGTGAGCTAATGCCGCCTGATTGGTTTGCTAATACGGCCTTTTGCATCAACCCAGTTGGCTAATAATCTCCACACGTTATCTCTCCTTCCAGATGAGACCGAGAGCAAAGATGAGGACGAAGAAGCCAAACTGAACGCCGCAGTCAGGTAGTTTAATTATAGACAATAAACCGTGTTTTTGTTGTGTCATGGAGCAGGTTTTTAACTTTACAGTTTGTACATAGTGGTCCTGCTGATGCTTCAACAGAAGATGGCGTTGAACATGCTACAGGCAATGGAGTAGCTTCTGAGGTAAAAGCATTTGACTGCACTCCTTAATTGTTGTGCTTAATGTCCTTGAATGGGTAGACTGTCAGTCCTACCTCTATTGTTCGGTTTTCAGCCCACTGAGGAAGCTGCAGGTGAGGATGAGGACAGTGACAGCGACAGTGATGATGATGACGATGATGTCCGTGTCACCATTGGAGACATTAAAACTGGAGCACCACAATATACGTATGTTTGTGTGAAATTGTCGTGGACCATTTTCTAAACATGTCTGTTTGGCTAATAATAGTGATTTCTTCCAGACCTTATGGAGCCCCACCTGTCAATCTCAACATAAAAACCACAGGCTCCAGGCCATATGGACAAGGTAACACAAATTACTCTTTTATTTGCTGCTCACTTACCTTTTTAAGATAATGTGATTGTAAATATAAATTATATTTGATGTTTGCAGTGGCCTCAAAGCTAAAAGGAGTTGACCTAGATGCTCCTGGGAACATTAATGGGGTCCCAGTGTTGGAGGTGGACGTAGAATCATTTGAGGAAAAACCCTGGAGGAAACCAGGTCTGCAATCCTAGATCACTTACTAAACTAATAAATTGCATATTAAAAAGAAGGTCCCCACAAAACGGAACTTCAAAATAATATCATCTATGTCTTTTGTGTTTGTAGGAGCCGATCTGTCAGACTATTTTAACTATGGTTTCAATGAAGACACATGGAAGGCTTATTGTGAGAAACAGAAGAGGCTTCGCATGGGTTTAGAGGTTTCCACTGTTGGCTCAGTGACAAGTAAAATTACTGTAAGAGCTAATAATAATAATCATATTTAAATGATTATTATTGAATTATTTAATTTCCCATTTTCTACTGCAAATCTTTCTTGAATATTTTACATAACATTTTACATTTAAATTTAATTTATCTTGAATATTATGATTACTTTTTTTTTTAGGTACAGCAAGGCCGGACAGGTAATGATAAAGATGTATCTAGTTTGCCAGTTCACACATCCAAGCCAGACTTCACATCTCCAGTTAGCATCTACAAATCTGCTGGCAGCCAGGTCCCCAGGTACCGTTTTTTAATTTATTTTATTTTTCACCATAAACATGTCGTTCTGGAGGAAATCAGCTAAATATATGTAAATGTAACGCAAAGCGGGAGATCTCTGCTCTTATATGCATCATATTTAGTTTATATACTTTTTTGTTCACTGTTGTAATGAAAACCGCAAAACAAAGTGATTTAGTGTTGTTAGAGTTTTGGATGTTAAAATTACACAAACTGTCATCTCATGGGCAAATCTTGATGTGTGCATTGGGCCCAATGTTGCTTTTATCTTTCTTATTGCTGCCCTTTGCTTCAAAATGTTAGGATCTCCCCCCCTCAGTGGACTACCCATCAGGACATGTCCTATTATATGTAAGTGGGCATGACCTTGTCCATATTTGGTGAAATGGGGGATGTGTTATTGTTTAAAAAAGGGGTCTGGGGATAAATGTGTGCACAGATACTTCCAATGACAAAAGAAATAAATTTCTGTTTTTGATTTTTGTTAGTGTGCATATACATTTACTATTAAGAATCTGTCGTTGAACGAAATGTAATTTATAGCACACAACCATTTTTACTCATGGACATCAGTGAAAAAAAATTTATATCAGCACCATTGTAGTTTATAGAATGTTAAATTACTCACTTGGAAAAAAACTGCCACATCATTTGGGTTTGGTCTCCATGGAAATATTTTACATTTATGTTGATGCATACAGTGCAGTACTATAAATATAAGACATAATTTCATGAGTTAAGTGTGTTTTATTTTATTTTTTTTTACTAGAAAAACCAGCGGGACCATTGATGTGATTGGTGGAGGGACAGCCACAATAAGCAGGGTAGAGGGAAGACGCAGACATAACCTAGATGGCAACAATATCCAGGTTCAAACTGTAAATGACAAGACCTATTTATACATATTTGTTGATGTATCAATTTTGTTTTTATAATTTTTTTTTTATCTGATAATCCTTCCTGTTGTCCCATTGATCTTTTAGGTAATCTCCGAACACTCCACAACAGAGGCTGAGCCCACTCCTGCAAAGCTACCACCAACCTTCTTCCCCCCAGGACCACTTCCTCCAAACATACCCCCACCTCCTTTCCTCCCTCCACCCCCCAACGTCAGCACTGCGCCACCACTCATCCCTCCTCCCAGTAAGTTCTTCATTACTGCTTGTTTTTTATTCGTTTTCATATGTTTCAGTTGTTCTGTTGTTGTCTGTCTGGTCGGATAATTTCAATCTTTATTTTTTTATAGGATTGCCTATTACTGTCCCTCCTCCTGGCTTTCCACCCCCACCAAGTGGACCACCCCCTTCTATTATGCCCCCTATGGATAGGTAACTCATACATTATATTAGTGTTTTTCACTCAAATTTACATTAAGTCTGCTCACAACAGTGCTTGTTGCTATGTCATAACCATGAACCATGACATACTACAAGGTGCCGTTGAGTTCAAAACGTGAATTTCCTTAACTTGTCAGTAATACTAGTAAACATGTGCTCATATTCTTTTAGCTTTTAACTTTGAACTGAAGCCTATCTGCACCATCTTTAAGTTTATAATATTTAGAAATAAAAACAATCTTTCTGTAATGTTCAGCTTTCTTCTTTTGCCCTAGTGGCCATCCTGGAGGTTATGATGGACGCCCCGTCCCTCCCTACCCGTTCCCACAAGGTTGGTAACTTGTTTGAACCATTAGATCTGAAATAGCCTTGAATGTAAAAAAAAAAATTCACCTGAAAGAAACTGCAATAGTTAAGCATTGTCCTTTTTACATTATTAGGTGCATATCCTCCTCCTATGGTTGGAGGAGTGCCACCACCATGGCCTCCCATGATGGACAGCTCTAAACCCTGGGACTACTATTCTCGTCGAGAAGAAAAGAGGGACAAAGACAGAGAAAGGCCCAGAGAGAGAACACATGAGCGGGAGAGAGAGCGGGAACACAGCCCTTCAGGACTTAGCTACACCAGGTAAGAAAAATACTTTACACTCAACTTGTAAAACGCGTACAAACCCAATCTGAAAAGGTTGGGACACTATAAAATGTAAAAAAGAAATTTGCATTAATTAGGAAATATGCAGGGAATCTGCAGATCCTTAAAAAGTCTTAAAAGGTATTAAATTCCATAATGTAAAAAAATAAGGCCTTAATAAGCATTAAAATGTCTTAAATCCATCTTTCAAAGGTCTTAAAAAGGAACTGACAACATAAAGAACATTTTATTTTCATTTTAAAATAATGTAATGTTACATCTTTGTCACACAAAACAAAATTAAAATAAAACATTGCTATGAAATTGGTCTCAAATTAAATTTTAGATGGTATTAAAAAGATTTTAAATCTAAATCTCAGAATCCTGCAGATACCCTGAATACCAGAAAACCTTATTTAATTCACAATAGAAATAACATCTCAGGGATTGAAATGGAGACATTTTCCTGTTTTGTAGTACCTGTATTAAATGTATTGTCATTCTTTTGATATAGTGATGAGGAGCGCTACCGTTACCGAGACTACCAAGAACGTGGTTATGGAGACCGGCATCGCGAAAGGGCAAGCCGAGAGAAAGAGGAAAGGCACAGAGAAAGAAGACACAGAGAGAAAGAAGAGGGGCGTCACAAGTCCTCCCGCAGGTACTTAACCACAAACACTTTCTATTTTTAATGTAACTTGAGTGTCTCATATATTCAATTCTGGGTATTGTGTACTTTCTTCACTGCTTGACTTTGCCTATGAAATTGTGCTAACTCTTATTTCTCATGTCCTCTTGTCCCCTCTATTGATCTGTCTTAATATATCACTCTTCCTTTCCTCCTATTCCTCCCCTCTTGGCCTTTTTGTTCCCTCTTCTTCTCTCATTAGCAGCAGTAGCAGGAGGCGGCATGACAGTGAGGAGGGCGATGGCCACCGAAGGCACAAACACAAGAAGAGCAAGAGAAGCAAAGAGGGCAAGGAAGCTGGCGAGGAGATTAGTGCAGACCAAGAAAACCAGGAAGCTATGGAGTGATCATGTCTGCTTTCTTTTTTATTTTCTATCCTTCTATATTCCAGACGATAATCAGCAAAAGGCTGGAAACCAGGAAGGAACCGATGATCAATGTGTCCCCTCACTCCCCCCTAACAATAATCTTCATTGGGCTCCATCCTGGTGTCATTTGGCTTAAGTCATTTAAAACAAAAAAAGACCATAGGAGCCAGTAAACGTTCAATTGTTATTCCGTCATTCATCTTTTCATCATCTCTTGACATCAGTCGATGTAATAATCTGCCTCACTCCTCAGCCTCTCTGAACAACCAGTGCTCAAATTTTCAGTATAATCTTAATAATGCTCTTTTGTTGTTTCTTTGTGGTCTTTTGTTCTTGTCCCATAAAATACAATAATACTAGAATGCTGTCAGTTTGTTGAATTCAATTAAAACACACTTTTGATAGGAATTTTGAGGTTTTGTCTTTCTGCAACTTGTCAAGTCACAATTATATTATTCCTTTTGAAAAGATGATTACTCATCATGGATTACCTAATGTGAGTTAGTTGAATAAGTGACACTTTAAAGGGTCTGTTTTGTGTCAAACTAAAAATGTATTTGATTATATTGATTTTCATGCACAGTATTTTGAGGTGAAAAGTCTTTTGTGCTGCTTAATTGTCTTTTTCATCAAGTGTTAACAGAAGAATCAATACTGCGGTTAAGGCTAAATATCTATCCATCCATCCATCTTCTACCACTTATCCGGGGCCGGGTCGCGGGGGCAGCAGTCTAAGCAGAGACGCCCAGACTTTCTGCTCCCCAGACACTTCCTCCAGCTCTTCAGTGGGAATGCCATGGTGTTTTCAGGCCAGCCGAGAGACATAGTCCCTCCAGCATGTCCTAGGTCTTCCCCGGGGTCTCCACCCGGTGGGACATGCCCAAAACGCCTCCAGGAGGCATCTGAAACAGATGCCCGAGCCACCTCAGCAGCTCCTCACCCTATCTCTAAGGGAGCGCCCCGCCACCCTGCGGCAAAAGCTCATTTTGGTCGCTTGTATCCTGGATCTCGTTCTTTCGGTCATGACCCAAAGCTCATGCCCATAGGTGAGAGTAGGAACGGTAAATCGAGAGCTTTGCCTTACAGCTCAGCTTCTTCTTCACCACGACAAACCGGTACATCGACCGCATCACTGCAGAAGCTGCACCGATCCGTCTGTCAATCTCGGGCTCCCTCCTTTCCTCACTCGTGAACAAGACCCCAAGATACTTGAACTCCTCCACTTGAGGCAGGATCTCTCCACCAACCTGAATGGGACAAGCCACCCTTTTCCGACTGACAACCATGGTCTCGGACTTGGAGGTGCTGATCCTCATCCCAGCCGCTTCCCACTCGGCTGCAAACCGTCCCAGTGCACATTGAAGGTCCTGGCTTGATGGAGCCAACAGGACAACATCATCTGCAAAAAGCAGAGACGAGATCCTGTGGTCCCCAAACCAGACTCCCTCCGACCCCTGGCTGGGCCTAGAAAATCCTGTCCATAAAGATAATGAACAGGATTGGTGACAAAGGGCAGCCCTGCCGGAGTCATACATGCACTGGGAACAGGTCTGATTTACTGCCGGCAATGCGAACCAAACTCTTGCTCCGATCGTACAGGGACTGGACAGCCCTAAGCTAAAGGCCCCACACCCCATACTCCCAGAGCGCCCCCCACAGGGTGCCACGTGGGACACAGTCGAATGCCTTCTCCAGATCCACAAAACTGGTTGGGCAAATTCCCATAAACCCTCCAGCACCCTGGAGAGGGTTTAGAGCTGGTCCAGTGTTCCACGACCGGGACGAAAACCGCATTGTTCCTCCTGAATCCATCGGCCGCATTCTCCTCTCCAGTACCCTGGCATAGACTTTCCCGGGGAGGCTGAGGAGTGTGATCCCTCTGTAGTTGGAACACACCCTCCGGTCCCCCTTCTTGAAAAGTGGGACCACCACCCTGGTCTGCCAGTCCAGAGGTACTGTCCCCGAACGCCACGCGATGTTGCAGAGGCATGTCAACCAAAACAGCCCTACAACATCCAGAGACTTGAGGTACTCAGGGCGTATCTCATCCACCCCCAGTGCCTTGCCACCAAGGAGCTTCCCAACTACCTCAGTGACTTCGGCCCGGGATGCTTCCTCAGTGGAAAACATGTCGGTGGGGTTGAGGAGATCCTTGAAGTATTCCTTCTACCGTCCAACAATATCCCCAGTTGAATTCAGCAGATTCCCACCTCCACTGCAAACAGTGTTGGCAGTGTTTGCCAGAATATCTTCGAGGGCGACCGATAGTCCTTTTCCATGGCCTCACCGAACTCCTCCCAGACCCGAGTTTTAGCCTCTACAACCACCTGGGCTGCAGTCCGCTTGGCCTGCCAGTACCTATCAGCTGCCTCAGGAGTCCCAAGAGCCAACCAGGCTCGGTAGGTCTCCTTCTTCAGCTTGACAGCATCCCTTACTTCTGGTGTCCCCCACTGGGTTCGGGGATTGCCACCACGACAGGCACCGGAGACTTTACAGCCACAGCTTCGAGTGGCCGCATCGACAATGGAGGTGGAGAACATGGTCCACTCGGACTCAATGTCTCCAACCTCCCTCGGGATCTGGTCGAAGCTCTGCCGGAGCTGGGCGTTAAAGATCTTTCTGACAGGGGGCTCTGCCAAACGTTCCCAACAGACCCTCACAGTACGTTTGGGCCTGCCGAGTCTGTCCAGCTTTCTCCCCCGCCATCGGATCCAACTCACCACCAGATAGTGATCAGTTGACAGCTCCGCCCCGCTCTTCACCCGAGTGTCCAAGACATACAGCCGGAGGTCAGATGAAACAACTACAAAGTCGATCATCAATCTCCGGCCTAGGGTGTCCTGGTGCCACGTGCACTGGTGGACACTCTTATGCTTTAACATGGTGTTCGTTATGGACAAACTGTTACTAGGACAGAATTCCAATAATAGAACACCGCTCAGGTTCGGATCCGGTGGGTCGTTCCTCCCAATCACGCACCTCCAGGTGTCCCCTGTCGCTGCCCACGTGAGCGTTGAAGTGCCCCAGTATAACAACGGAGTCCCCGGGTCGGAGCACTTTCCAGCACCCCTCACAGAGACTCCAAGAAGGCCGGGTACTCTACACTGTCATTTGGCCCATAAGCACAAACAACAGTGAGAGACCTATCCCCGACCCGAAGGCGCAGGGATGCGACCCTCTCGTTCACCGGGGTGAACTCCAACACATGGCAGCTGAGCTGAGGGGCTATGAGCAAGCCCACACCAGCCTGCCGCCTCTCACTGCAGGCAACTCCAGAGTAGTGGAGAGTCCAGCCTCTCTCAAGGATTTCGGTTCCAGAACCCGAGCTGTGCGTGGAGGTGAGCCCGACTATCTCTAGTCAGTATCTCTCAACCTCCCGCACAAGCTCAGGCTTCTTCCCCGCCAGTGAGGTGACATTCCATATCCCTAGTGCCAGATTCCGTGTCCAGGGATTGGGTCGTCGAGGCCTTTGACTGCCACCCAATCCACTTTGCTCCGGCCCCTTACGGTTCCTCCCGCAGGTGATGGGCCCAGGGGAGGTCGTCCCCACGTCGCTCCTTTGGGCTGAACTCGGTTGCGCCATACCAGGCGACGTCACGGTCCTCGATATTATTCTTATCATAAGGGGGTTTTAACCGCTTTTTGTCTGGCTCGTCACCTAGGACCTGTTTGCCTTGGGAGACCCTACCAGGGGCATATAGGCCCCGACAACATAGCTCCTAGGATCATTCAGGCACTCAAAACCCTCCACCACAATAAGGTTGCGGTTCAAGGAGGGGAAGGCTAAATATTTTATCACCATATTTATTCACAAAACTATTCTAGGTTATTAATTTTTTTTAGTGGTGTATATAAATATTTTTGGCAAGGTTTGTGTAACGACTGCTAACTCTTTGTCAAGCCATATACAAAAGACAGGACAGAGTGTGGAGGTGATCGATTTTACTCCTGTGACAAACTGAATAAAAATATTTAGTATGTCTCTAAATGCAGCAGGCACACTAGCTCCCTATGAAATGAGAGCAGGACATAAGATGGCACACAATGCTACACACATATTAAGCTAACAGAAAAATTAGCTGTCCAAATAAAATGTACAAAATCTTAAATTAACGTATCTATCACTAAAATATATTAATTTCTCATAAAACATGGTCTTATTGACATGTGTTTTGGTGAATACAGAAAGTTAATTTAGTAAAGTATATTATTTATCACTGCCTTAAAACTTACCCTCTGCATCTTACAAAGCGCCACTGAGAGAAGTCCTGCTATCAAAATAAAGCACCCAGGAACGGTGTGCACTTTCGGTCTTTCAAAATAAAATGCCCAAATAAAATTCACACATAAATATGTTGACAAGTAAAATACAACTCTGGAAATTAAACCAAATAAGTAATAAGTGCATTTTTTACTCTGTTACATCCACCCCCACTTTTTTAAATTTTGAGCCACTGGCACACTGGATGCCTCATCGAGGACATAAAACAAAACAGCAAAACCAAGGGGTTGTCTAGAGCAAGGCCAACAATAAAGTATACCAGGAGGATGTAGTGGAATGAGGGGGGTACCAAACCCTCAACCCAACTACTAGCAGTAGGGTGCCTTGTACAACCCACAAAACCCCTTACTCACAAAATAAACCGTACCAGCTCATGACGGTAATAGAAAACACATGCACAAAACAGTAGAACAGAAATGCCAACATTGGCAAAAGCAAACGCCCTCACACAAATCTAACTAGTTAGGGTCTGAAACACAAATTTGCAAACATTTTTAACACTGAAAGTGTCTGGAATAACATCTTGGTAACAAATAGTCTGAATAAGCCTGTTCACTGGGTTAATCAAACGACCAAATCTAGTCCGTACTTGGGACTGACTAGCAGGGACGGTTGCAGTCTGATCAACAGTAGGTACAGCATGAACAGTCTGAATATCAAAACTAGAGTCAGACAGTCTGGTTCTAGCAGTAGAAATGGGACCAGGCACATGTCTAGAGTCACTGCTCAGCAGGCTTGGGCTGTCCTCAGGGAACAGGATAGTGTCACAGGGAGCAAACTGACCAGTCATGAGTTCAGAGATGTCGGCCTGAGACACATCTCACTCAGTCAACTTTGTAACCCACTTTACAGTTCATTTCTCAGAGTCTGCTGTCTCAGCGGTGACAGGCTCAAGTCCACTTCCATAGTCCAATCCGGCTTCGTCCACACTAGGAATAGCGCACCCACTCGCTAGAATGGAATCATTGTCAGAGCTCAACTGGGAGGAAGTTAATTGCCACCAACAGATTCCTGTGAACAATCTTTTCCTTTTTAAGTGTTGTCTTATTCTGTAAGTGTAAGTTTTCAGATTAACATCCATTACAATGTAGACAGTTGACTCTCATTTATCAGCAAGTTTCCTTTTTCCTCTTTCTTTTTTGTTCGCGAGCAGCACTTGCTCTCCGATTCCAATGTTGAAGCCTTTCACCTTTCTGTTGTAAAGCAAAGCATGCCTGTTTGTTCCTTTTTGACATGTTCCTGAGCAACCACCATTGCTTCCCTAAGGTCGCAGACAAGGGACTCGACATATTTATCATAGTCAGAGACATTGGAGTCTTGGAGGACAGAACGAAACAAAACGTCAGCAGGCAGACAAGGGACACTACCGAACATAAGATAGAACGGGAGAAATCCTGTGGTCTCGTGGGAAGTACAATTGTACACAAAGATCAGCGTTTGCAACTTACGAGGCCAGTCCATTTTAGCATCAGGGGGCAACGCATGAATCATCCCACCCAGAGTTCTGCTAAAGCGCTCTACCGAACCATTATCCATGGGGTGATATAATGTAGTATGAGACTTCAGTATGAGACACCTGAAACCTCCAGCAACTCACTGATTAGCTGGGTCTGTTACGTTCCGACAAAGAACCCAAATGCAGACACCTCCCTTTACAGTTTAAACAGTTTTATTTAATACAATCATGTAAGCTGGTGAAGTCTCTTGGATGTGGAGAGTAATCCCAGGGATAGGCAGATACAAAACGGACACGAACCAGGATCGAGTAGACAAAGACAGGACCGGAGCAGGACGGACAACTGGACTGGACGAATCTGCGATGAACAAGAAGACAGTATACACGAATAATCACTAATAGTTCGAGAGCTAGAAGTATGCTACCAATGGTAGTTAGTGTTACAATCTGGCGTCGAAGAACAGCCTGTGGTGCTTCTTATACTCTTGCTGACTGTTAACTCAGCACAGCTGGTCTGCCTCGGTTGGCACTCCCGCACACCTGTTTCACTCCACGAGCCCGCAGGGGCGGGGGAGCTGGAGGCGGACCCAAGTGGAGGATCTGGCTGCCTTGTACTACCTTCCTGATGCAACATGACAGGGTCTCAAAACTAGCTAACATCATGCACACCACACAACATCTCAGCTTTGAGTGAATACGGAACAACATAATGGTGGCGCTTAGATTTAGTTTTGAGATCCTTTGAAACTCTGTACAGTACACCAATGCTAACAATGAGTTTTTCCCAGTGTTTTAGGTATTTCATCACAGTGACAGGCTCTTTTGCTCTTTCCCTCCTTGTCAGTCTCCGATTCCTCTCCACATAGAACAACACACGGGAAATGGTTCTGTCTCTGAGTTGACTCTCACGCAGCTCTTGTTTGGTGTATGTAGGCAAACTGTCAAGGCCAGAAGTGATAAGCTGGGGCAGATACTGGAGGGCAGCAAGAGCTCTCGGGCTAGTGTTCCAACATAAGTGTGACTGCAAGACAGCAGAAACTTCATCAGACAGCATTTGAAAAGTGCGTAGAGACTGCTGAGCATTAGACAGGATAAGATCACAGCCACTGGAAGAACGAAAGGCTTGTTGGACAGAAGCACTGGACATATCTTTGACTTGACTCAGGAGGCTATAAAATGGCTCAGCAAACAATCTCCAACCCACAGGACTCTTGACAAACGGAACACAACTGAAAGGTCAGCTACAACATTCTGCTGGCCTGGGACATACTTAATGTCAAAGTCATAACTGGCAAGTTTAGTTACCCAGCGTTGTTCACAGCAGTCAAGTTTTGGTTTAGTAAGTATGTGAGTTAAGGGATTGTTGTCCGTCAAAACTGAAAATGTGTGACCTTTAAGCCAATGACTAAACTTGTCACATATGGTCCATTTCAAGGCTAAAAACTCAAGCCTATGTGCAGGATAGTTCTTCTGAGACTGAATTAGTGACTTGCTCGCAAAGGCTATGGGTCTTGCACGTGATTTGCCCTGCCTAACCTGAGACAATACTGCGCCTATACCATCCAAAGAGGCGTCAGTAGAGAGCACAAAGGAACGTGAGAAGTCAGGGTGGACAAGGACCACCGCGTTCAACAAACAGTCTTTAAGTCTTTCAAAGGCATGGACATGGACACTTGTCTAATCAGAGGCGGACAACTTTCTATATTGGAGCTTGGACTTGTTCTTCCCTTTTTTCTTCTCACCTTTCAGGAGATTAAACAGGGGCTTTGCTTTGGCAGAGTATCCAGGCACAAAGTGCTGATAATAGTTCACCATCCCCAAGAATGATCGCAGATGCTTAGGGGAAGGAGTCACACCATCACGCTCCATCAAATCACCACAGGACATATGTGAGATTACTTTGCTACGGTCTGTTGAGACGCCATTTTCATCAATGACATGGCCTAAAAACTTCACAAACCTCCGCAGGAAAAAGCACTTTTTAGGTGACAGCTTTAAGTTGTGACCGCGCAGCCTGCTAAATACCATTTCAAGACGTTTGAGTGCTGTGATTTCATCTGGCGCAAAAAACAAAAGGTCATTCAAATAGCATAAGATATTTTGATAGTATTTGGTCTCTGAAAATACTGGTCATCATACGCATAAAGCTACCGGGACTGTTACAGAGGCCCTGCGGAAGATGATTGTACTCATATAGGCCCATTGGAGTGGTAAAGGCTGAGTACTGTCTGTCATTCTCATGGAACGGCATGTTATAAAAGCCGGATGGTAAATCCATGGTGCTGAAAAGACAGTTGCCTCCAAGTGCTGCTAATCAATCCGACTGATGGGGAAGAGGATGTGCATCCTTAAATGTAATTTTGTTCAGCCAACAAAAATCAGTGCAAATACGAAGGTCTCCATTTTTCTTCCATACAAGCACTAATGGTGAGGCATACTGCTTGACTTTTTGATAATCTCTTTTTCCTCCATCTCTGTCAGAACTTGCCGCAACTTTTGGTAATGGCTTGGTGGCACACGTTGGTATGGTAGTCTGAAAGGTCTGTTGTCTGACAGGCGAATCCGGCGTACAAAGCCTTTTGCTTCCCCACACTCCAGATGGTGACACGAGAAGATATCTTAATACTGTAAAACAAAGTTGGCCATATTACTTTTACACCCATCTGACACTTCACATGAATCTGTCAACAGTAGTGAGACACAGCTGTTCCTTGACTGTCTCGAAGTTTTTAGGTGGCACAGTTGACACATTGTTGTGGGACAGTTGGCGCTCATTGTTATTGCAATTTGTGTCAACATCTTTAAGAGCCACACAGGTGTACACATTGGCTAACTTCGCATTACGATTGATCGGCACTGGATTGTCAGAGGTTTTAATGAGTTTGACAGGGACCCATCTATCGCCCCACAGATGAGTAACAATTTTGATGACTACCTCTGGGAGCTGAGCATGAGGAGGTAGGCTGTGTTAACACAGTAGCTCCTGGAGACACAGGTGCAGTCTTTGGAAGCTTACCCCACAGGAGATACTTACGCCTAGGCTCAAGGCAGGAAGCTGAGTTACACCTCACTGTGCCAACGTCTGGGATGGTGTCACCTTGCCACTTGTTCAGACCCGAGAGCATAGACAGAAACTGCAGAGACTCAGGATTATCAGGAGAACTGGATACTGCCTACCAATATGAATCACACTGTTTCAATTTACGTATTACATGCTTTATAACATTTGCACCAAGAATCACATCATAATGCTGGCCCTGGACTACGCAGGGACCAACATTTTACAGCCATAACCTTTCATCTCTATTTCAAAAGCATATTTGGGCTTTACATGGAGACCACCACAACCAACTAAGACTACATCTGCAAAAAACAGCTTTGCATCGGTGAGTATACCAGCGTCTCTTAGCTTTTGCTCCACACCCTCACTAATGCTACAAGCCATAGATTCGCTATCCAGGATCCCACCCATCTGAACAGAAGCACTAAATAACAGTTGTGTAGAATAGGCTATCACTATTGCCTATCTTATGCATGTTCTGGTACACAAGTTTCACGGCTGACACATGACTCTAGGGCAGAAGAATAGACTGACTCAGCATCAAAAAACATGTCAGTGTGGGAGTTTACTTCAGGACCCGTACTGCCTCCCATCGAATACAGTGTTGCCTCAGAGTCTGCCCCTCACCAGAACCAGGGAAACTAAGTGCCTGGTTCTGGTGAGGGGCAGACTCTGAGGCAACACAGGGGCACACCAACACCTCCCGGAATATCTCAGCCATGCGATTCAGAAGCCTCTCCTCCGACTGCTGTAGGTTCTGAGTCATAACAGGAACAGGGGCAAAAGTTGTGGGGCTTGGGTCGACTTGAGACATAACTTTTGGTGTAGAAGATGAGGCAAGACTGGTGGGACTGTGCACCGTCTTCACATGTACGTACATGTAAGAGGGAGATGACTAACTGAGTGACACTGTTCAGGTCCGTTGGTATAATAATTTTTATTCTCAAAATGTTTAGAGTTACTGGGGGTTTATAGTTCTCTTCAGGTCATGTCAAATTCATGTCATGTCTGTCATGCTAATCCAAGCATGAAGTAGACATAACTAGAGGGAGACATGGCTTGTCATTGGACGTCTGCACCTGGAGCCTTGTGCCTTGGGGGGTGGGGGTATGGAAGATACGCCTCCCACCAAGGCCTTCACTGTGTGTATAAAGTCTTATGTTTTGTTTACATCTTTAAGCAAACCTCCCGCTGTAACATTGTTACTGTGTGTCTGTTCTGTGTGCTTCTTCTTGCAAGGATTAAAACCTGGTTGTTGCTTGTTAAATTATAATCTGTCTACGTGTCGCTCTGGATAAATACAAGAACATAGAAAGTTCTTATAACACCCATGTAAATCGACTGATGGCAGATTAGGCTGACCAGGGGCCACTGCAGCAGTGTGAACCTTGAGCTGTGCAGCACTGAATGCCCTTTGGTTTGCCAATTCTCACTGGTAGTCATCAATTCTCAATTGAACATCTTTTGAGGACCACTTGTGAATGGACTTCCATTTAAACGTGGCAGACACTTCTGGGTCAGGGCAATGCTTAATAAACATGAGAGCCACCTCATTATTCAAACTGCTTGGAGCATTACAGTCAACAGGATTTTCTTTGTTTCTCGGCAGGGTGGGTTTAAAGTCTGCAAGGGGGAGACATGAGGGAGCATCACTGAAATAGCGGAGAAGAATATCATAGTTTATAGTGGGCGTGTCTAAAACATTGAGGTCAGGGTTACCACGAAGGGCTATTTTATCAACGTCCCTGGCTTTGCCCATCAAATGTCCCACGATTTCTTCAGCCTGTTCACGTAATGGAGTCCTCTTCTTCCTCAGGTAAGACTTAGTCACAGTCCTGGACTGAAACATTGTCAGTGCTGTCACCTTTAAACGTCTCTAGGTCACGATAAGGTGCAACATGCACTGTCACATGGGGAGAGTCACATTTGGTCACATCACACGTGGGAGATTGAGTGGAAGTCTGAGTCTGGGTATCACTGGACAGATGAACACCAGCTGACTTAGCCAATATCTACTCACAAATCTGGGCACCTAACTGGCCCACCATATCAGTAATCTGATGAATGGCATTGTTAGGTGCTGGCGCCGCATTTTGGCATATTTATGTTTCCCTTTCACCTTTTTCCCTCTTTTATATTATTAGGAGATAATTAGTCTTGACGGCTTTCTGTAGCCTATATAAAGGCCTAATGGTAACGTCGCTCTCTCTCTGACTTCCTCTAGCGGACGCGGAACCTTTGGTTTCAGCTTGGTCACGAGCGCTCCTCCTCCGTCTGGCTCCGCCTGCCAGATTATGCCGGCTGTGGCCAATGCCGGTTGTGTGTGCTAGAGCACGTTTTAGCCTTTAGCCTTGAGTTCTTTTTGTTTAACCTGCTGGGACCGACTGTCCTGTTTTCACCTTTTTCTTTTGTTAGGGCTTAGAAACGAGGTTTTGTTAGGGGTAGCAGGAGGTAAGGCAGCTTCTACGGCCCTGTATAGGGTTGGCCTGTCTGACTTCTCGTCATTATATTCTGTTTGGCCGGCTCACCATGGTTTTTTGCTTCGATACTTTGGGCACGGGAGGGTTGGATTATCAAAAGTTTTAAATAAATGAAAAATAAAACAGTTTAAATATCACCCTTTGTCCCCTGTGTCCTTCAATAATATGTTTCACCCTTGGGTCGTAACAGGCATTGACATCAACCTTGCGAGTAGATGCTTGTATATTGTCACTAGTAAACCCACCGCCATCTGTAAAATACTCAGACATCATGGTCGGACGCGCCACTGAGAGAAGTCCCGCTATCAAAAGTAAAAACCCAGGAGAAGCTAACACTTCCGGTCTTTCAAAATAAAATGCCAAAATGATAAAATTCACACATAAATATGCTGAGAAGTAAAATACAACCCTGGAAATTTAACCAAATAAGTAATAAGTGCATTTTTAACTCATCTGCTCAAAGTGATATAATTTTGGACCTGAAATAACACTATTTCCTGGTCAAGCTTTACATAATGTGACATGATCCCTCTTGGTAACATTTTCTGACATTTTAATTTTCACTGTTACACTGATGACACCTAACTCTATATATCCACATGTCCCATCGCCCTCTACAGGCCATCAACTCTGGTATATCACGTAACACTGAAACTCAATGGCAACAAAAGTGAAGTCCTCATCGGCTCAAAATCATCTCCAAATACCAGCCCCTCAGTATATTAATTTACAGCTGTTTAGTTCCCATCTCTTCACAAATCAAAAGTCGGGGAAATATTGACCAGTACTCTCTCTTTCATTTTCCACATCAACAATATAATCTGCACAGGCTTTTCCACCTAAACAACATAAATAGATCTTGTCACTGTCATATATGTACAACAAAAATTAAAAAGGGCTCTCCAGTCAGTGCATCACTCATACATAGCTAAAATTATACTACTAGTCGATTGTAAAAACAAAACAAAACACTAAAACAAAAATAAATGCAAAAACATCAAAACATAGCACCAATAACTAAGGCACCTAGCTGCCGCAACTGTGTGCGCCGCCATTTCCGGACTCCGCCAAACAATCGATCCAGGTCCTTGTCAATTCCCTCGCCACTACTTTATTATTGTAAACCACAAAAAGTTCTTCAAGAATCATTACCAACCCTAGATTCACAGAACACATCACTCCAGTTCTTTATCAACTCCCTCATACCTCACAGATCTGATTCATCACTTTAACTGTTTTTAATGTTCTGCTGTAAGGTGTCCTTGGGTGTCCTGAAAGGCGCCAATAATTAAATATTATTATAGAATTTTTTGTTTTTGTTAATTCACCCATGCACACATGATAGTTGGCAAGTGTAGGCCCAGTCAAACTGGTCAAAGTCTTCACTTGAGTTTACCTCTATTGTTGACATTGTTGCAATACATGCCAGAAAATGTCTGGGACATAGATAAAAGGAGAAAAAGGACAGGATGAACGGCTTTTGCAAAATGAAGTGGGTTGCTCTTGTGCTGCTGAGTGTCTTTTCAGTGGGACAGTCTGCTCCTGTGGACAACTGTGAAAGCCTGCTCAAACCAATAGTTGTCAGCCATGCTGAAGTAAGGTTACCAGTCACTATTGCAGGTAAATGCTCTCTTAAAGGTACATTTCTGACCGGCATGCTTATTTTTTTCCTCTACTGTGTGGTTCAGATGCTGGGAAAGTGGCTGTATGTTGGTGGAACCTCTGACATCCCGGGAAGTCGATCCTTTATCCATTTGCTGACAAGTGCCTGGATAGAATGCCGTCCAACATCTCAAAGCAATGTCCTGGAACTCATCCAAACCGAGAGAACGTATGCAGAAAACATTTGAAATTAAATACAAAAAAATCCAAAAATATTAACACCTTTAGTCACCACAGTCAAATGATTCTAAAAAGCTAAATTTCTTCTGCAGGTATGGCAAATGTTCAACCTTAAAATATAATGTGACATTTGAAAACAGCACTCTTTTAATTGGTAAGGCTATAAGTCTGACACTTATTTAACATATTTTATGACTTTTAATGCGTCAAAAGTCATAATTATGAATTGAATTTGTCAATGTGTGTTTTTTACAGAACAACCATTTTACCTGAAGGAAGTGTATCTGCCTACTGAATGCTCCGACTGTTTGACTGTGTATGAAAAAGTTATCTCTAGGAAGGACACTTTCACGAGTCTTCTCCTTTTCAGTAAGGACTTATGTTATCAAACCAGAATACAGATCATTCATGATTATAACATAGTCCCTGCTTGTCCCAATAGTCTTCAGTCCATCAACAGATGTTTAGAGGACATTGAACTGTGGCTGTCCCAGAATTTCCTCTGTTTGAATGAGGATAAAACTGAATGTATTGTGTTTGGCACATCCAACCTGCCCAGTGTCTTAGCTCCTGGTCCTTTTTCTTTGGCCCCCCTTCTTAACCAAGTTGTCAAACTAGACAGCAGTCTAAAATTTGAAAAACAAATAGATTCTGTGGTTAGGGCAAGCTTTTTTCAGCTTCGCCTCCTTTCAAAGGTTAAACCCTTTTTAAGTCGTGCTGACCTGGAGAAAGCCAGCTTTTATCAGCTCCCGCATAGACTACTGCAATGCACTCTATGTGGGAGTTAACCAAACTGGGCTTCACCGTTTGCAGCTTGTGCAAAATGCTGCTGCTCGACTGCTAACTAACAGTCGTAAACACGAGCACATAATACCTGTCCTGTACTCCCTGCACTGGCTCCCTGTCCAGTTTAGAATTAATTTTAAAATCTTAATGTTTGTTTTTAATGCACTCACAGGCCTTGCACCTTCTTATCTGTGTGAGATTCTCACCCCTCACCAACCCAGCAGAGCTCTACGTTCTGCTGGGCAACATCTGCTAAAGGTGCCCCAGTCCCGGTTCAAACAGTGGGGCGATCGTTCTTTTGCAGTGGTCGGTCCTAAACTCTGGAACTCGTTGCCCGTTGAGTTACGTTCCATCACTGACCGGCCTCTGTTTAAAGCCAAACTTAAAACCTATTTATTTAAAATGGCTTTTTGCACTTAATGGCTCTGTGACACTGCTCTGTTTTTATTGTGTAAATGTGTTTTTAAACCTATTTGTAAATATGTTTATTTTTTTTATTAATGTTGTTAAGCACCTTGGTTCAATCTGTGGTGTTTGGAAGGTGCTATATAAATAAATATTGATTGACTGATTGATAGTGTTTAACGGCATGTTTTTGGTTTTCTCAGGCAGAAATAGCTCTGTCCCAGCAGCTGCTCTGGAGATGTTCAAGAAACAAGCCGAATGTCTGAAAATGCCCGTACCGATAATAGTCGACCCAAACAATGGTGAGTCAGTCTAAAGTAGAGCATTAATACTTTGATTATTATTTATGTTTTCTGTGTGTCTACCAGAACTGTGCCCAGAAGACCCAGCCCCATTGGAGGGACTTACTGCCATTAATTCCTATTTTGAGGCCAAGCTAGAACATCGTGTTATAAGACTGCTCGACACCTTTTTTGATCTCTTTGTGAACTAATTTGTTCACAAGGTCTATCTTTAGCCCCTTACTACTTCAAACCACCTTTAATAACAAAAACATTTTTTTTCCCGTTTTTATTCTTGTTGTAATAAAAATACTTAATTAACATTTACCCAGTGGCATAAGGCAGTAGTAAAGTGCAGGATTTTCTAAAGGGTCCTACAGTTATAAAGAGACCTAACTCCTTCTATGAACTGCATATATCAAAATTACAAAATGACACACAAAATATGACGGTCGATTGTGAAGAACTGTAACTGCGCCAACATTAATAGTTTTATGGGACTGTCAGGCTCCAGTGCTACAGTAGAACATAGGTATTTGTTAATGTGTTATATGTCACGTATTAAGGAAAACAGACAAAAGAAACCAGATTTTAATTTTGTATTACTGCTGAGATACAGAATACCTGCTTTTACTCTGTAATAAGCTGTCATTTGAATTGATAAATTAAATCTAAATATCAGCAAGAGATACCTCTGCCCTACTCCTTTCATTATGAATATTTACTGTGTGTGTAAAGACCTTGCTGAATACTATAATTACACCAACATATATGATAATAGCTACTGCCACAGAACCATACACATGACCCCCTCAGGGGCCGCTCCACCTTCAGAGCCCCAGTGCATCTGTCCTGGCAGCACTGTCTGATGCTATGGCTCTGCAACCCAGTCACATTTCTTTGAATAATACTGGCTTCAGCGATTTATAGACAACACTCACATTATTTCAGAATCAATAAAGGTCATTCTTATTATTTATTTTTCAGAATTATGATCAACGTGCCATTATCAGTTTTTAAGTTTATTGTCAAATCATTTGATACCCACTGCTTTTGAGGCCGTTCGCTTTTTCCCCACATTATTAATACAAATCTGAATGGCCATAGCATCATTTTCTACCAACTGTGACATTGTTGCAGTGCAGTTCCCTCACTCATGAACAGCTCCCCAGATACTTGAACTCCTCCACTTGAGGCAGGAGCTGTCCACCAACCTGAAGGGGGCAAGACACCCTTTTCCGACTAAGAACCATGGTCTCAGACTTGGAGGTGCTGATCCTCATCCTGAGTCACACTCGACTGCAAATGTCCCAGCAAACACTGAAGGTCCTGGTTTGATGATACCAAATGGACATCATCATCTGCAAAAAGCCGAGACGACATCCTGTGGCCCCCAAACCAGACTCCCTCCGGCCCCTGGCTGCACCTAAAAATCCTGTCCATAAAGTTAGTAAACAGGATCGGTGACAAAGGGCAGCTCTGCCGGAGTCCAACATGCAGCAAGAACAGGTCTGACTTACTGCCGGCAATGTGAACCAAGCTCCTGCTCCGATCGTACAGGGACCGGACAGCCCTTAGCAAAGGGCCCCAGACCCCATACTCCCAGAGCACCCCCCTACAGGATGCCGCGAGGGACACAGTCGGATGTTTTCTGTTTGGTACTGGTTTGGCAAACCCCAATAAACCTTCCTTGAGAGGGTATAGAGCTGGTCCAGTGTTCCACGACCGGGACAAGAGCACATTGTTCCTCCTGAAACTGAGGTTTGACTATTGGCCAAATTCTCCTTTCCAGTACCCTTTGTACAGAAATAACACTATCCCGTGTTTAAGCTTTACATAATGTGACATAATTCTTCTTGTTAACATTTTCTGACTTTTTAATTTTCACTGTTACACTGATGACACCTAGCTCTATATATCCACATGTCCCATTGCCCTCTACAGGCCATCAACTCTTGGATGACACGTAACACTTAAACTCAATGGCAATAAAAGTGAAGTCCTCATCGGCTCAAAATCATCTCCAAATACCAGCCCCTCAGTATATTAATTTACAGCTGTTTAGTTTGTTGTGTAATATTTTTGATTTTGTGTCTTTTATTTTTTGTATACTTATTTAGTTATTCATTTATGCATGATTATTATATTCAAATAAGATTTTATATGTAATACATCTAGAAACATATTAATAGAAAAGAAAACATAATGTCAGAGAGTATGGTTTTTACATGATACGTTTAATGAACACACACACACACACATGGAAGAGCTAAGTTATAGATGAGAGACATGTGCCTTGCACCAGAGGAGGACAGAAAGTAACTGGGACATAGGTTACAGCAGAAACGGGGGGGCATTAGAAAGGAGGGGTCCTTGGCCCAGTGGAGAGGTTGTAAATTGTTAAAACTGTCATGTTAAAAAATGTATAAAAGGCTAATCTGAAGAGACAATCTTTGGTAGAATTTGGGATGGTCTATCCGGGTCGTTTTGTTGTTGGGATTATGAACAATAAAGGACTCTATGGCATGGAGATGGTTGTGCATTTGTGAATTATTCCATACGATATGCATCTGAAGGCTGAGGGGTCAGTTTTGGATAATTTTACCACGACAAGTTCCCATCTCTTCACAAATCAAAAGTCGGAGAAATATCAAACAGTACTCTCTCTTTCATTTTCCACATCAACAATATAATCTGCACAGCATTTTTCCACCTACACAACATTTCCCGACTCCGCTCAACAATCCATCCAGGTCCTCGTCAATTCCCTCGTCACTACTTGACTCTATTGTAAACCACAAAAAGTTCTTCAAGAATCATTACCAACCCTAGATCCACAGAACACATCACTCCAGCTCTTTATCAACTCCCTCATACCTCACAGATCTGATTCATCACTTTTTAATGTTCTGCTTTAAGGTGTCCTTGGGTGTCCTGAAAGGCACCAATAAATAAATATTATCATAGAATGTTTTTGTTAGTTCACGCCTACACACATGATAGTTGGCAAGTGTAGGCCCAGTCAAACTGGTCAAAGTCTTCACTTGAGTTTACCTTTATTGTTGACATTGTTGCAATACATGTCAGAAAATGTCTGGGACGTAGTTAAAAGGAGAAAAGGACAGGACATGGAAAGAAGAAGCTGATGAACGGCTTTTGCAAAATGAAGTGGGTTGCTCTTGTGCTGCTGAGTGTCTTTTCAGTGGGACAGTCTGCTCCTGTGGACAACTGTGAAAGCCTGCTCAAACCAATAGTTGTTGGCGATGCTGAGGTAAGTTTACCAGTCACTATTGCAGGTAAATGCTCTCTATTTAAAGGTACATTTCTAACCGGCATCCTTATTTTTTTCCTCTACTGTGTGGTTCAGCCAGGAAAGTGGCTGTATGTTGGTAGGACCTCTGACATCCCAGGAAGTCGATCCCTTTTCCATTTCCTGACAATTTCCTGGGTAGAATCCCGTCTAACATCTCAAAGCAATGTCCTGGAGATCATCCATACTGAGAAAAGGTAAATGCAGAAACATTTGAGATTAAAGACAAAAGAATCCAAAATATTAAGACCTTTAGTCACCACAGTCAAATGAGTCTAAACAGCTAAATTTCTTTTGCAGGTTTGGGAAATGTTTCACTTTAAAGTATAATGCGACATTTGAAAACAGCTCTCTTATAATTGGTAAGGCTATAAGTCTGACACTTATTTAACATATTTTATGACTTTTGATGCTTATCTTTGCGTGATAATTTGTCAATGTGTGTTTTCTACAGAACAACCATTTTACCTAAAGGATGTGTATCTGCCTACTGAAAGCTCCAACTGTTTGACTGTGTATCAAAAAATTATCTCTGGGAACGACACTTTCACAAGTCTTATGCTTTTTAGTAAGGACTTATGTTATCAAACCAGAATACAGATCATTCATGATTATAACATAATGTTTAATGACATGTTTTTGCTTTTCTCAGGCAAACATAGCTCTGTCCCTCCACCTGCTCTGGAGATGTTCAAGAAACAAGCCGAATGTCTGAAAATGCCTGTACCGATAATGGTCGACCCAAACAATGGTGAGTCAGTCTAAAGTAGAGCATTAATACTTATATTATTATTTATTATATGCATGTTTTCTGTCTGTCTACCAGAACTGTGCCCAGAAGACCCAGCTCCACAGGATGGACTTACCGCCATTAATTCCTATTTGGAGGCCAAGCAAGAATATCATGTTCTAAGATTGCTTGACACCTTTTTTGATCTCTTTGTGAACTAATTTCTTCACGTCTATCTTTAGCCCCTTAGTACTCCAAACCACCTTCAATAACAAAAACTTTTTTTCATTCTTTCTTCTTGTTATAATAAAAGATACTTAATTAACATTTACCCAGTGGTATAAGGCAGTAATAAAGTGCAGGATTTTCTAAAGGGTCCTAAAGTTATAAAGAGACCTAACTCTACATCTATTACAAAATGACACAAAATATGACGGTCGATTGTGAAGAACTGTAACTGCGCTAACATTGATAGTTTTATGGGACTGTCAGGCTCCAGTGCAACAGTAGAACATAGGTATTTGTTAATGTGTTATATGTCATGTATTAAGGAAAATAGACAAAAGAAACCATATTTTAATTTTGTATTACTGCTGAGATACAGTATACCTGCTTTTACTCTGTAATAAGCTGTCATTTGAATTGATAAATTAAATCTAAATATCAGCAAGAGATACCTCTGCCCTACTCCTTTCATTATGAATATATACTGTGTGTGTAAAGGCCTTGCTGAATACTATAATTACACCAACATATATGATAATAGCTACTGCCACAGAACCATACACATGACCCCCTCAGGGGCCGCTCCACCTTCAGGGCCCCAGTGCATCTGTCCTGGCAGCACTGTCTGATGCTATGGCTCTGCAACCCAGTCACGTTTCTTTGAATAATACTGGCTTCAGCGATTTATAGACAACACTTACATTATTTCAGAATCAATAAAGGTCATTCTCATTATTTATTTTTCAGAATTATGATCAACGTGCCATTATCAGTTTTTAAGTTTTATTGTCAAATCATCTGATACCCACTGTCTTTGAGGCCTTCCCTTTTTCTCCCACATTATTAATACAAATCTGAATGGCCATAGCATCATTTTCTACCAACTGTGACATTGTTGCAGTGCAGTGTCTGTGAGCCCACACCAGACAGGAAAATAGCAAGCCAGGAATATTTCAGTCTTTGCATCCATCCATCCATCTTCCACTTATCCGGGGCCAAGTCGTGGGGGCAGCAGTATAAGCAGAGACATCCAGACTTCCCTCTCTAAACACTTCCTCCAGATCTTCCGGGGAAAACCGAGGTGTTCCCAGGCCAGCTGAGAGACATTGTCCCTCCAGCGTGTCTAATGTGTGTTCAGAGCTCCACCCGAGTGACTGAGCTCCTCACCTTTCTCTAAAGAAACACCCAGCCACCAGGCGGAGGAAACTCTTTTCAGCTGTCTGTATCTGGGATCTTATCTTTTCGTTCATGACTCACAGCTTGTGTCATATGTGAGAGTAGATCGACCAGTAAACTGAGCGCTTTGCCTTGCAGCTCATCTCCTTCTTCACCACGACAGACCTGTGCACCTACTGCATCACTGCAGAAGCTCATCTGCATTACTGCGTTGATCTGCCTGACAACCGCTCCCTGCTTCCCTCACTCATGAACAGCTCCCCAGATACTTGAACTCCTCCACTTGAGGCAGGAGCTCTCCACCAACCTGAAGGGGGCAAGCCACTCTTTTCCAACTGAGAACTATGGTCTCAGACTTGGAGGTGCTGATCCTCCTGCGTCACACTCGGCTGCAAATGTCCCAGCAAACACTGAAGGTCCTGGCTTGATGATGCCAAATGGACATCATCATCTGCAAAAAGCAGAGACGACATCCTGTGGCCCCCAAACCAGACTCCCTCCGGCCCCTGGCTGCACCTAGAAATCCTGTCCATAAAGTTAGTAAACAGGATCGGTGACAAAGGGCAGCTCTGCCGGAGTCCAACATGCAGCAGGAACAGGTCTGACTTACTGCAGGCAATGTGAAGCAAGCTCCTGCTCCGATCGTACAGGGACCGGACAGCCCTTAGCAAAGGGCCCCAGACCCCATACTCCCAGAGCACCCCCCACAGGATGCAGCGAGGGACACAGTCAGATGTTTTCTGGTTGGTACTGATTGGGCAAAAATCAATAAACCCTCCTGGAGAGGGTATAGAGCTGGTCCAGTGTTCCACGACCGGAACAAGACCACATTGTTCCTCCTGAAACTGAGGTTTGACTATTGGCCAAATTCTGCTCTCCAGTACTCTGGCATACCCTTTCCCGGGGAGGCTGAGGAGTGTGATCCTCCTGTAGTTGGAACACACCCTCTGGTCCCTGTTCTTAAAAAGGACCTGAGGACTTGAGGTACTCAGGACGTATCTCATCCACCCCCAGTGCCTTGTCACTGAGGAGCTGTCATAGTGCATCATATTGTGTCACATCCAGGTGTGTGCTTTGTCAGTGTTTAAAATTCAGCCTCTACTATTTCAAACTAAAGCACCCTACTTATAACCTGTGCTGTCTCACACTGTGACCCTTAATTTATAATATGATGACCAGTACAAAGCTAAATACAGGATAATATATTAGCATACATTATATTTGTGTTTTACAGACCATCAGAGAATAAATATATCCTGTTGTGTAAGTATTTTAGTAAAATACATCAATCAATAATGATGAATATCTGTAAATATTTACAGTTACAGCTGTGTAATACCTCTTTGTGCACTGTTGTCCTTAAACTTCTGGTCAATATTTGTTCAACCACAAGGTCATTGCCTACAGAGAGCCAACATCTCATTGCAGCAGTGCCTTGATATAAAACATTGTTCAGTTCATGGATGAGCTTCAGGGTAAAAATGAAGTCTGTTGCTGTGTTGGTGTTACTCAGTCTTGTTTCACTGGGACAGTCTGCTCCTGACTGTAAAAATCTACTCAAACCAAGTCTCAACCATGAGGGGGTTTGTATATCATTTCCTTGTTTTTACAAATTAAATAAAGTAAAGTGTGTGTATTAAACTGTGTTTTTTTTCATCATTCTCTACATGTGCTCCAGTTAGTGGGCAAGTATTTGAACATTGGTGGGACCTCCGGCCTCCCAGGGAGTAGATCCTTCACCCATGCGATGACATGTGTCTGGGTAGGATCCTTTCAGACGTTCCAAAGCAATGTCTTTGAGCTTATCCAGGCTCAGAGAATGTAAATGCAAACTCTTACAGTATACCACACACATTTATGACGATTATCTCTGTGTGTTGTGACACAGTAAGGGGCTTTCACAATAGCGTTTATGCAATATTAAAATGACACAGAACTTCACTTGTATTTTAGGTTTGGCAAATGTTACAACCTGAAGATATATGACAGATGAAAATGGGGCTCTTGTAATCAGTAAGTAAAGAGTTTGTGCAATGCTCTCAGTTGCATGTAGCCTACTGTATTTGTGTCAATGCCTTGTCATTTTTTCAAACAGAAAATTCTTTTACGTGAAAGACGACTTTCTGATGGCTGACTGCCCCGAGTGTTTGACCCTCTATGAAACAGAGAGGAAACTTTTAAACTTTTTTATGCTTTTCAGTGACTAATACTTGATTAGTATTAACATCAACACCTTCTGTGGACCTCACCATCTCTGTCCCATCCACGGATTCACCAATGGGATTTCCAGATCACCTGGAAATGTTGGTAAAATTAAGATGGATATTAAGGAATTAAGATGATACCCCTCACACCTAACTTGGCCAAGTCACGGGTTACATCATCATCCCAAAAAACATCACCCCCAATACCACCGAGGAGCACCAATTCTCCACCTCGGCCAATACAAATGAGATGCCCGACAGGTGTCCAATGCACCCCCGTCAGACCCCCTCCACCCCCTCCCAGACCAGCTCCAAAAGCCTTGGCTAGCATCAAGGCTACTATCAGCGATTAGGACACTGAGGGCCTCTGCTGTTCCAGGACTTTTTGTCATAATAAACCACTTATCAACCTGAGGTCCTGGGAGAGAACACTCCCCTCCAGCTCCATAGCTCCAGTCAAGTCACAGACTCGTGAAGAGAATAATTGTTCGATTGTCTAATCAGACAAACCTGATTCAAATCCCCTGCAAACAGATAAAGTCTGGTCCTGCTCAAACAGACTTGAAACTCGCAGTGTTCAATGTCAGGTCTTTGGGAAATAAATCTTTTTTAATTAATGATTTTATAATTTCAAATAAGCTTGATTTTATGTGTTTAACAGAAACATGGTTAGACAGCAAGACCGGAAATGCTGTCCTTATTGAATCCACAATTCACATTTTTATTCAAAATGCTGGAAAACAAAAAGGGTGGTGGTGGTGTATGTGCTATTTTTAGGGATAATATTCTTATCCAGAAACTATCACTTGGAGAGTTTTCATCATTTGAGTATGTGTCATTCAAAATAGAGTTGAGGTTTTCTCCATCTATTTTATATGTTGTTCTTTACAAACCACCCCAACAATGTCATGATTTTATTGATGAGTTACTGAAATGCTTTCGGTTATTTGCACAGAAATTGAATAAATAGTCATATCAGGTGATTTTAATGTGCATGTGGATAAAGTTTGTGACAGAAATGCCAAAGAACTTTCTACTGTTGTTGATACTTTTGGTCTTTGTCAGCATGTTAATGAGCCGACCCATAACAGAGGTCACACTCTGGACCTGGTCATTACAAAGGGTGTTCATATTTCAGATGTCACTGTGATTGATGTTGCTCTGTCTGATCATTCTTGTGTCTTCTTCCATCTGTCCATAATTCCAAAACTTGCTGCTGGACCTACAGTTGTTCAGAAGAGGCACATTAATGATAACACCAGGACACAGTTTATGGAGGCAATCAGGTATGAAAATGCCTCATCAGGTCAAGTTGATGATTTGTTAAATTGTTATACTTCAATTGTTTTAAATGTTATGGACGCCATTGCTCCTGTTAAGGTTAAAGTGATGAGGAAGGCTGGCAGAAGAAGAAGACTTCGTGGAGCAATGCTCCTTTTGTCAGGGCACAGAAAAGGGAATGCCGAAAAGCCGAAAGAAAATGGCGTAAATTGAAACTCTTAATTCATTATGAGGTATAAAAAGAAAATCTGCATGTTTTCACTCAAACTTTTAAAAAAGCAAGAAAAATATTCTTCTCAGAGCTCATCAACAACAGCAGTAACAACTCTCGTGTCCTGTTTGCTACAGTGAACAGATTAACAAACCCTCCAGCTCCATTTCCTCCAGAATTAGTTTCCAACACTAAATGCAATGAGTTTGCATTGTTTTTTAACGACAAGGTTCAAGGCATTAAACATGCTACAGTCCAAAGGACATACACCAACACTGCAGCCACATAGGAGACCTTTGGTTGAGTTTACACATTTTACACCCATTAATGACAGAACAATTGAAAAAACTGTCTCCAGCCTGAGTTCACCCACCTGCTGCCTCGATGTTTTACCCACTAGATTTCTAAAATCAGTTCTAAGCAGTTTGATACCACAACTCACTGATATAGTCAATAATTCTTTACAGTCTGGAACATTTCCAAGGGCCTTAAAAACTGCTGTCATCAAGCCTCTCCTAAAGAAGAGCAGTCTTGATGCTACAGTGCTCAACAACTATCGGCCCATATCAAACCTGCCATTTTTAGGGAAAGTCATCGAAAAAGTTGTATATCTGCAAGTTAATGATTTTCTATTACTTAACAATTGCTTTGATCCTTTTCAGTCAGGATCCAGGCCCATCACAGACTGAGACTGCACTTATCAAAGTCACAAATGACATCCGTCTGAACACTGACGCGGGCAAAGTCTCTGTCTTAGTTCTGCTGGACTTGAGTGCTGCGTTTGATACAGTGGACCATGAAATCCTGTCACAAAGATTAGAGGAATGGATAGGTATCTCTGGAACTGCCCTTAAATGGTTTCAGTCATATTTTGAAGACAGGAAGTACTTTGTTTCGGTTGGTAACTGTGTATCAGACCAAATGGCCCTGACATGTGGGGTTCCACAGGGGTCTGTCTTGGGACCTCTATTATTCAATCTTTACATGCTTCTTTTAGGCCAGTTAATACACAGCTGTGGCGTATCCTACCATAATTATGTAGATGACACTCAGATTTACATTTCACTCACAGCAGCTGAAAATGGACCAATCCATTCACTGTGCCACACCATCGAACAGATTGATGTGTGGATGCAAAATAATTTTCAACAGAACAGAAACAAGACTGAACTAATCATTTTTGGGAACAGAAACAAAGAGAAAGTCTCAGCAGTCACCTCAAGTCTCTTTCTCTAAAATCTAAAAACCAGGTTAGAAATCTAGGGGTCATCATGGACTCAGACTTAAATTTCCACAGTCACATTAAGTCAACTACATCATCTGCATTTTATCACCTTAAAAACATTCCCAAAGTCAAAGAGATAATGTCTCAACCAGACTTAGAGAAACTTATTCATGCTTTTATCTCCAGCCGGTTAGATTATTGTAATGGCCTGCTCACTGGTCTCTCAAAACGAGGGTTAAGACAGCTGCAGCTTATTCAGAACGCTGCTGCTCTGGTTCTAACCAAAACCAGGAAGTACAACCACATCAGTCCAGTTTTAAAATCTCTGCTTCCTGTTGCTCAGAGAATAGACTTTAAAACAGCACTGCTGGTTTACAAGTCTCAAATGGTTTAGCACCAGAATATATTTCTGAAATGCTAGTTGCTTATGAGCCTCCTCGGACTCTGAGAACATCTGGGACAGGCCTTCTGCTCGTGCCCAGAGTTAGAACTAAACAGGGTGAAGCAGTGTTTAAGTTTCATGCAGGAAAAACCTGGAACAGCCTCAACTTTAACAATGTTCAAGTGGAGGTTAAAAACCTTCCTTTTTAGCTCCGCCAACACCACACTTTAAAATGTTTTTTTATCTGCTTTTTTTATATGCTTTTAATTTTTCTTATGTTTCTAAATCTAAATCTTGTAAATTGTCTTTTATTTCTGTAAAGCACTTTGAGTTACCCAGTGTATGAATTGTGCTGTATAAATAAAATTGCCTTGCCTTGCCTTGCCTTGCCTTGCCTTGCTTTTGAAAGAGAACTCACAGGGACTTGCTTTTTTCAGGTAAAAGTAAGGCTGTGGACATGTTAAAGAAACAAGCTGAATGTCTGAAGATGCCACCAGTGATCATGATTAACTGAGAAGGTTTTTATTTTTTTATTTTTTATCTAAACATGCACTAATCTAATATATATGTCTTTCCTCTGCATATTTTCAGAAATGTGCCCAGATGACCCTGCTCCATTAGACGGCATTGAAGGTTTTAAATACTACTTGGAAGCCAAGACAGGACATGTATTTGCAAGAATTCTGGATGCCATTTTTGATCTCTTTGTGAATTGATTTGGCATCTGTAATAATTTATTGAGTTATTGTACACCAACATATGAATGAACAAATAATTCATATTCATAATGGTAAAACTTGTTTCTTGACCTTTTTCAAGTTGTGCGCCACCTGTGTCTCTAGGACAACTTTTTCTTTATGAATGCCATTATTACCTTTAGTCCTCACCATAAATAAAAATGTATAAAATACGTGAATATTTGTTAACACCTTAAATGGCAGCTTTAGCCATTTTGTTTTTTAAACAATCCCATAAATGCAAATTTGATTTGTTGGGGTTGTTATCTGAGCATGGGAAAGTCAAGAAACATTGTTGTCATTTGTAAATAAATTGCTCCGCCTGGGTCCCTGTGACACTAAAAAAATATGTCTTTTGTTGCCGTGGAAACATTAAGGGATTTCAATACCAGGGAATGAAAAAAAAAATAATAAAAAAAGCATTTTAAATTTGAATTGGCACAAAAAAATGCCAAAGGGACACAGGTCGCACTCTTTACTTTAAAAGTCACAGACTTGAGGAAGGCACTGATTGGTAGTTCCTGGAGGTCTTAAGGTATTTAAAGTTAAGTGGATTTCTAGAACAGTAAAGCATAATATTGTCGGCAAATCTTGATTATACCTTGGTTAGCTTTTGTGCAAGGTTTTACACAAGGTCAATGTGTTTTTTATTCTGAAAGCACGTGTACATTTATTAACTAACATACAAACAACTGAGCAGTGTGCATGTTCAGTAACTTTGAACTTTAGCCAATTTGGACCAGCAGTATCAATAAAAGCCTCCACTTTTAGATCAGACAAGCACAGCTCCCTTGAAGCACAATGACGCTGCTTCATGTTACTGTGGCCATCCTCGGCCTTCTGTCTGTAGGACACTCGGCTCCTGCGACCAACTGTGAGAGTCTGACACAAAAGATTGATATCCAAAGCAGAGATCAGGTGAGGTCGACCAGAGACTATGTAAATCTGTTTTTATTGATAATTAACGTATAGATTCATGCACTGATTTTTGCAGTTGCTGGGAAAATGGATATATGTAGGAGAGAGTGTCTCCATCCCAGGAATCCAAGGGCTGACAAAGAAGTTTGTGGCTAGTGCTTATGTGAATATCACTGCAGCTCCTGAAAGCGATAGTATTTATTTTCTTCAGTCTCAAAAAATGTAAATAAGATATTTCTTACAATTTCACACTTTTTTCAATCATGTTATTTTTATCATTATTTTTCTTCTGCAAACGTTAATCTGTACTGTATGTTGTTTTCTAAAGGACTCTTTTTGGAGGTTTTGGCAGCTGCGTGGCTATGACAGGAAAAATGACCTTGGCCAACAACACTCTCTCTATGGGTGCGTATGTGATAACCTAACATCTGCACTTTGTCCTTTGTAGTTTTTTTAGTGTTAGTGACGTGTGTCTACAGAAAAGCCTTACAAAGCCACTGATGTTTTGCTGACCACCGGCTGCCCTGACTGCTTGGTTTTCCTGGGGGATTTCCGCCTAGGACAAACTTCCTACCAGAGTCTTCAGTTACTCAGTGAGAAAATCTTTTTGAACTTATTGAATTTGAACATGTACAATACTTTTTAGAAGTTTAATGTTGCAAATGGGGTTTTGTTTAAAAGACCCACTTTTCTGTCACGTTCATCAAAACCAAAAATATTGCATTTAAATAATATTTTTGTTGTGATAAAATTTACAATATCATTTTTTGTCTTCAGGCAAGAGACACGAGTTAACCATTGCGGAACTGGATGAGTTTAAGAAACAGGCCGACTGTGTAAATTTACCAGCACCTGTAATCCTGGACCCACAAAGAGGTATGCCTTTTATTTTATTCAGCATGGTAAAGCAGTGCATTCCCATAACCCTTGCTTGTGGCTCTAGACCTGTGCTCCCAGGAACCTGGCCAGAACACCGATATTACCCAAATAGTGAATAGTGACAGGGGTGAACAGATATTGGGCATGATGGATTCCATTATCAACAGTAAGGGTGGACTGGAGGGCATCTTTAACAGTCTCCAGCAGCAGGGATAAAGCTGAACGAGAATAACAGAGGTGTGCAATGTGAAGAGAATGTCACCAATAAATATACTTTCTTCTTCTTCTTGTTCTTGTTTTTAATCAAATTTTCCAAAGAAAAAATGATTTACTAATATTTTTATTAGTGCTTTTAGGTATATAAAGACATTAACTGGTACCAAATTTAAATGTGTTTATGTGAATGCGCAATTCTTATAAAAAATGGACCTCACTTTCAGAGTAGGATGCCCATAGCCTTATTTATTGGTAGTTTACTGTACATACCCCTGCGTATGAGCTTTATGTACAATACATCTTTCTCTCCATCAGACGCACAAATACACACAAAACACTCGAAGATATATAAAAAATGACTCATTACAAGTGCCGGGTTCAATCACAGTCTGAGATCAATGCACGCTACACCCTACACCATGCACGCTCACACGCCAAGTCAGAAATATCTGTCCTTACAGCGTGATTTACTAGAACAGATCATAATCATTAATGTGACAAAAGTAAGAAATAAACCAACAACGAACAGGCAATGTGCTGGTAATCAAGCCACTCTGCCTTCTGACATCAATGTGTCTGAGCTTAGTGAAGATGTTATCATGGAAAATGTGCTTTTTTTGGTGCCAGCTCTGAGATTTAAAACAGTCCAAACTATTCAACTAGTGAAGTAATGTGTCTTGTATAGTGTGGAGCAGAGTGGTTTTTGAACAAACCTTACAGTCAAATTTGACACATTTCTTGTACTATCCCCTGAGAGTGACCCATGTGATCACCATCGCTGACGTAAAACCAAGTGAAACATATACTTCAAAATAATAAATGTATTTAGCCACCCATTAATATAAGTGGAAAAAGAATTCCCCCAATTATTACATTAATAATCCTCTGCCTGGTTACTCGTTTTTTTATAGTTTCTAATAATCTCATCTATACCTTGTAGATTACAATTATTAAAAAAGGCTTTTATCTCAGTTATTAATATGCTACATGATCCTTATGATCATGTATGGCACTATACTTGTTTGGTTCTCAAGCCCACATAAATCCGGTGTAACTGAGCTTCACGTTTTATCTTCTGTGACAATATAACAAGACAAGAACAATTTGTCAAGTGTAGACAAAAAAACTCAGGAGCCACATCCTTGGCTTAAGCACAGAGTCAACAAATAAAAACAGAATGGGCCATACAGAGATTATGAATAAAGCAGGTGTGCTTTAGTGTTAAACATGACATTAATGGTAATTAGCAAGATAAATGTTGAGAGGTCTATTTTTTGGAATGTAAACCCATCCACACACATAAATTACAAAAACACAAGGACAAAGACTATGGCAAAGAAATACTTTTAAAGAACCCTGCATAACAGAGTGTTTGATTTGTCTCTTTTCGCTCTCAGACACACCAAACACAGTACACATCTCTGCAAAAACAGCATCTCATACAGACAATAAACAAAACTTGGAAAAAAAAATAACTTTTCTTTATCGCTAGTAACTTTCTGTCCGGCATACTTGTTCCACTGCCACTGAGAGACGGTTGCTATAGGCATTTAACTTCTTGGACACATGCCATCAATGCATACATACAGTAGTCTCGGGTAAACAGCGTAGCGTAAAGTCCCCTTCATACATAAACATATAGTCAGACTGAGTGATTGTCACTGGGTTGGGCTGATGCGCAGTTAGGTGTGCAGATTTATGACTTGGGGTAAGGGGTCAATAAGGATGTCTGGTACTTGAAGAAAATCGGTATTTCTCAGTTCAGCTGCTGTGGACAATTGCCAAACGTGCCTGCAATAGTTCATCCGATACAGAGTTGATTTGGATGACGTTTCCTTTGGAGCTCCTTCTTATGTTGCATTATTTGCATGCTCTCGAGCACCAAACCGACTTTTACAAAGCACTAGGGGTGTATTTTTCCAAGCGAAGTTGGCGCTGGGACAGTATGGTGACATAAAAAGAGTTTTTGTTAATTTCTCATAAAAACAAAAAATCCAGTTGTACATTGCAGAAGTTATAGCTTAAGAGTTTAAAGTCCAAATCGCAATCAATAATGCTGCCTATAGCTGGTTCTCTACTGTCATCCCAAAGGCTGGTGCTGTTAGCATGTCTTGTCAATGTGCAAGGTCACCCAACTCTTTCAGGTTTACTCCAGTGAGAGCTGTTGTTGGACATGTAAACAAAGTTCTGGGGTGGAAAAAAGATGCTTGGAGGGAAAACAAGGGAGTTTCATTGCGACCCAGTAAATAAAAAAAATATTGGAGTATTTAAAATTTTGAGAGTATTTTGTCAGGAGAACAGCCTTTGTGGCCAGAACTGGGCAGCAGTGCAGATGTGAGATCCTCTCCAGTCAGACTAGTCCGGTCTGAAGATGGGGATTTTTGGTAAGAACTCTATAAGAATTACCTGCAGAGGAAAAGGCGTAGAGATCCTTGATTAAGAGCACAGTTTAATTAAAATTTTAATTGCAAGTCAGAGATTTGGCTCTACTGTGGCATCATTTGTAACTTTTACCATCTTATCTACATTGCAAAATATTATGAAAAAATATGAAGATCACTGTGTTGTTTTCTGACAGAATAAAATTTGCACAACAATGTTGGGTGACATAATCTTGGATTCTAAATTAACAACACACAGCCCGTACTTACATATTCCATCATGTTATTGGTTTCACACTTCCTTTTGCTTAGTCTCCAATGCAAACACAACTGCAAACAAAGATTAACACTTAATAAAAATGTATCCTAAATATTCACGCAATTATGCATGCATACTTACTTTGTGGTAAAGTCTGTTGTTCTCCCACTCCAAAAGCTTCTCTATAGATTTTCTTGTCTGAAGGAAAACAGCACATCAATTAAATTGACAAATTAAGTTTAACAGAAATAGATATAAATTTCATGTATGGGTTTAAATAATGGGACATAAAGAATAAAATCAATTCTAACCCTTTTGCTGAGGCAGATGACAGGCCACAAACTGAAGCCTAATGTGCAACAACAGCAAAGGCAGCCACACAGAAGCCACCGCACATTTACAGGCAACGTCTTTCTCAGGCAGCTATTTACACGGTTGATACTGGCTTTGAATTCTTCTGGTGCCACCTAAAGTTACAAAGAAGAGTTGCATTTCTGTACAGGAGTACTCAAAGGTCAGCAGTTATGGATTTTTGATTTATAAGAATGCAACATCTCACATTGATACATTGAAAACAAGAGCAATCATTAAAACAGTACTTGTTGAAAACTAAATTAACTGGCTGATATTTTGCAGTGTTTAAAAATACATCAAACTATGGTATTTTCTTGGAACCTACCTTTCCTGTGAGTGCTGAGGGAAATTCTGACTCAAATTTGTTACTAAGCCCAAACCTGAGGGGGAAAAGTAAACATTTATTAACTTAAAGAAAAGGTTAAAGCAAAAACATCTGTACTAAGTTTTCAAGGTGAATTTGTTTTGTCTATAATTCCAAGAGACTTTATCAATTCTGAGATCAACTGGTAAGTGAGCTGAGCTTTTATCTCCAGAGGGAGGAGCTTGACCTGAAACTAAACCTGATGGTACCAGGTTGTTCTGGTCTCATAGTTGTTGGCCATGAAAAGGAAGTGTGACTCCTGATGTCAGAGTCATTAAGGCTCAGGTGAGTCGTTAGTGGCACTGCTTTATTCAGGTGTTGTTGTTCTAGAGTGAAACTCTTTTGATTTAAGTTTCAGAACACTGTTATAAATACTAGGCAACATGAATCTGAGGCCACCTTCTCTGTTCAGAGAGGGCTTTTCCATTTTCACAAAAATGGCTTCCTTCACCCCTCTCTCAAAATCCAGACATTACTATCCTCAAAGGAATGTCCTTTCTCTTTGAGGTGGAGGTGAACTGCAGATTAAGGTCCTCCAGGATTGGCTCTTCTGTAAAGCCGTTGTTTTGTTTCTCCAACTGTCCCTGCACTCTTTGCTACACTGAACTGCATAAAGCACATTACTCTGTTATGCGAGGGGATCTTGTCTTTAGAGTGGACCAGTTTTTGATACAAAGTATTTCTAAGTTTAAAGTGGACTGGAATGTTGCGTTTGCGTTTGAAGATCTTAGTTTTTCAGGTAAACCAGACACAAAAACTACAGCCTTCCCTTTTGTCCCTGGTTCCTGTCTGTTCAGTTTCTGTGTCATGACTTGGATGAGTGAGAACCTTCACAGCCATTCATTAAGCAGATAATAAATAATAATTCAATAAAGATGTGACTCTCACATCATAAACTCGTAACGTCCCTACCATTGTAAATGTGTGATAATAAAATATTGTTCATTCATCACATAATGCAGCATAACAATTGACAGTAGATATAACATAGCACTCTTATAAAACGTTTAAACTTCTGTTGGTAGCATTAAAGACAATCAGTATACTTTTACACTGCATGGCAGACAAGACAGAAGGCACAAAACATATGTATCGTGGCCAAAGCGAAAGCTACATTTTAATAGCCACTCCTCGTCTGCTTGAGGTTTTGGCTAGCTCGATGCTACAGTAGGCTATGCTAGGTCATCAACTCCGGCTAACTAAGCTAGCAGAGTAAGTAAGGAGAAACCATCGATGCCGCAGCAGCTTTTCATTTCAAGGCTGTACTAAGTAAAAAGATATTTAGCATGATGCTTACACGGTGACATGACCGGACCCCCGTACCACCACCGGGTCCGGAGAGTACTTAATAAGCTGCTCCTCTGCGGCCCTGTCCTCGTCTTCTTCTTCCTCCTCCTCCTCTTCGTAGATCTCATCGAAGTCCTCCATCATCTCACGGCCCGGGAAAGACGCCGGGAGAGACAAGATGTCGACAAACAGCAAAACCTCACCGCGCAAAAAACCCAATGAAACCCGTAGACAATAAAGAGGCACCAACCAGTCCGCGGGACTTTACAGATCACATCGTTCAGGGACAACGAGCAGAAACAAAACATCAACATCCGCCGCAGCAGCTGTACGACAACGGAAGTGCCACAGACGTAAGACGTAAACTGCAAATTCATTCAGAAAAGATTATTAATAAAATAAAAAAATTTGCTTACCATCATGAAGGCAAATATTCAAAATCCAATTAGAAATTCAACTATTTTTTTGATGATCAAGACGTTTACTTGCTTTCAAATTAGACCATGTTGTTTTCTGTAGCTAGGTCGATTTTAAAATGAATATAGTTTGAGTATATGACTTTATGTTGTGGTGCACATGGCAAACGTTACATTTCACTCTAATCATTTTGTAAAGTTAATATCTTTAACTTATTATAGTAGAATAGATATTTGCAGAGGATTAGGGTTTGCGGCAATAATGTTCTATATTGAAAAAGCCAACCGGAAATGTTTATAAGAGGCGATTCTTGAAGTTCTTCCTGGAACCTTTCAGTTTAGCTTAGAAGGAAAGTTGGCTTAATGTTGTCGTCGATTCGTCTTTAAGGGATTAGTTTATTTCTTTATCGAATTTTTAGTTGAATTATAGAGCCCAGTGAATTAAACGTAAATATTGAAATGGTTTTACGCGTTTTTAAAGCTGTAGCTCCTGCACCCACGAGTGGAATTCTGACAGTGGTCTTTACATCCTGTGTATCATTTGGTATCCATGGATATTTCAACTTGACAAAGGGAATATTTAGTGTTGGTGCAAGTGTTTTTGAAAATGGACATGTGCACAAACTGTTTGTTTACCCTTATTATCACAAGACCGTGGACCAGCTTTTCCTCAACATCATAGCATTTGTGTTTCTCAGTGGAAGTCTGGAAAAAGGCTTTGGCACGGTCCGTTTCCTTTATACGTTTCTTCTACTGTCCACCACCACAGGACTGGCCTATGCCGTCTTGGATCTTCTGCTGGGTAACACCAACCAGACTGAAGGGCTGCTTTCTGCAGCGCTGGCTTGTATGGCTCTAACTACAATGCACACAAGGATGACCAAAGGATTTTTATGTGGGGTCAATTTTCCTACAATAGCTCTTCCTTGGGTGTTTCTTATAATCACTTCTATCCTTATTCCAAACAGCGTGCTTCCTTGTAATATCATAGCCATTCTGACTGGGTGGATTTATGGCAGGGGATGGTTTTCACTTGTTGAATTGTCTGAAGCACGGGCTTCTGTGCTGGAAAAGAGGATGCCTTTCAGGTTTTTGAGGAGCATCAGCTGTGTAAAATTTGTCCTTGCTTCCACAGAAGAGAGGAGGAAAACACTTCTTCCACAAATAAGTTCAACACCAGGATCCTACCCCGTGCAAGCATATGCTCCAGTTTCTAGCCTTAGCCCTCCTGACACTGCAGTAATGACACATGAAGGGTGGCCTAGCTACACCAGTGCTCTGGTCAGTCCATTACTACCTCCCCATTCTCATGGACATTCTCACAGCCACATGCCACTCCATGGACACTATGCAGGAAATAATTATGGTCACAGTTGCAAACAACAATCATTGTCATAATCTGTCACCCAGTGATAAAAAAAAAAAAAATCTTTACATAAGACATCTGTCATACCGCTTCAATGTTACTCATCACTAACAATCTATTATCTGATAAAGTTGTACTAATCTCAAAATATACTATGTGTTCTGTTAATTTTCTTGAATGTAAAATTGTGTGAATTTTGTATTTTACTACATGGTATACTATTCTTCCAGACTACTGTAGACAATTCTTAATAAAAACCTGTAGAAATCTGAATTGTTCATTTGACAAACAATGAAGCAGAACTCCACAATTTGAACCATCTCTTTAAATGTTTAATACCTGAACAAAAACAAACCAATCACAATTTGAACACTAAAGCAGTTTATTTGAATTGTTTGCCAGAAAAAAAAATATACATTTTCTTTGAGGCAAGCAGTTTAATGAAACATCAAAGCCATTGATTTGCAAATGCCACGGAGATGCCAAAATGCATCGACAAAAACAAACTCATTCTTCCCATGTATCTCCATACATATTCTTCTTGGCTGCAAAAAAAATAGACATAACAGATAAAAAATTTCCAAAACTATGTATTTTAATCTGTTCACACTTAATCAGGGGGTAGCTCACTGTCTTTCTTTGGTCTTTCAAACTCTCTTTGTGGTGGTGGTGGTGGTTTCATCAGTGTCTCTGCTTTCTGGGTGAGTGTAACCTCATAGTTTTCCCTGTTCTTGAGCCTCAGGTCTTCATACAGAATGGCCTTTTGCCTGGGCTCTTCATCTACATATTGTTGGATTTGATCTGAAAGTTAGAAAGTTGAAGGGTCTGTCAAGTGCCAGAAAAAAAATCTCTTAATAGAACTCTGTGGTGACATTAGTAACACACAGAATTTTCTATTTCTGACACTGATTCATTAAATATTCAGATTACAAAAATTGAGAACTTTAACATGCATTGTTTTTTGATGTACCTGGAGCACTTAGGTCATCTTCACACTCCATTTGCAGGGATGGCTCTGGGCTGAACCCATAATCTCTGCTGTGGGAAGGGACCTGGCTCTGAGGGTCTTGCTGGAACATGTCCAATGACTGCACTGAAATTTCTGGATCACTCAGCTCCGTTTGAGGACCCTTGGAACTGAGGATTAATTAACACTGTTGTTTAATTGTAAAAAAGCAACAGCAACAATCATAGCAAGACAAAGACACTAAATAAACCATCGATTATGAGATCCACTGCTCTAAAAACTTACTATTGTGGCAGTAATCCTGATCTCTGTCTGAGGGCCTCACCTAAGGGTGAATTTTCCAATCTTTTGAATTTTTCCTGGCATGTTTTCATGTAGGACATTTTTCCAGCCAGGTAGCCACAGAAGCCAGCAACTACAGGAACAAACAGTAAAACTTGAATACATGAGGAACCTTTACATGATCAAAAATAAAGGCCAAGACATGTCAATTAGATATAATATTGTGTTAATATAATGGATGAAAATTATACATTAAATAATATTAAATGTAAAACTTGAAATTGTGATAGAATATCCTAGTGTAATAAGCTTGTACTTACATGCTACTTTAGGGAGAGATCCAAACCTTGGAGATGCAGACAGAGTTCCTGACAAATACTGCAGGGTCAATTTAAAGTTGGCAGTAGATTCACATTTACTAATATTTGTATTATTACCTTTAGAAACCAGTGCTTGGGTGATAGCCATGCTGACCACAGAGAAAGGCACAGCTGTGACGAGAACATATTTTGAGTAAAACTCAAATAGGTTATAATTTATAGGTTCAGCACACAAAAGGTAGACAGGTAGGCAGTAGAAACTTACATCTGTACCAAAAACTCTCTTGATTACATTCTCTGAACACCCTTCTCTCCTCTTCTGTGGGAATGTAGTCCGTTCCTACTGGCCCCTAAAAGGACATAGACACATTACTACGTTAGTATTTCACTTTAAGTTAGCATAGACAGTCTGAGACCAATTAGTCAGATTAAAAGAGCATGGTTGTTCTTATAGAGTCAACAGTTCTTTCAAAGTTAGCTAACACATTAGCATCTTGCAGATAATGCAACTTTAGGGAATGGATACCGGGGCTGCATTGCGTTGCCTCTCCTCCGTAAAACCTGTGCTGGTGGACGACATGGTGACTGTAATGCTTAATAAACTTCAGCTTTCAAAGCATGTCGAATAAAGCACACATAACGTCAAACAGAATGCTCTGCTGTTTGGTACAATGTCATTGCTCCAGTCAATGGTGATATGACCCGGAAATGATCGTTGCATTTGTAAACCCATTGACAATTCCACAAAATACGTCTTTTTAGCTTAAAATATACTATAAAATATTTTATGTAGTTTTATATATTGCTCGCTCTGTGCTTTAATAGTATCACAAAAAACAAAAAGAATAAAGTGAGTTAGCGCTTTCTAAATGTAATGCTTTATTTTGAAAGTGGACGGCTCATTGAAGATGAGATGTCAAGCAGCGCCCCCCATTGGTTTGTTGATTAGTTGGCATTAGGAGAGAACAAAAATATTTTTTTCAGGGATCATTCTTGAGTCTATTGTAAGAATTTCTTCTTGTATGAACTCAAATCAAGCAAAAATAATTTATTCTCTAAAACGCACACAATAGAGTATTATGCCTATTAGTCTTTATGTATTTACTAATACACTCAAATGGATCAGATCAATTCTTTAATGTATGCACTACTAATTTTTATGTAGCTATTGTCAATTCTAAATTTAAGCAGAACTTTGGGGGTAGAGAATCAGCAAAGGTTGTCTGTAATAACACTTCTGCAAAACTAGATGATGCTGTTGCTCATAATTTATGGTTATATTATTGTAAAATGATTAGTTTGTTTTGCTGTAAACACATTTTCAATTAAATTATTCTTAATTCTTAAATAATTATTCTTATTCTTAAATTCTAAATTAAATTAATGCTTGTATAATAATTAAAATATTTAGTATATTATTATTTGTAGCAACCAGAGCCAACGTGTTCAAGACAGATGTAGACTAAACCGCAATCAATAAGCTAAAAATAGCATTGTTTTCCCTTGGTGTTCGAATTATCCTCAATTCAATAGTTCATCCTCTGTTCCATTGTGGAAATATGTCACATTTAAAACACACATCGAAAGTTGTACAGAGCCTATGTACCCCACACAGCAAAAGAAGTGTAAAGTACTGTTACGTTTCATTTGGAGTCAAAAGTCACAGATGATACCTTCTGACAAATGTCTTGTGAAGGTTCTCAGTCATCCAGGTCATCTTGAAGAAGGAGTTAATGCAATGTCATCTGGACTAGGATTTCAAGGTGAAGACGTTTCATCTCTAATTCCAAAATACTTTTTCAATTCTGAGATCAACTGGTAAGAGAGCTGAGCTTTCATCCCTGAAGAGGTAAAAGAGATAGAAGAGATAAAGCTCAGTTCTCTTACCAGTTGATCTCAGAATTGAAAAAGTATTTTGGAATTAGAGACGAAACGTCTTCACCTTGAAATCCTAGTCCAGATGACATTGCATTGATGTTTTTTTCCTATGACAGATGGGTTGTTTGGAAAATAACACTCATAGAAAATAACACTCATAGAAAATGATATTGTATGAGTGTAGTAAAAAGGGAACATACCCCTTATCCTCACTTAACTCTGTCAGGTCAGTGTGGCCTCTCATCATAACCAAACACTACAGAGGTGGGGCATTGATATTTAGAAGCACTGACCAATGGGTAGCTGTATTAAGGGAATCAATAGATTCCTAAAAAAAAATCAAAGATCTCATTGTGCCAGAAGTAGAATGGGCTCAGTGAAATTACACATTATGTGTCAAGTGGAGCCTGAGTTCTATATTCAACAACTTCTCTAACTTCTCTGTTCATCTTTGGATTCATCAACTGGAGCTGGTCCAAGAACAAGACACAGCACATGAAGAATATTGTCATAAAGAAGAAGCATGTGCGGCTTTATCCTCAAGTTGGACTTGAGACAATACAAGTGAAAAACAAAGGGTTTGGGTGGATAACACTCCAGGTGTCTACAATGTCTGGCTTCTACACTGTGAACTGGATTGCAACACAACTTTTAACACATTCACAACAGTGTGAGGTGAGGAAAGGTGTGCCCTCCTTATCTCTGATATGTAAATTTCCATTGTGATGTGACAGTGACACATCTCTGGCTTGGTGGACCTCATACTCTTCACTACGTGTTTGTGGGATTTATTTCTAGACCTGAGTGCCAGGTGAGCTCTGCATATGGAAAATGGACTCCTTAGGCCTGCCACAGGTGAGGCACCAGTTATTAATATAAAGATTGCATCTGTGATTAGTACATTAAACAGTATGTATTATCTTTAATTAACAAAACAACAACCATGAATTAACATATATTTAATTTTTTACTAGTTACATTTTTCAAATTCCTTTTTGAACACATAATAATTGGTTACATATGGTCTTTAGACAGATGATGATATGATTATGTTATTAAATTACATAGTGTATGTGCAAAATACACAAGATAACTAAAAGATAACCATCTTCTTCAAATAGGATTATCTTTTTCATTTTTTTGCTCATGTGTCTCATTTACAAAAAGAAGCAATAGTTGTGATTAATGTTTCATGGCAATTCTATCATTTTGTATCCTATTATTTGCAACAGTGAATCAATGTTTGAGGCTTTAGCTTTGTGTTAATGGAACTGTTCTGGGTCCTGACCATGTGACTACTAAGATCAATTGTGGAGCATGTGAGTGGCAGCGTGTATATAGTATGTGGCCATGTTCACAAAGACATACAAGGGACTCTACATAAAAGATGCTGATTCTAATTAACACCCTCCCTTTAACTGTCTAATTCTGTTTTTTTTTCCAGCCAATGGCATCTCAAAACAATGAGAAACTTGGAAAAGAAAGCAAAGGTACTTTATAACTAATGAGAAGGAAAAAAGTTTGATTTAAAACATATGCTATAACTGACATAAAAACATAGTCATAAATTAAATGTATGGTGTTTCTTGGCTGTTTTAAGCAAGCCCTGCACATTCAACTGCAGCCTTGATCAATGGGGAGATGATGGATGTCAACCCATGGAACATGCCTGAGCTACAGGACAAAGGTGTCCCCTGGTCAGGTCAGTACTTGTAGCAAAGGTTAAAATGGTGTTTAAATGTCAATTTTTTACTGTAGTGTAGATAAAGTACATTATACTGTCAAGTACATTCACACACAGAAGCTATACAGGCCACTGTTTTTGTGCAAGAAACACAGTGCAGCCAGTTATATCTGCTATTGTTCCTTAGTCACAGACATTATTACTGCTTTTGAAGGATAGTAAATGAAGTGACAGGTGAGATTACAGCATGGTGACTGCTCAGAGAGTCTGGGTGAGCTTAATATCGCCAATGTTTATGTAACATGTTTAAGCTCATGTTGCTGTTTTTGTAGGAGAATAATCTTAGCGTATGTAATGAATAAAGTAAATTTATGTAATAAAATAACTTTAAAGCATGGGATTTTATGGCAAGGAATTAACTCACATGTACATTTTATAGACTGCACATGTTTGCTCATGTTTAGTCCAGTTCTTTGTCTATTGTCTCTTAGCTCTGGACACCAAGAGCAAAGTGCTGAGGGTGCTGGTGTCTGTGGGGAAGATAGTCCTACTACTTGGCTTTCTCTACATGTTCATCTGCTCACTTGACATCCTCAGCTCAGCCTTCCAGCTGGTTGGAGGTGACTAAACTGGTTGTGGTCATCAATCATCATTAAACCCACATGTCCCAACTCCAATCAGACTAAAATCTATTGTTTTTACCATGTTCAGGTAAAGCAGCAGGTGACATTTTTCAAGACAACAGTATCTTGTCAAACCCCCTGGCCGGACTGGTGATTGGTATTTTGGTGACCCTGCTTGTCCAAAGCTCATCCACCTCCTCCTCTATTGTTGTCAGCATGGTTTCCTCTGGATGTGAGTCAGAGAGCACATTCATACAGTTAACATTTATAATATACGTAGAACAGTGTTTCACACACTGGCAAAGAGCAGTATTTTAGTCTATCACAATTCATTAATAATTATTTACATTGTATGTTGATAAAATCTAAAGTGACTTACCTGCATTTGGAAAACAGTTATAACGTGGACCAATTGTGAGGACATGATTTATGTGTCTTTAGTGCTAACAGTTCAGCTTGCTGTTCCTATCATTATGGGGACCAATATTGGCACCTCAGTCACCAACACACTAGTGGCCATGACGCAGGCTGGTGACCGCAGTACTTTCCGCAGGTGATCATTACATGCAGATGCATTGTTTTATTCTATGTCTGTCTTTGGTGATGTAATAATACCCTCACCCATCACCAGAGCTTTTGCAGGGGCCACTGTCCATGACTTCTTTAACTGGCTGTCAGTGTTGGTGCTCCTGCCTTTGGAGGTGGCCACTGGATATTTGTATGAGGTCACAAAGCTTATTATAGCATCCTTCAATATTGAGAGTGGAGAGCCCCCAGAGCTGTTAAATGTAATCACTGATGTTCTCACTGAATCAATTATACAGGTAAGAGGTCTCTTTTCATTATTAGGATTTGATAAATTATACTGGTTGAACAGATTGTAGCAGCAATATACACAATATTTTCACTAAACTAAAAGTATTTTGTTTTGTCATGTACTCTTAGTTGGATCAATCTGTGATTAGTGGAATAGCCACAGGAGACCCTGAATCCAGGAATAAAAATCTCATCAAGACGTGGTGCCTAACATTTACCAACACAGTAAGTGAAAAACTCGTCCAACACACACAAACATCCAGTAATTTGAGTTGGTATTTACCTGTGCGTGGCCTCTCTTCAGACTTTAAAGAATGAGACAGTTCCAGGTACAGAAAACTGCACTTCTCTGACTCTCTGTTGGACCGATGGAAACCAAACATTTACACTGAAGAATATTTCAGAAACATACCATATTGAAAAATGTAAGGCCAGCTTTTAAAAGAAAGACAGAACTATTTTCAAATGTAGTGTACACAGAAATGACTCTGCATCCTTAGGTAAGCACCTGTTTGTGGACGTAGCCCTGTCCGATCTTGCAGTGGGTCTGATACTGCTGGCAATGTCTTTGTTGGTGCTCTGCTCTTGCCTGGTCCTCATTGTTAAGCTGCTCAACTCCATGCTCAAGGGACAAGTTGCAGCAGTCATAAAGAAGATCTTAAACACCGGTAGGACGTGCTTAAATAGAATTGGTTATCTTAACTGAGATTTTGTTAATATCTGACATTGTATTTCTGATTGTGTTTCCAGATTTCCCTTTTCCATTTGGCTGGGTTGTGGGTTACATTGCAATTTTAGTTGGCGCTGGAATGACCTTTGTGGTGCAAAGCAGTTCTGTGTTTACTTCTGCCCTTACGCCCCTTGTCGGTGAGGTCAATCAACTATTCATCATTCAATGTTAATTTATTCTGATATGTTTCTATATTGTTAATGTGTCTGCGTATGGTGGCTATAATGCCAGGCAGACTTTTTTGGTTACTTTTGCACATTGGGACATGATCACGAGGTCACAGCTACTGCAGGATGGGTGCTTAATATAAACTTGCTTTGACAGGTATTGGTGTCATCAGCATAGAAAGAGCCTATCCATTGTCACTTGGATCAAATATTGGCACCACCACTACCGCCATCCTGGCTGCAATGGCCAGTCCAGGAGACACACTGGGCAATGCACTGCAGGTCAAGCATGTTGACATACATAAAACTATATTTTACATAATTTTTCTGCTTTTCACAAGTTGGGTACATGTATAAATAAATAGAAAATGTGATTTGGATTTTTCAGATTGCTCTTGTGCACTTCCTGTTCAACATCACTGGCATTGTTCTGTGGTATCCCTTCCCTGTAACGCGGATCCCTATCCGTTTGGCTAAAAACCTGGGCAGCATCACAGCTAACCACCGGTGGTTTGCAGCTGTCTACATCATCTGCTGCTTTTTCCTTTTGCCCCTGCTTGTCTTTGGCTTATCATTGGCCGGCTGGCAGGTCCTGGTAGGTGTGGGCGCACCTCTGCTATGTACACTGATAATCATCTTTGTAATAAATGTGCTGCAGAAACGTAAACCTGGCTGCCTGCCTGCTGCACTGCAAAACTGGGACTTTCTCCCTATGTGGGCCCACTCCCTCAAACCCTGGGACAAAGTGGTTGATGTGATTACCACCAAATGCTGCTGCTGTTGTAAATGCTGTCAGCTGCCAGCAGAGGAAGAGACACAAACAGAGGACGAATCTGAGCTAAAGAAAACTCCAACAGAGGTTTATGACAACCCTGCGATGGTTGTAGAAAGAGAAGTTGAAAATGAGATAAAGATAGAGCTAAAGATTCTCAAAATGACCAGGCTTTAAATTTTCTACTGATTATGTACTCTGTGTAAGTACAAGAAAGTAGCAAACAAACCCCTGTCTTTTTACTTTAATACTATTAGGCAACTTGACTATCTTAGATTTACTTTGGTTTCTAAATTAACATGAATGTGTTGCAGAAAACTATGGGTGGGAAAGAAAAAACTATTTTGAATTATCTTCAGAAAAAAAATGTTGGATTCATCAAAACAGATACATTTTAATGTTTGGTTGTCATTTCAAAATGAGTCATATATTAGTCTAATAAATGATCGGTGACCATTTTTAACATATTAGACTAATACACGACTCATTTTGTGACTGTGATGTTGTATAACAGGCTGTATTCTACTCCTCAAAATGGCATCTCTTGAGGTTCACTTGACCTTTTTGTGCAGGAAGCACAACAGATAAAGTAGTTTTGCTTTTATTATGTATACTGTGTATCAAAAATAAATATTTTTGCATCGTTTTAGGGTGTAATTTAAGTTTTGTGATTAAGAGGGTAATTGTATTCAAAGAATATCTGTTTTTTAATGAAATGTATATGTAGCTGATGATTATATGTAGTTTGAATGTTAATTTCACAATACTTAACTAAATCATGAATAAAGATAAAACAAAAAAGTAACTTACATTTTTCACACTAATGACTGAAATTTCCCGAGTCATCATTTATGATTTGAATACTAAAGCAGAAAGTGCTTTAGTTATCTAAATTGAATTCAAGTGGACTGAGAAATAGTACTGAAAAATACTGGAACTATGGGCGGCACGGTTCAGTGTGTAGTCAAGTAGTAAAAACCCTTTGAGTCAACACAGCACATGGCAGTCTCCTTTTATTACCATCAGTAAAAATCAGTTGTTCTTTGGGACAGTCGGCCCATGTTAAGTAAAGTCTCACTACTGAACTGTTCAGTAGGCAACAAGCATGAATTATCTAACCTTTACGTCAATAATAAGGCCTCACAACTGTGCCAGTGTTCAACAGGACACTCAACCAAGCTTTGGGTCAGCAGACAGTTTAGGATAGACCTACTAATTCCAACTTACACAGACACGAGGCTGCTGCCACATCGCACGTGACAGTGAGCGTCAGTTATGCTACATGACAGCTGTATTGATTATAACATAACTTGATTCTCACAAACTACTAAATATTTTCTAACTCTTAATATTCCTTTCATTCAAATAAAAACCCATATAACACTGTATTAAAATAGAACTGCAAAAAGCGATCCCTGCAGTCAGCCATGATCACATGTTTCTGATGAAGACTCACAGAGGAGGCTGTAATATAGCACGATCAATTAATATAACAGATGTCAACCATTTGAGGGTCATTTTCCAGTGATGGTCATGTGGGTCACTGCATCAGCGGTCTGGTCTGGTGATGTTATCGGGGCATTTAATGATCTTGTTCACCAACTTTACAGGAAGGGCAAAAGACTGGCTAGCCTTTATTTAGATCTGACTTAGTGAAAAGATTTTAGTTCTAATGATAAAACATAGTCTACAAACAGTTCACACCTCTTTAAACCTTTGTATATCAATTATTAATTAAAAAAATCTATATTTGTGTTATTTTGTCTCTAGGGCAAAGTCCCATAAAGCCTACCTTTTGGTTCCATAATTTCATAAGCCCTAAGCAGCCGTCCATAATATCATTTTTTTTCCCGCCCCTTTTCTCAATATAACAATTTCTACTTTTCTCGTTATAACAATTAAACGACTTTATTACAAGTAATAAAACTAAAAGCTGTAAAGACTGTAAAGCCCCTATTTCATTGTACTAATAAGCTACAACTCTTCATCTTCATTCAAACATGCTGGACATTAGTCTTTAGTTGTAAACTGTCGAGAGGAAGAAGTCTAATGCAAAAAATGCACTAACGTTTTTATGTTATACCGATTTAAGTCCTTATCTCGACATAGGCTAATGTTCAGAGCCTTTATCAATAACTCTAGATTGGATTAATATATTCGTGGTGATTTATTTTGGCATAAAGTTTAATATGTAGCCTAAACATATATCAATTTCCTCCAAAATGTCACTTTCTCACGCGCTTCTGGTTCTCACTGATAGAATTAGGATCACAAACGCCAATGCTAGTCACGTGCTCCTGTCGTTTTTAGACTGTCCGACACTTCCACCTGGTGGCCCGATATCGTAACTGCACTGAGTGCACGTGGGAGAGGACCATGGTGTGTTTCAAATTAAGCCACACAGAAAAGGAAATAAAGAGAACAAACTTTTCCAGAAAACTATTAATTTATTATTTTTCCGACCCAGAGGAACTTTGTGAAATAGACATTACAGGTAATTGATGAACATTTAAAATACACGGTTAGTAAATTGAAAAAAATACAAAAACTGCACTATGTTGAGCAACTCATGACTACATCAACTTTTTCTAAAAAACAACTCATGACTACATCAACTTTTTCTAAAAAACAAAAAGCAACATATAAGTATTAAAGCACCATATAAAAAATAGTATTACATTCTCTTAATAATTGCACTTGTAGCACCATTTTTTGTTTAAAAAAGCTTAGTGTGGGCTACTATGAAAATACTTCACAGGCTTGAGATTCCATATGCCTGCTTCTTTAAACAAGGAAGAGGCCTTTTAAAAACCATTACAGGTTATTTGTGCACGGACGTAATCCTTAACTCTCCTTCTTGCATTAACATTGGCCATAGGCATGTCTTTTCTAGATTCAGGGAGACCATGACAATAGTATTACAGTTCATACACTAAAAGTTTTCTTAGAAAGGAACCGGTCCGTAGTAAGCAGTGTAAGCAGCAACGATGCCCGCAGTGTCGGCCATGTCGTCACAGGCCTCATTCAGTTCACATACTTCTCTCAGGCTGTCAAAAAGAGTTAAGAGTTAAGGGCCTTGTAGCATTAGAAGTATTTATCCAATGAATATCAAACTGTGATATTTTGATACCTTTCCAGCTGAAGTGTAGAAAGCTCTCCAGCCGCTCTTCTTCTCCTCAGCAGAACAGCAGCCAGGTCCCTCTTCATCAGCACTTGAGGAGCTTAAAGTAGAACATTATACAGTCAGACAAGAGAAGGTAGATCTGAAAGTGTGCATTAACAAACAAGCATTTACCTTCAGTGCTGGCTGACTCCGATGAAGATGACGAGGAGTTGGAATCAGAGGCCGATTCAGATGAAGCTGACTCTGAAGAAGACTCTGAGGATTCGGACGACTCAGCTGACTCAGAGGACTGTGCAGATTCTGAGGACTCAGAAGAAGAAGATGCAGAGGAGTCGGAAGCTGAAGAGTCAGAGCCTGAGTCTGATGCAGAAGATGAGGAAGAGTCGGACTCAGAGGATGAAGCTGATGAAGAGGATGAAGCTGAGGCAGAGGAATCAACTGGAGCAGCATCACTTGTTGTGTCGGCAGCAGGGTCCACCACAACCTCAGGCTCCACAGCTACAGAAGTACAAGACACTTTCACGTAAATACAGGACAAGGGAAAAGAACAGTGAGAATGTAGAAGAATAGTGTCCTTACCTCCCATTGACCAACACACTGAGAGAAACGCACAGACGAACAGGAGAGCCAGAGTCTTCATGATGCCCCGCTGTAGATGCTTCTCTGTAGATAAAGTTGCTCACTTGTTGCTTTCGCTCAAGGATTTGCTCTGTTTCAGTGCTTCAAGGCAAGGTCAATATATACTGTAGTCCATGTCCATAGACAGACCAGACCCACACAATGAGATTTCCCTCTGATTGGACAGAGAATCAAATAACATAACATTTCCGCTTCCACTTGTCATGAAGTCTCCTATAAACACCCACACAAGCCTGGCATTGCCTCAAGAAACTCATTCACCCACAAAGTATGCGGCAGAAGACATTCCTAGAATTCAACTGTATGGTGCATTTGGAGGACGTTATGTAAACCAGAATGTAAGTATACACTGAAGACAGTAAAGACACTCAAGGACATGCAGGGCCTTGTTTCCATTGCTGCAAAGACAGACATACAAGTATGCACTGATGCATAGGGATGTAATAATATGCTAGCACTCACATCATACTCATAGGTCAGTGTCAAGAAGAAATTGCCATGTTTTGTTTTCAAAGGGCTATCCAACAACTATCTGCAATTTTCAGATTTTCTACTTTTTTCAGTAATTTTGAGAACACATGTTTTTACTCCAGTTCTGTGTTTCCCCAATGAGATTTAATTTTTCTCTCTCAGTATAAATGATTACACAAACCTAGAAAGTGCAGACCACTGGATTGCTGCTTTCTATAAAACCCCTAAATTGTGATTGTTTTTTAATCAGGGCGACCTATTGAGTTGCTTCTTTTACATGGTGGATGCCCGTTTTGTCCTGGCTGTTGTGTTACTATAGTCATTGCCCCAGATGTGATCTCCCACCCCCACAAAACCCCAAACTATAGTCTGTGTCCACCACAAGCTACTAATCGAGTGACACAAAACAGCAGTGAGCCTCATTATGCGACAGCGCTTAATTAGAGTCTTGCAGTGTCCCACTAGAACCGCAGTCAGTCACTATTTACAGATCCATTTGCGTCTAGCTCCTGGCCAGAACCAAGCATGGCTACGGCTAACCAACTGCGAGCAGTGGCCCGGTGCACTGCTTTGTTTCTTTTAGCCTATATATGCAGCTAAATATAGGTGCCCCCCATGTGTTGGATGCACTGCATGCATGCGGCTTTGGATGCAGCATTGTGTTTGTGCACATGACTCGACCCAGCTGCGGTCCAAAAATGGCAGTTGATGGCTTGAACTTGAACCACATCTTCCTATATAGTATTTAGATAACCAAACCTTTATGAACACATATTACTTGATGTACAGTATATACATATGTATAGTCTTCATTCTGTACAGCAAGAGCACCCAGGCCTCTGCGCTGTGACCTTGGTGTCCCTTATGATTCTGAGTCTACTGTTATTCCTGGTGTCCGAGATTTGTTTTGGACTGTGTGCCATGTAATTTCAATGTCTAGCCTTGTGTCCATTTTTGAGGCAATGTTTCACTGGGGAGAGGGTTCAACTGTTTCCCTAAACAGCAGGAAATACAGGGAATCTCTGCCCTTGGATCAAGTTTTTCTGTTGTGGCATGTTGGATTGGGAACAACTATTCTGCCATTTACACCCTGCCAACAGGAACTTAGCCGGTGCATAAAAATATTTCATTTTTCTTCTGTAATAACATGTTTTGTAATGTTATTAAACTAACCAATGTGTAAAACTTAAGCCGTAGATCATAGCTTCAGTCTCATAACAAACACACTGGGGTAAACACCGTGCATACAACTTTGACCTAAATACTACAAGTAACTAAATACATACATTTGCAGAAGAGTAAAAGAGTATTTCACTTGTTAGCTTTTTATTTTGTAAAACAATTACAATGTGTAAAACATGAGGTATTACAAATGTTAGATAGATGTATTTACAGTAATTCCAGCGGGAGCATCTTTTGTTTTCTTACCACTTACTGCAATTAGCTAGATCATCCAAACAGCTTTGTGAGAGTGGTTTTGCCATATGTATAGGTAAAATCTAACTTGACTGGGCAGGTAGCCTACTTAGAGGTAGGCTAATTGGGTAAACCACCTGCAAATATCTGCCCGTCAAGAGCCACAGTAGTTATCCTTAGCCTATCTAGTCCTTGCATTGCCGTATTGTTTACATGGATGGATTTCTGTGACGCTGTTCACTCTCAAGGTAATTATCTTCCTTTAATGCTTGATAGAACACAGTATTTAATTCTGCCAGTAACATTGTGCCGCCATCTGACCACTGCTGTCTGTGAAGGTTCGGTAGGCATTTTCTTAATTATCAGGTCTTCTACTTGTGAGGCTTTTGAGTCTAAAATGTAACTGCTGTAATAAACTGAATCTGTTAACATTGTACCATGAGCCTGGTAAATGTGTAAGTTCAAATTCATTGCCTCAGGTTGGGTTCAGAAGCCCCAGCTCAGAGGAAATGTTTGTTTATGCTGTTCTCATTAGTGTTTCTGCAGGGAGTTTGGCCTCACAGGGAATGAAATCATGTGACTAGACTTAACTTTGGTGTTTGTGAGACTTAAGTGATGTGCTCAGGTGTTGGTTCTCATATTGAGCCAAGAACAAAATGAAAAGAGTGGATCTAAAACTGATGAGGGTGCAGCTGTTGAAGCCATAGTGTTCTGTGGTACAAAATCTAAAGCGCACATAGAAATTAACCAGCGGATCTTTAAAATAAAGGTGGAATGCGTCTCTGTAGAACCAGGCCTGTCTCAAAGCAGAACAAGTCAGTGTTGTGAGAAACAAGTGCACTTAGAGAAAACAAACGAGACATTACACAATTCTACTGTTTAAAACATATGTGCGTTTTTGATCCTGGGGCCCTTCAAATACCTCTGTACCCTTGAAGTAGCGCTCAGGTTAAAAAAGGTTGGTGACCACTGATCTAGAGCAGGGGTTCACAAACTTTTCAGACCGTGACCCACAAAATAACAATGTGAGAGCCATGCATTGTTATTCTTTAAATTTTTTAATGATTTCTGGAAATCATCTCACAACCCACTGTCGGGGTCTCACAATCCGACCCCCACTTTGGGAATCCCTGATCTGGAGATCTATGGCTTGGTTTCAATGAACTTGCACTAGAATCATATGTAGAGCCCGACCTCGCAGACTGGTGTGTTTCTGTTTTCTGTTTCATACTTAGACTTAGTGGCCTATATGAAATGTAGACTGTAGTGTCTGGAGCATTTGGGACACCTACATCTGTGCAGAGTGGTATTTAGGTAGACCAACATGTCCCACTTTCAGCTGCCCAGCCCTCTTTTGTAATTTACTCAAGGCATAAACCTTTTCTCCCGTGCACTAGACTAGTCTACAGGTTTACTGTCTAGACTCTCCTTACAGAAAACGTTTTCAAAGATTTATGAGCAGTAGCCCAAAGCCGCTGCTCAGTTTAGACCCACAGGCTATGATCTCTCTCATGGATTTACTGTGTTTTGGGATAAACAGATGTGTTCTTTGTTTTTAGTGTGAGCAGAACAAGATGGAATAAGACTTTAAAGCAAGTGCCAAGGCTTATTTCTGACCATTTTGTAAGCAGCTAGCAATTAACGTGATAGTGGGCACAGTAGTAGAATACAGGCAAACTCACAGCTGTTAAGATTTCTGTAGTTACGAGTTGAATAGCTTGTATTTTATAGAATGAATGTACAAATCTGACACAAATACATGCAGACCTATAAAGTTTGCCAATGTGGTCACATAATGCCACAGTAACCACACTGTGCTGTGTAAAAACATGACTACTGTCTGTCTGCTCACATTTATTTATGTTAAATAATTTACCTATGCATTCCTGTCTGTGGAGGCAGGGGTAAACTCTACCTCTGTAGCACTTAGAAGACATGCAGACTCCACACAGAAGGGCAGCTACTGGTCGGCTCAGGGATCAAACCCACAACCTTCTTGCCCTTTGTTCATATGTCATCATAAAAAAAGACTTTAGACCTAAATATGTTCATAATTGTGATGTATTTTATGCAGTGTTGCTTTAACTATTTAATAATTCATTAATTAGTCATAATTATTTGTCATGTACGATAGTATTCTATCCAGCATTGACTAAGACCTGTGGCTCAGGGACAAAATGTTTTCTGTTTCATGCTTTCTTTTTAATCTGTTTAATTTATGATGACCTGAGAACAACTTTTATCCTTAGTACAGTATATCAGATTATGGCAGATGTGTGACTTTAAAGAAGAGCTTTCTGTAGTAATCCCATAAATCCCTGGGATCAGGTTTTTCAACTGAATTTACAAAAATAATGCAATATGCACAGAATGAATAAATTTTGTATTTCAGTCAATTAAAATATTTTGTTCAATGGCTTTCAACTGCTTATCCCGTTTGGTTTGCAAAAGGGCCGGAGCCAGTCCCTGCGGTTTTGGCTGTGAAGGCTTGTCTTTTGCAGAGTATTTAAAGTAAGTCAATTAATTTCCATGATACAGTCTTTTGTCTGTGAGTATTTGTGTAAACCACAGTGTCCTGTTCCCACACAGCCTTCCTTAAAAGTTTTATGTAACACTGTCTCTTGGATCGTCTCAACTGCTGCCATAAACTGACTCAGATGGCAGACAAAACACAAGTAGTGTATTTCCATCTGGTCTCTGAGAAACATCCACCTGCCAGGCTCTTTCGGTTCCGCCGGATGTGTCTGCTTGGCAACATGACACTACTAATTATACTGATCCCAGTCTGGGCCTTGAAATATTTTTGGGAAAAGCCCAATTTTTTGCACTTTTGAAGTCAGGCCATATGTTGTCCTTTTATAGACTTTTATAGACAAACAGTTTTCTTCTAAACCCATACCAATATGTTTTTTTTTTTAATTAAGCCCCATTAGGTACAACTCAATTTAAAGTCTCTTAACTGTTGACATTGTATTTCTGTGAGTATTTCCTTTCCTCTCCAGAGTGAATCCTGTGAGACAGTGTGCTGTATTAAGTTGTGGGTCTATATGTGATCTGTCACTGTGTTTCAGTTTCTCTGAGGTTGCTATGTTGTGGTTTGGACAATAACTTTAGTGGACAGCCTAACAAACTCCGCCAGATCGCTGCAGCTTGTGGCCACCGACCTGTGGTCAGCGCATCAGACTGCAGACGGGCTTACACTCGTGTGAGCGGGCGAAACATAACAATGGCGGGTAGATAGGCGACGACACATGATATGTACACATGCCAGTGTGAATGTGGTATAGTTTTCAAAGAAAAAAGGGATTCACATAGTGTCTAGAAAACACAGTAGCTGCTTCTTTATATTTAAGTATAAAATTTACATTAGTTTTACAGTTCAGTCTTGGGTTCTGCACCAGCTTGGTCCTGAAACAAAAGAGAAACATGGAGATATTATGACAAATGCATAAGTTATAAAGAGTAGAGACAAATGCTGTGTGAGATATCTGTCAGTAATGACAAAGGCAGTTTTGTTAGTTATTGGTTAGTTAGGCTTTTGCTTGACTTTTGGACAATTTTGCTTCGTAGTACAAACACGTGAAAATCAATCTTGACAAGCAAAGTATTCACGGTCCAAACCTTGGCGTTACCGGCTGCTTGTGACCAGCGATGTGGCAGTTCTGACATGTCTAGCCGTGTTTTAGGTTTAGATAGATAAGATAGATAAGTCTTTATTGTCATTGCACATTTCCATACAACATCATTTCCTTTGAGAGCAGAAGGATACACTTTAACAAATAAATAGAATTGAAGATTGAAGATGTTGAGCCCGTTTTACCAAAACGAACTTAAACCACATGGCGCTGCTCTGATTGGATAAATCTGTGGTGATAAATTCAATCACCATTTATTTATTTAAAGTACCTGCCTTTTTGCAAACACTTTCAACAGGAACCCTCACAGATGATACTGTGGAACAGACAATGTTCTGTGGAGCAGTTACCATGCATCCTCTAATATGTGAAATACCTCAATATAAAACATATTCAGCTTTAAGTGCCACCTATTGCTGTGTGATTAATGTGTTTGGAGCATTTTAAAGACATTGTGCTGGCACACTCCATATGCCTGTCTGTCAGACTTTTACTCTCAGCTGAAGCACTGTGTTGTGTGACAGGCCAAATTAGTGTGAGGTTTCCTGACTTGTGTGTGGTACACTGACATCACAATAACAAGAAGAAACACTTGTGCTCCTGTTGTGCTGAAAGGCCCAGATTTGGAGCTACTAACTGGGAGAGGCACAGTGTAGTAGCGTTAACCTTTGGCTTCTTTATGTAATGTATAATTTGAGAAAACAGTGCTTTAACAGAACAATATCAAAACCTGTGCCAACAGTGATGGTCCAATATTCAACACTTTAGGTCCTATTTTCCATTTATTTACCTTGAGCTCTCCTCGTAGGAAGGACTGGCAGAAGTCTCGCACTCTCTCGGTAGAAATGTCTCCCTCAGGAAGGAGCCATTTCATGTCTGAGACGCCATCGTAGATGCCAACTCGTGGGAGGTCTTTGGACTTGAGGCCAAAGTAGCCGAGAGAGCGGGAGTTGGACTTTACTGCCCCGTTGATCAGAACAAACAAGAACTAGAAAAACAAAGTGATGGTTAGAAGAGACGGCTGCTACTTTTAGAGGAGTGTTCTGTTATGTCTAGGCCTTTGTTGCATAATAACCCTCACCTTGCCAGTGAACTCTGGAGCCAGAGCGCCCATTTGCTGCTTCAGATCATCGTAGTCTTTGCCGCCTCTGTTGGCAAAGATCACAAGGTGTGTCTTGATCTCAGAGTGGAACAGACCCACTGCTGTCTGACAGGAAAAAAACAGTTTTAATGTTTTGATAAATGGAAAAAGGCACATACTATCCTGAAAAACAACGCCAGTATCAGCAGTTAGACCTACCACTTGGTTGTATTCTGTGATGTAGCGGACCTCATTGATGGTGATGAAGTTCACAAGTCCATCTGCGTCCAGCTTCTTGGCCTCGGAAAGCACTAGGTTTTCTTGATGGTCATCTGCCTGGAGTCACATGACGAACAGTGTCACCACTGTATCTTACTATGGGCTCAAATAAAGATGCAGAATACCTTTCTAAAGATAGTGACGGTGTCTGAGGAGACGCTGTAGTTGGCCCACACTTCCTTCTGACTGCAAATGGCTGCAGGAACTGAATCGACTCTCTTCACAGCAGCCAGGAGTTCCTTATAGCCGTGACTTTGCTCTCCCTGAGACACAGGACATGTACCTCAGCTCTGCATGTAGCATTTAGTCCTTGATTCTAGTCACTGATGATTATCATACTCAATTTTGTCTCAAAACAAAGAAAAAATAAGCATTTTCTTTTATACTTTTTTACAATTGTTTTTCTCTTCTGCACAAAGAATTAGTCTGGTTCCTCTCGATCTGGGTTCAGGCAGGACAAATTGATGGAGATTAAACCAATCAATCCAAACCAAAGCAACCTGACATAAGCAATGCAACAATAAGACGAATAACACTTCAAAATAAAGCCCACAGTTTTGGTTATAACTGGTCGGGGGTGTTGGGCCGGGGTGGAGGACAGGCTAAACGGGAGGGGGTCCAGACCCACTTGATTTCCCTAAAAAATAACTTAAAATACATTAAAATATTTTGTTTGAAACAGGTTTTCTAAAGGGTTTTTGTAGCTGCCAAGGTCTTGCTGACAAATGGTTTTCTTTCTAAATCCAAGGCTAACCTGGCTGTTATTCATCTTGAGATTAATGAACCGAAGAGATGAAATAGAATAGAACGTGACTATAACATGTATAATTTATATCTTCGACACATAAATAAAAATACAGTACAACTTGCAGGAATTACAATAACAAGCTTGACCATATTTTGTTTGTTAAGCTAATAATTCCTACTTCTTTTTAGTGGCATTGAGGTAATTAGAAGGTTTTTGTAATTACATTTGAAACTGAGCTGAATACTCAAAACACGTGACTGACTCACAAATGGTGATAAATAAAAAAACAAATAGTGAAGATAAAGAGAGTAGCATCATTTGACTTTTTTTCACTTTGATTATGTCTCTGATGGAAAATAAATCTGGGGGCATTTAAATCACATTTAAATTTCTAGCCATTTTTCTTCCCAGGAGCGTTGAAAACAAAGGGTGAATTGCAGGTGGCAGAGAGACAGAAAAAAACACAGACATGTTCTGTGAGCAGATGACTCAAAGGAAGGTGAATCATATCTATTTTTGAGACTGGACTGCATGCACAGCAACAGTTTATTTGATCACTTTGCAGCCTGTAATATGTTTTCATTCCCAGTGACTCACAGCACCAATATTCTGGCCAGCTTTGGCCCGGAGCATCCTGGTGTTTATTCTCATATGCTCTTCTCTATCTGACTTTCTTGTGCTGAACTTTGCCCCTGCCTTGCACATGTTGACACGAGAGCAAGTGATGCCAATACCACAAGTCCAGATACGTGTTTGTTTCCTGACAAGTGGCGTAGTGCCACTGTCCCCCGCACTGAGAGTCTAGCCAAGGGGCCAGCTCTGTGGGACAGCCTTGCTCCACTCCGTTGAGCCAAAGGAGTGGCTGCAGGAAATAGAGCTTTCTTTGAAAAGTATTGCACAGACGAGTGTTTTTCAGGGGGCTTTCCCAGTTGTTTTAAATAATAATTTCTCTGCTCATGTAGCCAAATGTTTGTTGTTCTTTTATCAATTTTACTTTCTGAAGAAGCATGCATACTTACAGTTTTGCTTCCACCAAAACCATCTACAGATATGAGTTTTTAATAATTACAAAACATATCTACATAGATTTCAGTTTTATGTTATGCATGTGCTGCTCAATGTTCTCTAGACATTTAATTAGATATTATCCAGATTTTTCTCTACTTTTGTCATCTTTAGATGAAGCCTCTCACACGTTAGTGGAGTACTGGCATGGCAATGTGAAGGGGGTCAAATGAATCAGAATATCAGGCCCAGGTGCATCTGAAACAATTATTAGTTTTACAACAACAAAGAGAAAATGTTAAGCCGTGATTTCATCTCATCTCAATTAGGTCAAAGGTCACAAATTTAAGATTTTAAGTGATATTTAAGTGATTTTGAGGATTTTTATCTGACCTCCAGAAATCCAACCAGCACCACTTCAGCAGAGTCAATAAAGGCTTCGACTGCCTTAGTGTCATTCAACCAAGGAAGGACAATATCTGAGGACAACACGCACAAAAATATACCAGACAATGCAGCATGGTTTGGAACAGAAACAGCTTATATTGTCATATCAATTGAGACATTTACATTTACACAGAAAGCAGATTAACAAAAGTCTTTACCTTTCTCTTTGGCTGAAACAAAAGATACCAGCAGCAAGAAAAACACTCTCGCCAGCATTTTCAACACACAGAAAGAAAAATAGACAAAAAGAAGAAGTGAATAAAACCCCTGAATGCTTTTGTAGAAGTGTGTCTGGATGTCTGTCCAATGTGTGACCTCCACACACTTGTGGACTTTATGGGAACATCCAGGTGTTACTGATAAGTCCAGCCACTGAATTTCAGAGTACGTGTCACAGAAACATGGGAGAACAGTGAGTCTGTGCTATTACATTTGAATATGGTGTCAATGTGAGGTTAAAATGCTTAGTAGGGATTCACAAATAGTTTCTAAGTCCCCTGTGTCTCTTTAGTAGCATCCTAGCCTTTCTTTGATAACTTTGCTCCCAAAATGTCTCGTACTGCAGAGGTTGACATAAATCTGCTGCTGTGGGTAGGATGTTTAGTGCTGATATTTTATCCCCAAGCACTCTCGAAATAGCCAGTGAGAGGTCCTGTCATGGTCCAGATCCGCTGATTAAATGGGCTGTGCTATGAGTGTTCACCACAGGGGGGACTTGGACTCAGTGGGAAGTGAATGTTGCCTTTAAGGAGTGAACAGGGGAAATCTAATGATCTACTATTTGTCCCTTTGATTTGAGAGACATTAATATTCATTTAGGTCCACACACTAGATTAATTTCTAATAGTTCTACATAAACCTAACCATATTCAAGCCAGTACCTAGAAAAAAATATTTTAATTACCTCACTTTACCTTCAAGAGACTAAACTAAAATGGCCCAAAATTAATGTTAAGACCATACGAGGGTTTAGTATTGCGTCCTTGACACAGCGGCTGTACTCCCTTTGTAGAGCCATTTTCCAAAACATTTTCCAAACAAGGTTTTCTCTGACAAATGACTGCCTCCAGTGAGAAGTTAAGAATAAGGGACACTACATACAATGTTAGACCGAGAAACCTAATTTCGGTTTATTTCCATTTGCGCTGACAGTGCAGAAAAACCCAACAAACATCCCAAAAATTAGAATGTACCCAAAAGAATGTTTGACGCTTGACACCGTGATTTTAACCCTCTTTTACCGCCTAAAAAAAGGCAGGCCAGTTACGCATTGGTCGACCACAGACCAGAAAAAACTGCTGCTAAAAATAAAGTGATGTCTCTAGGACAAGATGGTTGCAATATAATATAAACCCAAAGATTAAGATGTTTTAAGTGGAGGAGGTGTAAATGTCTAAAATACTAATAAATACTTATACGGCACTAATGGTGACAAATGAGAATCTGTTTCAAGGAACCTATGTAATGTACCCAAATGTGTCCTGCATGTTTACATTACAAGGATTAAAGGCAAGACTAATGCTGCAGCAGGGGGATGACTTCAGCGAAAGGCACATCCAAGGCCCGTCAGGGCATTAACTGTGGCCTGTGCAAAGCTTCTTACAAACTCAAAACAGTCAGTCAACACATTTTCAACAGGACTGTAACTAATAATCTGTATTCCTGTTTGTTTCTTGCAGTAAATATGCCTTTTATAACATTCTTCAACAAGAAGACTGCAGTAAATCAAAAAACAGACAATGGGGAGAAATTTGAGTAAATCTGTGACTCTTGTGGACATGTCCAGAATCCGTACTTTGGTCACTGGGCAAACCGACCTTCATCTGTTGTGTTTTAAGAGGTTTTTGTGACATGTGAAAAGTTGCTTTTAGTTTTCCACAATGAATTCTTACCATTTGCGTGAGTGGTAAGAACAGATTGTCAGCTCTTCGACATGCAACTGTGATGTAATGCAGGTAAACCACAAGCTGATGGATTACTGGATTTTTGACCATGTGCAGGTCAAAGCTGACTGTATTCCGCAGTTGTGCAACTCTTAACCCTGTCACGTCCAGTGTTGGAGTCACTTTAGGTCATACTGATCCTCACACTACAAATACAGTCTGCTTCATAAGTCATCTGTTTTCTGGTTCTCATTAATCTGATGTTGTCATGGTAACACAGTGTTTTGGCAGTATGGACTTTATAAAGACAGTTATCTCACAAGTGCACACAGGACAGGGAGACTCTGTTAAACTTATTACCACCACGACAGCTTCACGTCGCCAGCAGAGCCATTATCCTGGTCAGGGGGAATTATGGGTAATGCAAAGAAAAAACATTTCTACATTGCTACATAATATGAAGGAGGGCCTGTCTACTGAGTATGTGGCTTTGTGTATTGGTAATAATAAACATTTACAACAATGCAGGCTTTATCTGCTTTACAATACAAGGGTCTGTGTGAATGTAGAAGCAGCACGAATGTTTCTGTCCACATGTAGAAGATGAACTAGACAGGAATAGAAACAGAGCCAGTTAAGTGTCTCTACTTAATAATGCATAAAGTGTGGCCACAAGCTTTTTAAAAGGGTCCTAGATGACTCTTAAAGTAATAATACAGAAGCATGAAAGTGCTTGTAATGGCCAGCCAATCCCAGCAGCAGAGAGGTTTCTATGTTTGTAGAAATGATCTTGAGAATTAGGAATCAGAGAGTGATGAGCTACAATGATGCTACTCTGTCTGTGAGTTTGGAAAGTTTAATCCTGAAGGTACAGAATAAAAATAGACAAAGGGGTATTTTAAGTAAATACATTAACACACAACCGGATCCTATAAATAAGACCTAAAAACTCATAAAAAAAGAATGGATTGGCCTTTTTCTTTGTTTTCAGGTGCTGTTGTGATAAAAGAGCAAAGTTTTGTTTTACAGACTTCAGCAGCAAGAGCTCCAACCTAATTTATTTAACAAATCTACTTTCATCAAACTTTTACCAGGCCAGACAAGAGGCTCATGTTAAGATGACTTTTTATGGGAAACCTGTTTGAACACAATGTGATTATATAAAGAGTTGTTTTGCAAAGCACCTTTGTCAGCATTATTTTACTTTTTATTTAACCCTTAAACAAATGTTCCAAATCAGAAACATGTTTAAGTATAATCTCTGTGAACTCTTAGAACGATTGTACTTTAAATGTTGTCTGGCACAAAGCTGTGTTAAGTCCTTTATGCCTTGTACGGTTAGGGTTAATGAGCTCAAGTCCAAATAAACACAGCTGAGCTTTTACTAAAAATGCACTGCTTTAAATAAACAACAAAACATGTTTACTATTCAAAATATTGACTTTATTGTGCATATATTTTTTTCATCCACAGAATAGACATGGCGGCTTCACATAAAAATAGAATCTAATATGGCTAATACATGAAACCGACGTGTGCTTGTAGGTTTGGCAGCTTTAAGGAGAAGAGGAGCGTAATGGCAGATGAAATCCCTAAATAAATATTCTTTCTTTCATTTTTTTTTTTTTTTTTTTTTTTTTTACAAATATTCAAATTTACATTACACTTGAAAACAATTTCAGCTTCAGTCCCATTGATGTTATGTGGTGATTTCAACAGGAAGACATTCAAAGCTAGTGTGAAAGTTTGAATAAAGTGCATTTCCAGAGAGTGCTCTACGTTTTATCTTTCGCTGAATTTCTCCTCTATAGCAAAACGCTGCCACCATTCTAACGCAGCTGCTTAAAAACCAGTGCCTGAGGGACAAGGAGCGTCGAAAGCCACAAAATGGGGACTAGATGATTCCATATTTGGCCAGGTCGCTGAGCTCCATGTCTCCAAATGCCTCCCATGGGCAGATCACTGTGATGTCAGTGCCCAGGCCCTCCATGCCGGGGATGTCGTCTCCGAATCTAATGGACAAGGCAAGAACATGTATGAGTACATCCTGCAGATGTAAAGCAAGGCTGATGATAATAAACTGCTTTGGTTCTCACCCCTTCTGGCCTGGCTTTGGGGCCTTGCTCTTGAATGTGCGCACAGTCCTCTGCTTGAATTTGGGAGGAGCCCTCTTTTCGGCAGGAGCTGCGACTGGAACGTCTGCCATTGTGAATATTTACTGAAAAAGAGAAGGAATAATCATTGTTGTTTGAGTTACATGAGTTTCTTCCCCAAAGTTTATTCAAAGTTTACTGAGTGTCAATAGAGATTCTATTCAAATTTCTTCTAAAAACAGCAACAACTCCTTCTACCCAACACTGAAAGAAAGGTGCAGCAATTACTGGTGTTTTTTTCTCAGCGATTTGTTCAAAGAACAGACCTGCAGCTAAAAACCTCACCGAGAATAAAGTAATAAGGTATTTTTCTCTCTTACCTTTGGTTCTCTGCTGCTGGTGCTGAGCCTGTCGGATTCTCACTGGTGGTAAGTCTGGCCCTGTCCGCCTTTTAAAGTCCTCTCATCTGTATAATCTCATTAAAAGTTCATTCTGGTATCACTCAATGAGCCAAGTTACAGCTTAGTTACAAATAAACAAGATCAAAAAGTAGAAGACATTAATAGTAGTTTCCTTTTAAGTATGTCAGCTTTTCAATTAATGGCCAAAGTGAAAGTCTGTGTTTACAGGTTGTGGCCTGTTAAGTACAGCTGAGCAACACAATCCCAGGACAAATGTGAAGTACAAAAGGTGCTATGGTTCACACGGATTTACTTTGTTTTTGAAGCAGAGACACTTAAACTGGGTCCAGTGTGTGTGGCAGTCTTACCTTCATTCTCAATTATTTTTTTTTGATGACATTGTTTTATTTTGGTGGTGTACATAAGTTAACAAGATGTAACATGTTACATAAATAAAGCTCTACACTGATTCACTGAGTGTGTTTGGTGTCTATACTTAAAAAAATATTATTATCCCTTTATTTTCCTCATGGGGAAGTTCATTGTCGGCAGCCACCACCAGGGGGCACCCAGTATGTTTTTGATGTTGGTGGGGAAAACCGGAGGACCTGGATAAAACCTATCCAAGCAGTTGAACGCCAGACCAACAGTGCCACCATACCGTCTACTTCAGATAATTGTCCCCCAATATGACTGGATAGTACAATTCAAAATCATTCCAAAGGTTCAGAATGATAACTAGAATGTTACACATAGTTTTTGAATATGAAATATAAAATGTTGCTATACCAACACTTTTCTCATTATGTTTGCCATGACACATTGTATCATGAGGACACGCTACTGAAAGTGGGCGCATTGGATGTCCTCTGACTATGTAAAAAAAAAAAAACATAAACAGTGTTCTGACGTAGCCCTCACGCAGATCTGGGACATGTGATGTAAGATCAGAAATGGCCGAGCAGATGCTGTGTCACTGAGAGGCAATTAGAGACTTTGTATCTTGTCTTGGTGCCACACACTGTGCTCACAGACAAGCCTTTTAATAAACAGCCATCGTCAGCAGGTTATGAAAAAATAGTCAATGGAGACTAAAGCCCATAAAACTGTAATAAAACATTTGGCTTTGGTTAAGCTAATGTACTGAACAGACACTACTTAATAATGACATCGTCTAATATTGACTGTTTGCATTTTTTTGAAACAAAATCAATTGAGGGCCACTTTTCCTTGTACTAAAGTTGTATATAAATTGTGTTTACTTCAGCCAGTGGTCTTTTGGAAGTCAGGGAACACAATAGTCCAAAAATATGTGTGGAGAAGAGTATGTGAAGATATGTAATATATGCATTCATAATACAGTCTTAATTTATTGCAGCTAATAAGAAAAGTCTATTCAGCTACATCCAGTACATTCTAGGACAGACTGGATTCCACTAAACCCACTTTGATTTTTTTTTTCTTTATGTAAGTCTGATGTGTTTGACTCCAGCTTTGGGTTGTTGATGTTCTGAGCACTTGCTTGGGACAATTCTGGTTTCTAAATGCCCTTTTACTCGTTTAACAAAAAATGTAGACATTACTAAATACGGACAAAACCGGAAAATTTTAACATATTGTGAACATATTCTGTTGCTATATGCAACATGTTTAAATGGAGCAGCTCAGTTAATATGTTATTATTAATCAAAATGTCTGCTCTGTAAGCTACAGACCAAAGTGCAGAGAATGTTCTAAGATAAGACAGAACCTAATAGCAGATAATGGCCTGAGAATGAGTTGTCCAGGACAGAATCTGCTCACACTTGACAGAGACAGTGTCTTACCCTTAGGCTAATTATGGAATTAGGTAAATCTGATTCTATTTTAGCTGACCATGTGATCTAAAAAGTCAAGAGTTAAAAATAGTCAAAGCTGTGTGTGTAACAAGGCTTAAAGGAGCTGCATGATAGCTTTAGTCTATAATTTGATCTAATCTGATGGCGTTAGATCAGGAGTGGGACTAGGACAACAAACTCTTTTTTTTTGTACAGAAGAATCCACATTGGCAGATGCAGCTGTTGCAGTTCCCGCCGACAAGAAGGGTCCTCCCAAATTCAAACAGAGGGCCATGTGCACTTTCAAGAGTAAGGCCCCAGAACCAGGCCAGAAAGGGTGAGCTTAGGGGTGAAAAAAATTAATTTTCCTTTCTCAGATTTGGAGACGACATCCCCGGCATGGAGGGCCTGGGCACTGACATCACAGTAATCTGTCCATGGGAAGCTTTCGGAGATATGGACCTCAGCAATTTGGCCAAAGACGGAATTGTCTAGAAGCCCTCCGATGTTTACCATAAACATCATACCTCCTTGCACTCTCTTCTAAAATGCAATACCATTATTTACACCCATTTTTTCTTATGCCTTACCTTTTAGGCTTACCGTACCCTAAAAAAGATGAATGTTAATGCTCAAATTAAAATCTAAAATGTATCCCAACTGATTCAATGCTATATACATTTGTGTCTATGTTTTTGTTAAACTGAGCAAACCTACCCACTGCTCCATTTGCACCTGGATCCTCTGTGAGTGTCCATGTCTCTACTCACCACACTTTTTATTGCCTTTTCCACTCCATGACCCTACCTCATTGAAGCCTTTCCTCCTTAATGTACAGCTAAAGTCATATATATATACTGACATAAAGTCAGTTATATTTATGTTTTTGGGAATCATGAAGAGGGATTTGAAATTAAATGGGCACATTAGTTTGACACAGGTAGGGTTGTCAATAAAAGAAAATCCCCATAAAGCGTTGTGGTTTGTTATGTACACAGTAAGACAAATTTAACTGACTTGTGTCTAACCTTGTGTTAACCTCATTATACAGTGGCAAGGAAAAGTATGTTAACCTTTTTTAATTTCATGGTTTTCTGAATAAATTTGTCTTAAAATGTAATCTGATCTTCTTCTAAGTCAAGGGTTTTGACAAACATAATGTGTCGGATCTTACATGTCTTTATTGAGAACAACCAAAAAACCTCATAGTGCTTGAGGAACAATCTACAAATGGAGACGCTTTGGGACTGTTGCTACTCTACCAAGAAGTGGGCGCCCAGTCAAAATGACACCAAGAGCACAACAAAGACTAACCAATGAGGTAAAGAAACAACCCCGACTGACAGCCAAAGATTTAAAGGCATCATTGAAACTTGCTAACATCTCTGTTCATGAGTCTAGAATACGTAAAACAATGAACAAGCAGGGTATCTACGGCAGGACACCACGAAGGAAGTTATGGGGCGCCGTTTGTAAAGCGGCTCACGCTGAAAATAACAGCAACATTTTGTCACATTTAGCTTCAAACAATGTTTAAAAAACTGGTATGAATTTTTGACGGTCACTTTTTATCACATTTACAACAATATTTGTCAACTTAAAGATATTTTAAATAGTTAAATCTAAATATTAAATGTTAAATCTAAATATTAAATGTTAAATCTAAATATTAAATGTTACACCTAAATGTTAAATCTAAATCTAAATGTTAAATCTAAATGTTAAATCTAAATGTTAGATCTAAATGTTAAATCTAAATCTAAATGTTACATCTAAATATTAAATCTAAATCTAAATGTTAAATCTAAATGTTAGATCTAAATGTTAAATCTAAATCTAAATGTTAAATCTAAATCTAAATGTTACATCTAAATATTAAATCTAAATCTAAATGTTAAATCTAAATGTTAGATCTAAATGTTAAATCTAAATCTAAATGTTAAATCTAAATCTAAATCTAAATGTTGAAACTAAATATTTAACTAATATGCAAATTCAAAATGCCAACAACCGGAAGTGCCAAAATAAAAGCTCGAGGAGGTCAGTGTGCGTTTATAGCATCGTGTCAAATAAAAACGAAACCATCTCATCCGAGGAAATTGACTCTTGGACATGGTTTTCTTGTGATAATAACTACCTAAAATAATAAACACGGTTGGAGAAACTTTATTTGAAGAGAAGGCTAGTGTCATTTTAATGAAAAGTACAGGACTTATGATGACCTGTAGCCATAATAGCCAGCCACAAGGGGTCTCACTTTGACTGAATGTCATGTTCGCATGCTTAAACGCCAGCTAGAGCATATATTCCCGCCCGCAACTGACCAGTCGTTCAAAATGTCCAACGAATCGGCGTTAGCGGAGAGCATCGGCAGAGCCGTCCTGGCGGCTATTCAGAATGTTTCTATGATGACAGCAACCGCCTCGGGACCACCACAGGCCACCTCTGTAAGTATATTTTCCAAATCACATAGCATTGGATTCTTGTCAAGGCTAACTTAACTAAACTAGCTAACGGTAGCCAGTTGAGATTTGCTACTAGCACCAAATGCACTTTATGTGTAGCACATTTGTTTCTATAAAACGTAAAACTCACACCGGTTAACGTAGGTTAAGTGACACAGTGGGATGAACTCATGAGTAAATGTGAGTTTAAGATTATGTGAAGATTTTCTGAAATGCAAAGCATGATAAATTTAGCCTTACTGCTAACGGGGGCTACTTGTCACCCCTCAGGCCCACAAATGACACTGTAAATTGTTTTTAAAATGCTAATCAGCCTCTGTCCTCAGTCAGACAACTCTCCTTGACTAAACTTAACGTTACCTGCTGGCCTTAACTCACAAGATAAAACCGTTTTCTGCGTGGCTAGAGAGAGAGAAATTCTAATGGAGGACAGAGGCAATAACAATGATAAAATTAATGTTAATAATAAAATAAATGTTAATAAGGTACCATAATCAGAAAGAATGCATACTGTAAAAAAACATAAAATGTATCTCTCTTTGTTTCCTTTGCCAATCTCAACCCTGCTTTGATTGCTGTGCATATAATCATTAAAAGCAATTAAAATATAATGTTGCTAATATTTTGATAATGTCTATTCAGGCTCCCACCGCTTACACACCGGGGCCAGCCACACCCACCACCTCCACTGGGACATCATACCGCTCGGTATACTTGCATACTTGTGTAACCTAGCTGGCTGTTTGTTGTTTTTTTTTATTTGTGAGGTGTAATGTTTCAGCATTAGTTCCAATCATGATGGAATATTTTATACAACACCAGTATTTTGATTTAATAAATTGCTTATTGTGTGTGTATGTAGGGCTGGGCGATATGGCCAAATTGTCATATCCCGATATAGATCATTTGATATCCCCATAACGATATACATAACGATATAGCAATTTTTCTGTTAGTTCAGTTTATGAATAGTCTATACAAAATCGCAATGTGGAAATGCAGTTTGAAATGATATACAAAACAAAAAAGGTAGTATGAACTAAATTTATTTTATTTAGAACCTTTTTTGCCAGCAAGACTGTTGGTAATGTTAACACCTACCATTAAAATATTTCACCAACTCACAAAACCCGCGTTTCTCGACCGTGTAGATTGGAATCGATATGATATGCTTGGCAACAGCAGAAGTGATCTCCTTCCATCTGCGGAAGCTATGGCTATATGGTGTGCCACGCATAAAAGCCTGTTGCAGCGTCTGTGTCTGGAGTTTGTTTTGAGCGCTTGCGCCACCACTTGACGCTGCTTTTGCAGTTTTTGCTTGTTGACTCTCTCTGTATTCTTTTTCGTGGTTCTTGCGCAGGTGATAAATAAATTTGTAGTGTCTGAATCCGTTGTTGGCACTGGGAGCCGGCAAACTTTACAAACAACTGTTGTCTGGTGTACGTCAGTCTTATATCCAAACCATGTCCATGCAACAGAAGTCGCCCCTCTTTTAGGTACAAGCTCCTCGGTTTGGGTTGGCTGATCATCTTGTTGAGAATTACCCTGGTCTGAACCGCGTGTACTACCATCTTCCTCCATGTTTGTTTATGTATTGCAGCGTGCATGGGCATGCCGTGGCGTGAGGTGCATCTTGACGTAAAATTCTGCCGTAGACGGCTTATCGTGGCGTAGACCCTTATATAAAACGATAGACATTTTCTATGGTCCAGACGATATATTTCGTCAAATTGCCCAGCCCTATGTGTATGTATATATTTATTTATTTATTTATTTATTGTGGCTACCTAAGCACAAATATATATTTGTAAATGCCAGAGAAAATGATACAGAATGTGCTGCTTAACTTATTTAATCTTTCAGGCACACCAAATGGATGCACACCAAGACTGAACATGCTCCACTTGCAAAATGGAGTGTATCGAACCATTGGCAGGATGATGTCTACAATAATAGTGCAAGGGGGTGAACCACCTTCATTTCTGTCCCCAAGTGTAGTGGACTACATTGTGTCTGGGGACATCCTTCAAGTTCACGTGTCACCTGATGATATAGGTGACCCTGATTTAAGGGAAAACCTCAATAAGGTAATGCACAATGTTCTGATTTGAAGACTATTGTAGTAAGCCTTTGCTTTTTTTGAATATTCCACAGCAGTAGTTCATTTTATTTTGGTAGAATGCGTTATCTAAATTATTTTGATTTTATATTACCAAATAAATAACTAAAAATTCAAACTTTTCTTTTCATAGGTAAGTAAATATTAAGTTAAATGTCACAGTCTACATAGTAATTTTGTAAATGTTGTTGGTTAAATGCAGTAATTTTAGAAAATAACATTTGATCTGTAATATTTAGGTTCAACATGCAACCTTGCAGGATGATTTGGAGAAAGCAGTCAGCTGCTGTGACTCATGGCGATATCAAGTAGAGGGGCTTCCACTAGTAGTCACCATGGCGAATAGAGATCTGTTTGTGAAAAATGCAGTTCTATACCATACTGTTGTGCAACGGCAGAGCTGTCTTGATCAACTCATTGATGGCTTGTCTCACTATGGAGTAAGATTTACCTCACAGTTCTGTATCATCTTTGATTATCTTTATGGCCTTTCATTTATGGTGTTGAATTTACCTCCAGGTTTTATCACTCCTGAGAGAGAACCCTAGCTTGCGTGTGCTGCTTAACATACCAGGAGAGGACAAAGGTCAAGAAGCTGATTTTGTAGCTGGTATTCTCAAACCAAGCTACTCTGTACTGGGGAGCAACAGAAGAGCTAAGGAGGAGTTGATAGTGGTCAAATTTATAGACTTTCTCCAATGTGTTGAAAGTAAGTACCGGTATGTATTTGTAATTCAGTATATTATACAACAAGGCAATACAGGAAATTTACAGATTCATTTTATTCTTTACACAACTCATGAAGCTGTGCCTGTCTAATTTTTATGTACCACAAACAAGAATAAAGTTATCTGATGCTTTTCAGAATAAAATTGCTTTTTCACCAAAATACCTATCCATACCTAACCATAACAATCCATTAGTCACTCAATTATTTATTGATTTAGGCTTTCTTAAACCTGAGTATTTTCCAGTCTGCAAGTTAATAATGGTTTACCTTTGATTGTAGATAAAGAGCTGAGAGACACGTATGGGGACAGGACTCTTACCAACGATGAGGAGGCATTCGTGAAGACTTTGAGCCCTGGTCATATCCTGGCATTTGCTACAGGTTGCAGCAAAGTCCCAGCCATTGGCTTTCATCCAGCTCCTAAATTAATGTTTATTCATGATGAAAAAAAAAATCTTCCCATTGCGCACACTTGTGCAAATGAGCTTCATCTTTTTGTAAACGCAAAAACAATGGCTGATGATGATGAATTTAACTACTGCTTCCTAGTAGCACTAATGAATGGATCTTTATTCAGCACTATTTAAACAAACAGTTCATTTGTGAAAGAACCCTTGTAGTGTAATACACCACTGTTTAGTACAGGGCTCCAGAGGACAGTTTGTCCATGTTATAAAGCAATGGTTTCAATTGCAGTACATAAAAAGAGCTGAAAAAAATACTTCAGATTGTGTTTTTCCATCTTGCCCTATTTTCTTACAAAAATGTTTACCTCTGTGAGGACTATCTGACCCTTCTTTATACTGTAAGATGTTGTACTGTATGATTGGAAAAATCAGTCATCGCAGTAAAAATAAATTACCAATGTAGTTACTTCAACTCTGATGTTTGATTGTTTTTTAAACTGTTTATGAATTAAACTACCAGTTTGTTTGTATATATATATATATATATAAATAAATATATATATATTTATAAATATATTTATATATATATATATACTGAATCAGTAGTGAAGGAATAAAATATGTACATTTACTCTAGTAAGAAAATTTGAAGTACTTTTCACATTTAAATTTTGAATTCCCCTCACCATTGAAAGGCTTGAATATTCAGATTTATTGCTGTTGAATATTTTGTGCTAAACTGAAGATTGGATGTTCATAAGTTGAAATGATTCCCACTCAATCACTTGACAAAACCTTTTGTATTAGCTGCAATATGCAAAAATGTTTTTTCAAACTTTTATGTACAGCCATCTTCTCAGAGATAAATACAAATACAAGTTATGTATGTAATATTTAAGATATTATAAAACACTGACAGGTATCGTTTTACTTCACAACGTACTTTTTACTTTGCTTTTGTAGGTACATTAAAATCTGAAACAATGTAGTGAAAGACAGTTATGCATCAATACATCTGTAGAGCCCTGAGAAGTATTTCACTGTTCTTTCATAACATAACATAACATGAGTCATCTTGTATTTATCCACACTACCATTGATTTGGACTTGACAGAAAACTAACAGATGCAAAACTATGTCTGTAGCCTTTTTAACACTAACATCATATATGTGCCATCTTGTAATTTTCTAAAATCTATATGCTGGCAAGCGGCTGTAAATCTTGTAGTTCAAGAAGCACAACAAAACATCAGTATACGTTTCACAGTGTACTTTTGAAAGTACAATAAGGCTAATGTTACCCAGTTGTCCATGTCATGCTGAGATCACTCATTTACAAGTTTCTCAAAAATAAACTGTTGTGTTCTCTGAAACAATGTTTTGCCATTGTTATTGTCATTTTGAAGAGGGTTAATCTCATCATTCAGTTCTTGCAAATCCCTGTCATTCAATGGTGAAAATCCTCTTTGAGAGTTTGGTGAGGAACAAACAACTACCCCTGCTGTTGAGAGTTCTGGGTTGTGAAAATAAGGCAAATCATTGTCCAGAGTAAAAAGCTGAACTGGTGTTCTATTTCCTTCAGATGATATTGAGTGATTATTAAATCCAGCTTTGAATTCTTTCAAAGTGTGGTTGATTCTGGGTAGAAAGACATAATGGAGACAAAATAGGTCTGTTGCGTTGTCTATGTCTAGGATACCCAGGGATTCCAGTTCATAAAAAATGGGTGCATAAATATGGCTGCAGTTTTTGTTCAAATCTCGGTTAAAACGCTCAATCCTCTGGTTGTGTACAGAACTTCCTGTTAGGACAGAGCCTTCCCCCCTGCTCGCATGCATTTCCTCCCAAATCAGAACGTTCTCTCCTCCGTGATCAGTCCTGATGTGCAGTGGTCTACCAAACTGTCCAACAGCTGCAGTAAAGAGGTCTCTTACAGTTTCAGAACGATTATTGTTGGAGCAGTGAAGAAACATCAACATTCTACTGTAGCCGTCTATGGCACCATGAACAACCAATTTCCACCTAATCAATTTATGATTTCCATCTACATGCCATATGAAATTTGGATGTGGGACAGAGTATACTCGACGAGCTATTGCTGTTCTTCTCCTGGCTAGGACACCAATTGGGTCCCTCCTTCTCAGTGAATCTCTTACACGTCGTCTTTGAACCACAATGTTTTTGGAGCGGAGATGCCCCATAAGCATCAATTCTCCAACATTTGGGTGTTGAGTTTTTATTTGTGACACTTCAAGATCCAACTGTTGATCACTGATGCTCTTCCATTTTGATGTTGGGATATTATAGTCTTGCAGTAACTTGTAGAAAGTTGGCCTCGAGATTGAAAGAATAGATGCCGCTTCGGTAAAGGTGGTTTTCAGTGAAAGAACATGTTCAAGCTCCTCTTTGGAAATCTGATGTCTTCCTTGGTAGTCATTCTAGAACACACCAAAGATTATGACATTTGGAATGTTTATAGAACAAATAAGGGTTATTTAAGAGAGAATTATAGACATGAGCATTCACATCCAACTCATTATCTTCTGACTGAAAAAAATTATAGATTGTACTGTACCTTTACTTAAGGAATGTTTAAATAAAATGGACAATCCAAAGATGAGATGTTGACAAATATGAACAAATATGACAAATATGAACAAGAATATTAATGAGTACTTACCGACAGACAGGTCACTGGAGCGAAGTCTGTTGCTGGTAAAGGTGTGGTAGCACTGGTGCTGGAGCCCTGAGGAGTTTTAAAATATAAACAAAATACCAAAGACGTTATCTTGTCACATGTTAGTGTTGTATAAAATATTCCATCATGATTGGAACTAATGCTGAAACATTACACCTCACAAATAAAAAAAAACAACAAACAGCCAGCTAGGTTACACAAGTATGCAAGTATACCGAGCGGTATGATGTCCCAGTGGAGGTGGTGGGTGTGGCTGGCCCCGGTGTGTAAGCGGTGGGAGCCTGAATAGACATTATCAAAATATTAGCAACATTATATTTTAATTGCTTTTAATGATTATATGCACAGCAATCAAAGCAGGGTTGAGATTGGCAAAGGAAACAAAGAGAGATACATTTTATGTTTTTACAGTATGCATTCTTTCTGATTATGGTACCTTATTAACATTTATTTTATTATTAACATTAATTTTATCATTGTTATTGCCTCTGTCCTCCATTAGAGTTTCTCTCTAGCCACGCAGAAAACGGTTTTATCTTGTGAGTTAAGGCCAGCAGGTAACGTTAAGTTTAGTCAAGGAGAGTTGTCTGACTGAGGACAGAGGCTGATTAGCATTTTAAAAACAATTTACAGTGTCATTTGTGGGCCTGAGGGGTGACAAGTAGCCCCGTTAGCAGTAAGGCTAAATTTATCATGCTTTGCATTTCAGAAAATCTTCACATAATCTTAAACTCACATTTACTCATGAGTTCATCCCACTGTGTCACTTAACCTACGTTAACCGGTGTGAGTTTTACGTTTTATAGAAACAAATGTGCTACACATAAAGTGCATTTGGTGCTAGTAGCAAATCTCAACTGGCTACCGTTAGCTAGTTTAGTTAAGTTAGCCTTGACAAGAATCCAATGCTATGTGATTTGGAAAATATACTTACAGAGGTGGCCTGTGGTGGTCCCGAGGCGGTTGCTGTCATCATAGAAACATTCTGAATAGCCGCCAGGACGGCTCTGCCGATGCTCTCCGCTAACGCCGATTCGTTGGACATTTTGAACGACTGGTCAGTTGCGGGCGGGAATATATGCTCTTGCTGGCGTTTAAGCATGCGAACATGACATTCAGTCAAAGTGAGACCCCTTGTGGCTGGCTATTATGGCTACAGGTCATCATAAGTCCTGTACTTTTCATTAAAATGACACTAGCCTTCTCTTCAAATAAAGTTTCTCCAACCGTGTTTATTATTTTAGGTAGTTATTATCACAAGAAAACCATGTCCAAGAGTCAATTTCCTCGGATGAGATGGTTTCGTTTTTTATTTGACACGATGCTATAAACGCACACTGACCTCCTCGAGCTTTTATTTTGGCACTTCCGGTTGTTGGCATTTTGAATTTGCATATTAGTTAAATATTTAGTTTCAACATTTAGATTTAGATTTAGATTTAACATTTAGATTTAGATTTAACATTTAGATCTAACATTTAGATTTAACATTTAGATTTAGATTTAATATTTAGATGTAACATTTAGATTTAGATTTAACATTTAGATTTAGATTTAACATTTAGATCTAACATTTAGATTTAACATTTAGATTTAGATTTAATATTTAGATGTAACATTTAGATTTAGATTTAACATTTAGATCTAACATTTAGATCTAACATTTAGATTTAACATTTAGATTTAACATTTAGATTTAGATTTAACATTTAGGTGTAACATTTAATATTTAGATTTAACATTTAATATTTAGATTTAACTATTTAAAATATCTTTAAGTTGACAAATATTGTTGTAAATGTGATAAAAAGTGACCGTCAAAAATTCATACCAGTTTTTTAAACATTGTTTGAAGCTAAATGTGACAAAATGTTGCTGTTATTTTCAGCGTGAGCCGCTTTACAAACGGCGCCCCATAGTAAGTCACTGCTTACTAAAAAGAACATTGCTGCACACCTGAATTTTGCAAAAGAGCACACAAACACTCAACAGCTGTATTGTAAAAATGTTTTGTGGACTGATGAAACTAAAATTTAACTATTTGGAAAAAACACACAGCGTTACACCTGGTGTAGAAAGGGCATATCATCATGAAAACATCATCTCAACTGTAAAGCGGCGGCAGTGGTTCAGTGGTAGAGCGGTCGTCCTCCGCGGTTCGATCCCCGCTCTCCCCACAAAATACTGTCGTTGTGTCCTTGGGCAAGACACTTACCCACCTTGCCTTGTATGAATGTGTAAGAATGTGCAGTGAATGTATGTGTTGGTCGGGGAGTCCGTAGGCGCAGAATGGCTGCCATGTCTCTGTCAGTCTGCCCCAGGGCAGCTGTGGCTACAACTGTAGCTCACCATCACCAGTGTGACTGTGTATGAATGAATAATGGACGACCTGTAAAGCGCTTTGGGTCCCTTGGGAGAAAGGCGCTATATAAAATCTAAACCATTATTATTAAAGTCTGGTGGAGGAAACATCATGATTTGGGCCTGCTTTGCTGCATCAGGGTCTGGCCAGCTTCAATCATTGATGGGAAGATGAATTCCAAAGTATATCTGACAATTCTTCAGGATCATGTGAGGATGTCAGTTTCAGCTGACGTACAGTCAGCTGAAACTGTGTAGAAGGTGGGTGAACCAACAGGACAACGACCCAAAACACCGGAGCAAGTTCATAACAGAATGGCTTCAGAAAAACAAAATCCACATTTTGGAGTGGCCAAGTCAGAGCCCAGACCTCAACCCAATAAAGATGCTATGGATTCATTTCAAGGCCACACATGAGACATCTAAAGAATATGACAGCTCTAAAGCCATTCTGCAGGAAGAATGTGCTAAAATACCTCCTGAACGATGTGTAGGTCCGATCCACAGCTACAGGAAGTGTCTGTTTGAGGTTTTTCCTGCCAAGTAAGGGTCAACCAGTTTTTAATTCTAGGGGTTCACTTACTTTTCCCACTGCCATTGTTAATGTTGAATGAGTGTGTTCAATAAAGACATGAAAGATGATTTTTTTTGTGTGTAATTGTTTTAGACATGTTTATCAATACTCTTTACTTAGATCAGATCACATTTTAAGACAAATCTAATCAGAAAACTATGAAATTCCAAACAGTTCACATACTTCCTTGCCACTGTATAATGTGGACCTCTTTGGGCACCAATGCACAGAAAGATGTAGGCTACAGATGTCAGTGGATTTGTCCTAAATACTGCATTATATTACTGTTCTGTAATGTCTAGGTCTACCCTCGAAGACATGAGTAAGCCAAGGTCTGCAATAGTCATATGTAAGGTTTCTACTGACCCCTAGTGACCAAACCGGTATTGTGCCTTAATTAGAAGCAATTACCAAACTGGTCTGAATAAAAGATAAAGTAGAACAGATTTCCAAAAAAAAAAAGACAACATGAAGCCTTTATCACAACAAAACATTTTATATAAAACAATTTATATGGACATTCAAAAACAAAAATCTAAATGGCAGTCAAATGGAGTTTTGACATGATAGAGGGAGAGAACTAGTCATTGAGAAACCATAGCAACTATGATAGATGGCCACACAGTTTTCTATAATACAGTGGCAAGAAAGCCATGACAGGAAAATGAAGCTGTCACATGTTCTACCCATGGATGTACAGCAGCCATTTTGTTTGTCAGCAGCTCTTTTTGCCAAGCGGCACTGTGCTTGTCTCTGTCAGCTAGCTGCTAACACCAGCTGCCAGTCAAAAAGTGTAGTGGTAAAGAGGACTTGGGCGCTGCAGCTTAAATATGAAAGACACAAGATCATGCAAAACTATTTTGAACTTGACAATATCACTCATGCTGGTTTGTCCATGCCTTCAGTTGCTCTTAATGTCCATCTGTGTAAGTTTTGTGTTGCAATTTTATACATCTGGAAACTAGAACGTGCTGGGGACTAGTAGCATCTTTGGCTAGGTTTCCTCTTTTTTTCCCATTGTCTCCAGAACACATTCAAAATGAAGACTTTTTTTTTTTGTGACATTGTTATGACAAACAGCAACACACTAAACCTTATTGTCCTGTGTTTTTCCCACAAATGAGAAATTGAAAATACTAACACAGAAATAAAATTATCAGGTAAAAAGATTCCCATTTTACAGTTGGATGTTCCGCACATACAATTTATAATCTCCATCCTGTGTTGGTAATGAGAACTAGTTACTAGATAATTTCTAACAAATCTGGAGTCACAGCATTGATTGAAATGTATGGATCCTTTGAAAACACAAAACTAAAAATAGAAAATGTATTAGGTTTTAACCAAAGTGCTACAGGCCTATGCATTTATCCAAATGTCTTAGACATTTGTCAAATATAGACACAAATCCAGTCATTCCTGTATTTTATCAAATATATTAAACGTCATGCTATTGTCCTATCACAGGCCAAAAAAAAAAAAAAAAAAAAAATAGGCCAAAGTTTGTTAGTGTTGCATGCATACCTTTGGACTGTTCATCTGTGTGCCCCCAGCATAAAACAAACAAGCAAAAAAAAAAAAGAAAACAAAACAGACATAACAAAAAGAAAGTGAATAAAATCAGCAGTAGGATTACCATAGATGATATAACAATATTATAACAATAACAAAGGTAATATACTTATACATAGGCAGAAAATGTGCTTTCTACAAATCTTTGGAACAAAACAAAAGCCAAATAGCCACATTTGGAAATATAGAATACAACAGTATAGAAATATGCACAATAGTAGGTGTTTTGCATTAAATATTTTCTATTCACTCACTGACTGAATCACTCTTGCTCGGTGTTTGCTGCTGACAGCGTCTCTAATACACTAAACTAGTTTATTTTAGGAAGACTCATTTAATGTTGGACTTGCTCTATAAAGGAGGAGCATGAGGGGGAATTCCAAATAATAAATCTCTACATTAAAGGAATGTCAAATACTGAAACCCAAATGTTGCATGTGATGACTGCAGATTAGTGATTGGTCATTATTTATCAAAACCAGACTGTTAACAGCATAGTATATCACTTTTGTAGTGTTTTAGATGTAGCTGACTCTGTGCATCTGTCCAGGAGCACAAAAGTGTGAGTGGGGTTTTGTGTAGATTTTCTGATTTGAACCCCAAAGTTCACTTTATGTCCCAAAACAGCAGTGACTGCTGTGCTGTTTCAAAAAAAAAAAAATAACCCCTTTAATAATAATGTTAAGAATAATTACAATAATTATTATTATTAATAATTTGGTAACTTTTTTCTCTAAACTAATTTCTTTGCATATCACATTTGAAGTTTAAAGGTTTACCATTTCCACATACTAAGAAAACTTGAGGTAAGAACACCTCTAATAAACCTTCCCACCTTCAGCTTTCGGATGATTTCTGTAGTCTTATAAACCATCACAGCACACTTTCTCCTAAACCTTCCTTAGACCAGAACAGAAAGCTTGGCCTCAGATTTCTGTCCACCATCACAAAAGGTTTCAAATCTTTAGAAGCTCTCATTCTAGTTTAAAGTGTTGGCGCTCTTTTCAGGGCACCTTGTTTCCTACCACCCCAACGTTGTGTGGATGCTTCTCAGTTGACTGTGTGCAGACCACACAGCTCCCAGGTTTTTCATACATAATTAACAGCTGCTTGAATGTCATTTTTTTCCTAAACAGCCTTTGGAAGAACATTTGGGCTCCATCCCAAGTTTTGTGCTGCGGAGTGCCAAGGGAAAGACAGGGGGACTATAATACAGCCGTGCAATGCCATGTTGTCTTTTTTCTTCTATTTTAATGCAAAGGCCATTTGTCAGTTTTTATACAGCATTCTTATATTTCTTTTGTAGCGTATAAGAAAAGTAGGGGGACGGGGTCTGAAAAAAATCTTGTAGTTGTAGTCGACTCCACACGTCAAAACTGGGTGCAGTTCACCTCCACAACAACAGTGGGAGCTCTTTTAGAAGAATTTTATGGAAGAGAGGAGCTCCAGGTAACTGTAGTGTCTTTTAATAAGGGGCAAATCTACTGTAGCCCCCCCTGTAGAGAGTTGCCTGTGGACACAAAAACAATCATTTAATTAAAACCTAATAACTAAAGATAATTAGAAATGTATTCAATGCAGGTTTAATGGCATTTGTGAAGAGGTGTGTGGAATAAGATCTGATCAAAATTGAGGTAAATATTTTACCATGGCTCCAACACCGTAGGCCGCTGGAGCTAGTGCAGCATGGTAGGGATCCGCTGTATAAACACGTCCATAACTGTCAGGAAAGGACAAAAAATAATTAGTAAATAGATCAAAAGTATTTACCCCCTAAAAATAAAAGTGAGAAAATCAAGTGCAGTCATGTCACCTGTCACTGTAAGCTGCTGCTGCTGCAGCTGCTGCTGCAGCGGGAGTGGCTGCTACCGCAGTTGGCTGGGCATAGCGATACGCTGCATATCCACCCTGTGATCCGGGCAACGCAGAGGATAGCAGGGAGGAAGTAGATCCAAAGAGAACATGGAGAGACAAAAAAGAAAAATAGTAAATTTATGTTAAAATACACTGGTACTTTCTCTACAAAGCAACTAGTGAATCTAAGAGGTTATAATGTGAGGAAAAACTGTTGGGTAGAGAGTGAAAGATTAAACAAGCAGACAGTCAGCAAATCTTGCTAATGTGGTGCAGAACAGCATTCACAAAGATGTAGCTCAGGCTGTGTGTGGTCTATCCTTCCATGACCAACATACTAAACAATCTTTAATGCTCCAATATGTTTTAACAGTTGCCCTCTTTGTACCCACTTTTTTGGTTGGTCAAGGAGGGAAAGAGTCATTACCCATAACTGTGTCCCACCCCAGTTCCCCTGCCAAAAACACGCAGTTAAAGAAAGGGGAGCCGAGATGATTGTGTCATTTTTTTATGTTGAATGAACAGCTGATGAACAAACAAATACAAACTACAGGTGTAAGAAGACAGTCAGCCATTCAGATTAAGAGAGAGCACACACACACTCACAGGGCCAGTAACCAATCACTGACAGACACAGCATGCTTTCCCAGACTCAAAACATTCAGTGTATTAGGCCAAACATCCCTAAATTTAAAATAAAAAAATAAAAACACACACCGCTGCATTCTACCCTAAAGAATAAGTCACGACCAAGTCAGGACCACACATTGCTGCTTTGGGAGGGAGGCTGGACTTGGAGGGAAGAGGAAGAGAGGAGAGAGGATTGGTTTTAAAAGAGAAAAGAAAAGAAAAACAAAGATAGAATAAGAAAAATAATACAGTGGGGGAATCAAGGGAAGCCTGAAAAGGTAGTAAGAGAAAAGGGAGAATTGAGGGAGGAGTCAGCCTTGTAAGTATGTCTGCATGCCCACACTGATTCAGTTAGCATGCCACAGGTGAAACAGATAGGGAGATTCCTGGAAGGGGTCTGAAATAAATACTGTTTGGAGGACTGCTCTTGCCCTACATTTTATTTTATTTAGTTTTAACGCATTGTTATCATCATTATTCCATTGTTGATATAATGCACTTCAGCACCTTTTTTTATTATGGTGCCTCAGGAATATTTTAAACTGGGTCAAGTCACATGCTCTGGTACAGTACGAGTAGTGTACATCTTGTCGACCAGAATCAATTTTGTAACAAGCAATTTTCAATCTGGAAAGAATAAGTCCGTGACAGATCTGTATGTGTAGTGTGTATGTTTCACTACCTCCCTACACATCCATTTCTCCTGCAGACATTTGATGAAAATTTTTAAACTGAATTGTTTTCTACCCCTTCCGCAACTCCGCCCATGTCAGAATCCAGTGAGTTAGTAGAAAAAGACAGAAGGCATTTCGATCTCAGATGGTCAATAATGTCTAGCAGCACGCAGTCATTGGAGACGAGGAGGATGCACACTGGCTCTCACACAAAGTGTGTAAACCCTACCTGGGGCAATCTGCCACTAATGTCCTGAAACACTAGTCTACAGAGAGAACAGAAACAGCTATTGTCAACCTGGTCACCCACACACACACGCACCATTACACACACTGACACACTGATAATCGCATTGGTACAAACTTACTCACAAAATGCACAGAGACAAACCTGAGAGGAATCTAATCATGACTAGACACTTTAACAGAACTCACCATTTTAAACATTTTATTAATTTGTAATGTAATAAAAATGTCCAAATCAGGCAATTGAACACTCCACACCTCTCTGGGTTTGCCCTGTGCCATTTCACACTTGAAAACAAAGAGATAGAAGGGAGAAATGTAGGGAAGAGTGAGTATGAAGAAGAGAGAGGCTTATACTTACATAGAGGTCAGCTGCACCGTAAAAACCATCCTGATAGGCCATCACACTGAGAGCGAGAGATGAGCAGGGAAAAGAGTAGAGTCCAGAGAAATGGTGGTGGAATGACCAAAGAAACAAAAATGTTGTGACGCACCACCATGAGGTCATTGCAGAAAACAATGTGAGAAAATGGTGTCATACAGATTGTGAAAGAGAAAAGAGAAAAAGTGTGAGATTATTACACACCGTGCAACATGCAAGACAAAATACCACCTCTTTGTGTTGTATACGGTTACATTTGTATATTGATTGCCATTGCTGCTAAGACTAAATACGGCTCTGCTTAACAATATTATGAACAGTTTTATAGTACAAGGAAATGGTATTCTTTTGATAATCAATGTCTTTAACTACCACTAAAATATAACAAATCACAATATAATCACAACATGCAAAAAATTAAAGCACTTTTTTAGCTGACAAGCCATGCATTTTAGTCCATTTTATGTATTTTTTAAATTTATTTTTCTGTGGCTTGTGAGTGTTTACCCAGGATACGTTGGGATGGCGGGTTGAGGCACAGCTGCTCTGACTGCACTGTAGACAGGCCGGGCACGACCCCGTAGTGCCCCTCGAAAGGTCGCAGCAGTGGAGGCGGCTGCCGCTGCTGCTGCTGGGTACGGGAAGCCCGGGACTGAGAGGTAAAAAAAATGAATACCGTAAATAAATAAATAAATAAAAAAGATCAGAAATAGTTTCAGAATGATTTAAAGTCATAGTGGTGTGCATACTGCCAGAAGCACTTAAGGCGGAGGCCTCTTACCTGTGTAGAGTTCAGGACTGTACATGGCTCCAACCATTGGACTTAACTTCCACCCAGCTAAAGAAAGAACACAATGTAATAAGGTTTGCATATTTGTAATCTGTGAACCAAAATATATACACAACATAGATGTGTGTTAATGTCACATTACAACTTGAATTGAACAGTATATTGTCCTTGCACATCACATATTGTTTTATTCAGCTGAAAAAAATATTGTCCTAAAAAGGTTTAATTCAAATACAATCAGCTAATTACAATACACACTGAACATGTTCCTAATATCTAATCTAAACTTGAGAAGCTACAGCGATATAGCAAGTGCTTTTACCATATGGAAGCGCTGCAAGACCCTCCCCATTTGCATACGGAGTGGTTATTTTCTTGTTGGTCATCACTCTGGCTGTGGCATTATTGACCTGGGCATCAAAGAAAAATGACAATTTACACTCTGTTGTAAACATAATAGGAAGGGGAAACGGAGCACATTGCATTAAAGTGTTATGTGTTATCTTCAACTGTCATTTTAAACTAAGTATCATTTTATTTTACTTTACGAATGACAGATGTTAATTCTGTTGATGAGCAGCAATGGTATTGACGCATGCGCTTCTTTTAAGAGAAAGACATTAAAAACAAAGATCCCAGTGAGTAGTCAGGCAGTTTTGCACACAAACAAGGCAATTGTTGGCACACAGAAAAAAATAAAAATGCATTCAAAAAGAAATCCAAGACCATTATATTGCCACCTGCAAAAAAGGAAGGAAAAGAAGGTGAACTAAGCAGCAGAATCATCAGTTCAACACTATGCAAAAAAACATCAATTAAAGAGTTCATACACACTGACGCAGCCAATCAAGAGCGCATCACATCACCAGAAGTGAGCAAAAGTAGCCAATCAGCAAGCATCGGATGCAGCAAGAGACCAATCAAAAAGGTAGGCAGCCTTCCCAGACAAGTACACTACACATCATACAAAGTCAAAGGAGGAAGGGCAGGGAGAGAGAACGACAGAAGAAATGTAAACAAGGATGCAGGAGGAGGAGCCAGTCCACATGAAAAGACACAGAGAAACACACACATGATGTGGAGAGTAGAGTGACAAAGAAAATGAACAATCCATCCAAATGTGCAAGTTCTACAAACCTCTGCGGCACACACTTCCAAATTACATGAGACTGTTTGCCTACTTTGGATTGAACTGGACATGAGCAACAATAAAGAAGGTAATGAATGGATGAAGAGAGTGAGAGAAAGTTCTAAAGATTAAAAAGACAGAGAGGATGGGGGATGCAAATATCATTCCTCAAAAAATAAAGAAAATCAAACAAATCAACACAACCCATGGTTGTGAAACACTGCCAGGCATTTCAGATCAGTGTCACGTATCAGACCTCAAAGCACGCTAACACCATCCAGAAACAGGTCAAAAGTAAAACAAGAACACTTTTTGAAAACAAGCTGTCATTAAAAATCTGTCTCAACATCTGCTGTGCTAAAAATCCTGCTTCCAGCTTTGTGACATTTATGCAGTTTAAGTAAATGTTTTTGGACATTAAAATTAGATGCTAGCTCTGTATCTCTGGTTGAATTCTAAACTGTCTAAGCTGTAAAACTACAAAAGTCTGCAATCTAGAGATACAGGTACAGAAATGACTACAGTACACCACACCAACTATGATCTCTCCAGTAAAGCTAACATAGCGCTCATGCTTCAGCATGCTGTCCCACTAAGGTGCAAAAATGCAACTATTGGCTGACACATGACATAGAGAAATGACATAGTACTACATGACGTCATACAGATGACGAGAAAGAGTAAACCATGCAGGATACAGCTCTGAATTAAATGCTGAATGCAGTTAGAGGTGATTGGAATGAATGCATAAGAAGTGGTAGTCATAGTTGTTGCACTTGCAGATGCAGTACATTCAGTTATACAAGTGGCCTTATAAAATGCCATGCGGTCAATGGCTAATCTCGTAATCATTTCATTCACCTCCTCCCCAATCAATCAACCAATCAATCACAGGAATTAGCCAATCAGGGTCTGTCAATCAGTCAACCAATCAAGCTCCCTGGAGCAGGAGGCCTTCATTTCGGTGTCAGGTGCATTTTATTTCATTTGGACGGATGGGGTGGGGGGAGGGGTCATTCAAAGACGATGCCATGTGTACACAACTTACCGTTGCCAGGGAAACGGCGTGAGGACACGCGAGCAGTTACCGTGGAGACTGACAACAACAACAACATACAAAAATCATCAGGGAAATAGAGAAAAATATATGTAAGAAAGAAATGATGAACCAATACAAAAAAGAAACAAACACAACAAAAATAACTTAAACAGAGAACGAGGTAATGAAAAGCAACCCCCACCCAATGGTGAGAGCAATAGATGTAACAGTCACATGTCACCTACAACTTTCAGCCATATGCCTAATATCCTCTGCTATTAAAACCAACAACAAACAGATCATGTGTGTTGTAGAGGAGCAAAGTGGTAAATAGAAAAATCGCTAAAAATATCTTACCAACTGTTATTTCCAAATTGATTTACAATAAAATAGCCTCTCAACATCAAACTTAATCTTATTCTCCAGTGTTTATACTAGCTGACTTCCTCACAGGACAGAAATGTACAGTGATATGGGGCAGGGATAGACATCAGAGGAGGACATTCACAGGTGAACAAACAAACCGGGACAGACAAACAGACAGACAGACTGGCCTGGTGAAGAATAATGGAGAGATGAAGGAAAACAAAAACAAAAAAGAAGAGAAAAGACAGGTTTGACAGCCATCTAGTGCATTCTCTTCACCTCATTCTCTCTCAGCCCTCCATATTTTTATCCCAGCACACCCACACACAGACAGAAGATGCAGGACATTCCATATCATGCAGAGGAGCATCAGTAGCAAGTAAAAAATAAAACTGGAAAAGCGGAGCCAGAGCAAATGGCAGAACCATTTTTCTTTTATTTCAAAGACCATTTGCCTTATGCCTTATATAAATACTGAGCTCATGCTGACAAAATAAAACATGTCACAACAAAATGCACTTCCATGAGATTAGGTGTTCTTTTTTATTTTACTTTATTCCAGGAGTGGTAAATGCAAGCACGTGTGTAAAACATTATTTTCAACAATATCGCACATACGTAATTATCAGCTTTCTTTGGGAGTATCCTAAATAAACACCAGTCTTCTCACGGCAGTCTCATTCTTTAAACTGCCCCCAAAAACACCTCCCATCATGCATCTTTCTCTTGAACACATGACACATCAGGGTTTGCTACCCAGAAGTTGATATCTGATCCCAAGCTCCGTCCATGCAACATACAGTAGCCTCTCACTGACGCCATCGAGCGCCGCCGAAAAGAGGCTGGCTGTCCAAACACAACCGTACACAAAAAAAGGCCACTCAGTGTGATCATGGAAGAGCGGAGGAGGATGAAAAGGTAGCAATAAAGAGCAAAACAAAAAGCAAATGGCCTACATGCTGTGACAGAAGCAGTTGTAGTCAGCAAAAACTACGCACCATGCCAGTTGTGTAGCCACTCCACCCAGCATGCTTTGCAAACCACATAGCTATAAGATCAAGGTGCAATGAACAGCCCAGGACAATAACAGTATGAGAACAACAACAACGGAATAAACATCAACAGGAAGTGCCAATCTAAGAAAGACGTCTGTGTGTGCGGCACCAATGCACCATGCCAGAATGAAGCCAAAGGGGGTTAGAGTTGAACACACAGTACAGCCACTCAGGAAAAAAAACCTCTGGGGCACAGAAATCACCATAACAAACTAACTTTTATTGTCGGACATGATGGGAAAACACGGGAAAAAGGTTTGTCGTTACAAAAAGGGGCCGAGGATGGTGAGTTACCTCGATTTTACGTCCTTCCACCAGTGTGCCGTGAAGCTTCTCCCTGGCTCTCTCTGCTTCTGCGCTCGACTCAAATGTTACAAAGCCAAAGCCCTGAGAGTATAGAGGAGAAAATGGAAAAGGAAAAAAGGGGGGGGATTGGGTTGAAAAGCTGCTAAGCCGCTGCTGAGCTCATTTCTGTCACTAATGATGTGTGGTTTCACTATCCTACCTTGGATCCTCTCTCATTGAAAATGATCTCCACGTCAAGAATTTTGCCAAATTGCTGAAAAACAAGAGAGGAAAATGAGAAGCTGCAGAAGGAGGAGTCATGTGGTGCCTTGTGCCACGGGGTGTCAGCACTGTTCAAGCATGAGCAGCTGGCACTCGGCCAACGCTGCTAGTCTTTTCTTCCACCATATCTTTCTTGCCTCTGTTCTTTCCTCTGCACCACATTAAGAAAAAAAAAATAGCTCTTATGTAACAGTCCCGCATAACACCAAATTCTAACACCTGACTGCCTCATATTTGGCATAACAAGCTAGAGTTTATGTTTTTTGTTGGAAGATATAAAGCACAATAGTTTTCTTTCCAAATGTCAGTAAACTATTGACAGTAATGTAATATTATATAGGGCAATAAGTAAAAACCTGGTCTGATGTTACAATATGCTTGTTCCTATTTGAATATGAATTCATTTCAAAGTCAATTCTATTAAAACAGGATGCAAGCAACCCTTCTATACACACCCCAAACATCTGCCGCAGGTCAGGGTCTCGGAAGCGGAAGGGAATATTTGAGACATGGAGGCGTTTGGGGGTCCCCTTGGCATCTGACTCATCTGCGGCATTCCCTCCTCCGCCGCCTCCCAGGCCGACACCTGACTGACCGTCAATCTGGGACGACCCATCTGGCTGCTGGGACAGAGACAGAGAGGAGGCATGGAAAAAGTGTGAAAGGAAAACAAAAAGAGTACATCACAAGAGTGTGGTGTGTAAATATTTACATGACAATGTTGCTGCTGCTATGTATACATGTTTGTGTGTTAAATGATTTATCCAGTGTTCGGAGGAATACTTTCAAAACGTATTTCTTTACAGTTTCTTTATTTATTTAGCTTTTAAAAGTGTGAAAATAGACAAATAAAAAAGACAAAATAAAAATAATGTTTCTGTACATAATTTGCCATGACATCTAAAAGGACGATATGAAACATTCCATAAAAAATGTCAAGATTGTTACCTCTGACTATATTCACGTTAATGTTATTTTATTAAGAATGACACACTAATAATGGTCCATCACAATAAAACTCAATGTAAAACTCAAACTGAATGTGATGATGGCAAAATATTACTATTTTTTAAACTATGTCACCAAATATCATTTTACCCACATGAAACATGTTATATTGAATAAACAACATTACTTCTTCTGAGGTAACAACAAATGCTAGCCGCAAAAACCTAACCAAAATGAAGATAGAAATTTCTGGGAAATGCATGGAGTTGCCTTAATTTATTTAGAGAGTGAATAAACTTGTGAAACAGAGAAGTATTGTCATGTTATCTATTGATTTCAACAATGTAACAGTTCTTTAAAAACCAACTATTTAAATTGTAACAGTAGCAATACAGTTACTCATAGATTTTTATTTTGATTATGTAACACATATTTTGTTACTCCCCAACACTGCTTATCACAATTTAAATGTGTTATTTTATTGATTTACAAACCATTTTCCTGTAAATTCTCAAAAATTCTAAAAAGTATCTAATGGTCAAAATATAAGTACTCAATAATTTATCATAAAATATTCAAATGTTGATTGTTTAAATGGGTGTGTTTGTTTTATTCCATTTTTCTTTAATAATTAATACAGTGAAGCTAAAATTTCTCAGAAACGTATAATATAAGTAAGTCCTTAAGTCTTAAACTGGAGTAAAAAAAACTGCTTCTCATTTCACACAATGATTTCAAACACTGGCTTTTTTTTCCTGCGGGTTTTTCTTTAGTATCAAGGGAGAACTGTCTAAGATCAGTGCATCTCTGTGACTTTATTTACTTGAGAACTCATGTGCGTTCACATTTCACAAAGACTGCAGGCCGAGCTCCGCTGTGGGCTGTGCCGTTCAGAGGAAGCGGCTTGTACTCACTTGGGCACTGAGGCTGTTGGCGGCGCTGGCGCTGTTGGCCACTCCACCGGCCTCCACAGGGCCTTGCACTGCCCCTGCTGCGTAAAGGCTGCCCCCGTAATCCAGCGTCAGGCCGTTCTGGGGGGGTGGCGGCGGGGGTGGAGGAAAGGCAGAGAAGGGTGGGGGAACAAGTCCCTCCTGACCACCAGCACTATCCTGAGAGCCCTGTTGGAGGAAAGCAGAGAAGCTAAAGTCATACCACATCTTCTACAGAAAGAATCACTGAACTGCACAGAGTCCACCTTCCCGAGTGAAGAGTCATACAAGTGTGGAGATTAGACTTCCTTTAGTACATGTGTAATGTTAATGTGTGCTGGTATCGACAACCCCTACCCACCCATTAAATATTCACAGCAGCCACATCTATTATTGAGGGTCAGATGCCTCCATGCACCATGTTTTGTACAATACTTAAGTCTCTAACGCCCACACACGCACTCACAAACGCCTCTGTGCACAAGCCACCTTTGACACACCAACACCCACGCACCTAAATGCTTGGAAGGACCAACTGTTACTAAGACAGCCTGGCCAAGTATTCCACCATTATTATTACCCCCCAGAAATGATTAAGAAGTGCAGCGTAGGAGAAACAATACAATACAAGCTCCCACAAACACATGGTGGAGCACGACTCAAGCAATAGCACGCACGTGTACATTCCTCGCTGTTGGCAGTAGGGCATGCTTACCCTAAATGGTAATAGAGAGCAGCGGGAGACAGCTGGGATGAGGGAGGAAAGGGACGATAAAAGGTGCCGACTGATGCAAGAGACATGGCCATAACTAAAAGATAAACTGACCTGACCTGTCTTTCAAATCTTTTTATAACTGCATTGAAGGGACAATCAATTAGTGTCAAAGCCTTTTGCAAACTGTTTCTATTTGTCTCCTCTTTCTTCTCATTACAATTATCATTATTACCATCATTATCACCACCCATATAATTGTTATTAGTAATAATGGAGAAAGGTTTAATGATGTGTTGGCACAATAGGCACTCTGTACTAATGTTTCATTAGAGAAAGTAATATGCTGTTGTCTTTTTCCACCTGAATGCTGTAACCTCTAAAAGGCTCCATGCTTACTAGACATCTGCTTGGCTGCACTGACGTTGTGTGAGTGACAAGCTGCAGCGATGCCCATCTGAGTTGCACAATAGATCTCTGTCCCTTTGGGAGTGCTAGAAGAGTGTGGGAGGGTGTGCTTGAGTGTATGCGAGTGTGCCACCTGTCTCCCAACTTTTGACCTTTGTCAACGTCACACCTGTGACACAGTAACCAAGCCCTTTCACTCGGTGACAGAGCAGCAAGTGGCACATGGATCATGGCGATATTATGACACAGGAGCATAGTTAACAGCATGTAAACAAATGTTTAGTCTCTTTGAACCAAGAGGATTTTAAACTCACATGTACAACTGCTTTAGCTGTAAAAAAATCTCAACCTAAAATCTCAAATTGAGACCATCCTTTCACGTCTTATAAAAAAGGTTGATGGTGTACTGTTTGTACTGTCAATAGTTACAAAAATATATTGAAACATATTAATGAGTCGAATTCCAGTCAAAATTACCCAAAGAAAGTTTATTTAATGATAGCACTCAAGTAAATTAAATTAATTGAAATTGGCACATTATTCTTTTAGATTACAGATCAGCCTATGAATCCAAGTTAAACCATGAACTATAAAGTTAATCATATTGTGAATTTGGAAAACCCTTTTTTAAAAACACTATGTTGGCAGGTAACAGAAACACCAAACCTCCTACATTTAGCTGTTATTAATATAAGAAAAAGTCTTATGCTGCGAGCTTCTGTTGACTTATGTGTTGTGAAATCCAACAGAGTAAGAGCTTTTCTGGTTGGTGTTGCTCGGCACCACACTGCGTGTCCCCTCTTTACTGCAGTCGGTTGGTAAATCTCATGCTGCTCCCCTGCCAGGTAAAACACTCTTAATGCTCCGTAGCCACAAAAGCCACTACATTCTCCATCTTTGGTAACCTCATCAATGGCACTGCATTAACTTACCAAATTACTGACCACAGTGTCCAGGTTTCTAAGAATGCATCTGTGTCCACCTCCCACACCCCATTTAAAACCACTTCTGAACTCACCGACAGGTGGACAAAGTAAGATTTTGCTAAGCGATAATGATAAGATGGAGATAAGCCATCATCTCATACAATCAGTTTTGCATTTCCAACAAGTCTGTCTGTTGTTTACCAAGTCTGTGGAGTGAATAGAATGACACAACTGCTGCTTCAGATTAGACATAGACAACTGAGTTTGTAACAAATATTCCTTGTGGTCTTCATCGAGGATAAGAATATCCACTGTTAGATTATCATACGAACAAGTCATTAAAAGGCCATAATGAGCTCAGTAGCACAGTTTACCTACAGTGGAGGTGAAATGGATAGTGGGTGGAGCGAGTCATTGTAGGTAATCGCTAACCCAGACGACAAACTTCAACAGAGAAACTGGAGTGTCTTTCTAGAAAGGGAAACTGATCCCTCTGCCTGGGTCAACTTGGGAAATGAGAAAAGCAGTGTTATTAAAAACTGGCACTGTTTTTATGAGTGAGAAACAGCTTCATTGTGGGTGTACAGCTCTTTTTCTCTGCTACATTTGGTGAGTGTATTAATGATTTGGGTATTGTTACAACGAGCATTTGAATATATGCTGAAATACAAATTGTAATACTCAGCCTTAATGACTCACTTGACAACAGATGACTCAGTGGACTTGACAGCTTCTTGGTCCAACTCAGACAAAGCACCCCTTATTAAATGCTAGTTTGGACTACCTTAGAAGTAGTGATGTATGTTGTGTCCATGTGTGCAGCAGATTAGATCATGTTTATGTCAGTTGGGATTGTAGTTGTTTACAGAGAGAAACAGACCAGAGAATAGCAGGAGAATGGACAACCCCGGCTGTTGCTGTGCCTTCTGCCAGACTGAAATAGAAGCAGGAACGCAGTCCAACAACAACCTTTTATTAGTGTTCAGCAATTGGCCTTTTCGAAACAGATCTGTTATTGCAGTGACTGAACGGCCACCTCTACCTGAAACATGGTCGACACTCTTGTAGTTACAAAAATAGTATGTGTTTTGCCTTGCTTGCTGCTTCTCACTGTCAAGTTTCCTGACCGCTAGGGGCCTTTGTGATTTAATGGAGATAAAATGCACATAGATAGCAGGTTGAAAGGACGGACACAAAGATGTAGAGGGAGGTACTTTGCCTTGGTCAATTGAAAGAAGAAGCCCAGCAGACAAAGTGTAAGCAGCACATTTGTGTCAGCACTTAGGTTTGTGTACATTTTGCTTGCCAATGTGTGCTTGTCATGTGTATGTTTGTTTCCACGTACACTTGCCTGGTGTTAAGGTGTTATTTTTGTGCAAGTGTATGCGTTGGGTAGGCAAAAGCCAGTGACTCAGAGTGGTAGCTGTAGCTAGCTTACTTTCGGGTCACTTAACAGCAGTAAGTGTGTCTGAGGAGGCATGTTAGAAAATGTGCACGTCTGCAGCAGTCTCACTACGCTACTGAAGACAAGGAGGAGGAGAAGAGCGTGGCTAAAAGCTAACTAGGGCAACACTGGGTCATTTCACATGAATAATGACATTTCAGGATCTTACTTTGGCGGGCCTGGAGCCATTAGTCTATAGCCTCATTCAGCAAAGTTGACGATGGAAAATGTGATTCGGACTGTTAGCGGCCGCACATATTTCAGCTCCACAATCAAATGAACTAGGAAAGTTAGTTCTGTTTTGGCTTTGGAGCCTGCATGTTGTGTTATCTAAGCGAGAAACAGCTGGAGAAACGTTTATGGCGTGTGTGGCATAGCGATGAGCCAGGAGACACCCTCTTGTTAAATTATTCCATCCTACATCAAGCCCTCCCTTGCCATCCTCCTCCCCCTCATGCGGCTCTTCTCTCGTCTTTCCTCTCGCCACTGTTCTCCCTTTTCCTCCCACTCTCCCTTTCTCGGTTTTGCTTCTTTACGCTTCATAAAATCCAGATGGGACCCTTGCATATGTCCCGCCCCCATAAATGCCAATCATCTTATTGGCTTCATAGCAACAGTACAGTTGTGTATGTCAGGCTCCTCCCTCACACATACAGCTCCATATCCTTATAGGGTAACATATGTGCTTGTCAAACTCGGTGTCCTTCTACTTCATCCATCACATATAACCCCCCCTACCCCCTTTGCTTTGCACGGCACCCCCAGTGACTCCTCTCCCTCGTGCATGTTTACAAGAGACGTGCATGCATGTACAGGCCAACAGCACACGCAACATCACTCTCCACACGGTCATCCATCAGCTGGCTTTATTGAAGTTCCTTTTGAGCTCCACTGCAAAATTAACTAAAAGGTAAACACTCGACAAAAGCTTGATGACATTTGTAGTCCAGATTATTCTTTATTAAAAGCTACATGCAAACATATGTGCAGGTGAACACACAAATTCAATGCCGTGTTTACCCAACGCTCAGCACGAAGCAAGTTAGTCTAGTTCTGCGGCTTTAGACTGCTCACTCCAGTTCATTATTTGGATGTCCACTGCGGCTTTAAACTGTACACAATGCTGCTAAAGGATGCTGCTGTCAGACTCATTATGCATACAAATGCTTCTAGAAATCCAGGCAGCCAACTGGAGGTCTGCTCCATTTCATAACCATCTTTTTTTACACGTGCCACACACAAGGTGCTTACCCTACGGGGCTCTCCCATCAATGTTTCCCTTGCCTCAACAAGCTGCACAAATGAATGACTCATGCAAGTTGCTACGGCAACCCAGCTCATTGAGATCGTCTAACAACCATTATTGTTAACCCTGCAAAGAATCAATAACATGATCAGAGGGGGAGGACACAGAGAAAGGGAGGAAGGAAGAAAGGTGGAGAAGTAAGAGGGGAGGACTCTGGGGATAGGTTGGATCCTCTCAACCCAGTTATAGTTATGAAAGCGTGCCGATGAGTGTGTAAAGTTTCGCAGCAGGTAGGCGTCTCTCCCATGCCTGGAGGTACATGCTTAGGTGGGGTTTGAGAAAATATTCACGCCCTCTCCTTCTCAAAAGTAATGCTCGAATGAACAAGGTAACAATAACTCCTCCTTTCTTTTGGAATAATAAAGACACTCTGTGCACTTACATGCACATCTGTAAGTGCACCGTCAGCTGTATGGTGTGAAATTGCGTCACAGTGAAGCAGCTCTTAACAGCGTATATTGCGTCATCACAGTCCTCTCCACTGTGTTGATCTCTGCTTATCTGTCACTTTCGTCTGCGTATAATTTGTGCTTCCCGGGCTTCCCTGGCAGCTGACTGAGGGTGTCCCGTCACCTATAAAATCAATTTCCAATCTCCTGCTCCATTTCCCTTTCCTCTGGCCCATCCACCCCCTCCCCCTCTTTTCCAGGGGCTCTTAAAGGAAAACATTGAGATAACAGCTGCCAGGGCCCCAGGGAGAGTGAGAGGAGGGAGAAAAGAGGTCAAACAGTAAAGAGAGCAGGAATCCAAAAGGTACAGCTGAAAGAGAGCCTGACTCACTCCAAATGAAATGTAATGATACAAACGTGACACTTCATGCACTAACTTTGCAGCCCACTGTGCACTTGAGCAGTGTGCGTTTGTGAAATGTGTGACAGAAATTACAGTGAGGAGGTGTGAGCTGAATAGAAGAGATGCAGAAGGCAGAAAGAGATAGGGACTAAGAAAAAAAGAAAAAAGAAACAGACAGAGACAACTGTTCCATGGACACCTGTCCCTTTCGCTCACAGGCTTTGAGCAATGTACAAAGACAGCTGCTGGGGAAATAAAGACTTGACTTACCTCTCCTTGTCCTGTCTCTGCCTGTGTTTCCACTCTTTTGCCTCAGAAATGAGTAAAAGGCATGCAGAGGCAGCACGCACCAAGCTGCTACATCCAGATAAAACACACTGTACTGTATGTTCACGTAGATTCTTCTGAGCATACATAATACATGGCACAGCTCTTTCTGGCAGCGGTAGCTCCAATGTTCACATTGCATGCACTAGTAGCTCTGGGCAGGAGAGCAGATGCCACAGTAACAACAACAGTGTACAATACATTCAAGCAAAGCTAATTTTCAGATACAAGCCTGTATCGCACTGCCATCTCAGTCTGCTACACGAGTTTTACTGTTTGTGTGGCTTGCAGCAACTAGCAGTGGTCAAAAATGCCCTGAGTGGACTACTCCACTAAAGGGGTCAAGTAGAGTCCTCATCTGTTAGTAGTTAATTAACATTTCATGCTCAGTGACAGCCCTGGCCGCTCTGATGCTGCTTCATGTACAGTGACAAAACCGGCACACGCAGACACAGACAGAACGAATGATATGAAAAAGCGCTAAACACTCACCGACAACACGGAAGGATAGTACAGTCCCATCATCGTATTCTGTGCAACAACTCAAAGTGTGGACTCTCCGCTCTCCTCCGCGCTCTCTCTCTTTCTCTCCCCGTCGAGCCTGTGTCACCTCACCAGCTCAGGCTCTCTTCTTGTCTGTCTCACAGATTCAAAATCTCCCTCTCTCTGCCCCCGCTCACTCTGCCCTCCTCCTCCTCTGGCCCCTGTCACTCGCTCCCTGCCGTTCTCTCTCTTTATGGTGTCTCCCACTCAAGCCATGCTCTTGCTGCTGCTTCTTTGCGGCTGTGTCCTTGCTGCCTGCTCATCTCTCTCTACTGTCTTTTCTTCTGTGAGCCGGATGGCCACTTCCAACCCCCTCCCTCCCCCCACTGCTCTGTCACACCTGCAGACTTTCCCCTCCCCTCGGCCTCGCTCTGGTGTCGCAGTCCCTCTCTCTACATCTCCTGCGCTCCTTCTTCATGTAGGTGAGTTAACTGGGGCTGCAGGCACCACTGGGAGACTGTGGAAACTCACCATTCACCTTGTTACATAAACGTGATACTCATTGTAGACAGATGAGAGAAGCATGGAGTATTTGTCTAAATCAAGGCATCCATTTCTAACCAAATGATCAGCTGATTTTCACAGTAAAACATAGCTTTACTGGCACCACAACCATACAAGAGATCTCAATGAGTTACATTTAACACATTAATGCACATATGCATTTAACATAATGTGTATGTGCTTTGACTGAATACAGCCCAGTGGGGGCAGCAAACTCGCCTTACGCTGCTCCAGAACAAAATGTATCTTCTAAACCAGTTTTGTTAATTTACCATCAAATATGGAGGCCAGCACCTTTAGGAAAATCTAGCGCTATCATTCACATTCTGCGCGCCACAAATCCATTTGGCTTGTGGGAAAGCAATTTGTATTCAACTCAGGAATGGAGGAAAATGACTTGTAATATATACAATTACACGAATAACAACGGAGAGAGGTAATTACAGAATTCAAATGTGTTGAAAAGCCATTTCTGAAAAGATTTCAGCCAGAAGGGAATCCAAAATGAGATGTGATACAATCAAAAATGTAAAAATACACACCACACAGTGAGAATGAAGTGGCTTTATAGTGAAATGCAACACATTGTCTCAGTTTGATTTATTTAAGCAGACAGAAATCAAAAAGAGAATTAACAATTTATTACTAAGCTTGTTTATTTGAGGAAATGGTCTATTCCAATTCTTTCTTTTTGTACAAAGCTATGGATTCTATGCTCTTACATTGTGTTCTTAACGTTTATAATAATAATAATAATAATAATAATAATAATAATAATAATAATGTTTTTGCTTATTGTGTTCTTTTCTGGTCTACACACGGTCAACATTATAATCAAAATTATTTTGTTTCCGAGTTTGTACTCCATTAGCTTTTAGACAGCCCAGTTTTGTCTCCTTTCATTGTTGACTAAAAGAGACAATTTACAATATCATGACAATTTATTTAATTATTAATCTGCCATTTCTGTAATTAGCCAGTGAAAATGTAGTTCTCACTCACAGTGGTCACCAATTAAACTAAATAGTACCTCAAATCTATTTCCACAGTAGCCCCGCTTAGAGCCATTAGGAAACATTAAGACGAAACCACATGGCAGAATTTTACAGATAGCTACTTATTAGTGCTTCTCAGTTTGAAAAGTGTCTGTATCCATGTTCACACATCAGCTTGGTGCTGCTCTCTGGGCTCTTCCTTATGGGAGCCTTTGATCACATCATTCTCACACTGTTGTTGACAGTTTAGCGCCTCGGTGTTGTGGGAGCCTCCGCTGCCCAGTATTGTCTTCCTCTAGCTCTTTCTTTCATGCTCAGAAGCCTGTATACAGCAGACCTTGACTTACTTCTTTACATGAAGATTATCATGAGAATATAATTATTCTCCAAACATTTATCATTAGGAATGAAGTAGCTTATAGCAGTATCAGCTTTGCAGTTAAATGAACAGTGGCTAATTGGCTCCAAGGCAATAACTGCTTACGAAACAAGGCAAATAATGGTGCGTCAGTGATGGCTTGAAAACGATAAAGTGCTGATAAGCAGCCAGAGGTTGTTGGGCATCACTGACACAGAGTCAGGGAAGAGGGGATTATGGGCAGAGCATGAGAGGATGAGTGGAGGATGATCTAAGGCTTAACCACATAAAGTGAGCAGCCTATTAGCACAATCAGTGGGCTAGTACAAACAGTGCTAAACAGATTGTGGGGATTGTACACAACACACTTTTTAGAATTTAGTTGTGAAAAATTATGCATATTATTGCTAAGAGTTGGGGCTGCAGATTGAGCACTGAAGGGTGTAGAAGCATGCATGATTTTAACACGACTGATGAATTATAATCTACACCCCCACCGTGTGGTTTAAAGAGCTCCACTGAGCCACAATAATGCTGTATAAAAACTGTATTGAGGAGGGAAACAACCGTAGGAGGATATGGTGAAGGGTTGTTACAAACATGGCACATATGAAAAAAAAAAAAAAAAAAAAAACCACTGTCCTTACCTGACCGTGAGTAGGGTAACCATGGTAACCAAGGGTCAAAGGGTCATTGTTCTGTAAAAGAAAAGAGAACAATTTAAAGATAAGTGAAATGTACTATGTTATTCTCACAAATGCAACTCATTCCTTCCTTATTTTTTTTTTCCCCACATTTCTGGGCTGTTGGATTTGCCTTGAAACTTGCAGGGTGAGCGAATCCCAATCAAATTAACTCTGACACGCTTCTGCTATCTTACAAGTCAGAGTTTTCCAGCCAGCAGCTCCTTTATAAGCTGGTAAAGATGTGATAGTGCAGGCATGGGGGTGATCATGCGAGGGGGAGATGAAAAGACTGGCAGAAAGAGAGGGTGTCACCAGCACTCCTAAATCACAAAGGGTCAGGAGTGTCAGTGAGCGTGTAGTCTATCGGTATGAAATGGCATCATGAGCCTTGATGAAATCGACAACACATTCCTTTCATTAAAGCCAAGTTAGTTACATCAAACATCTGGCGAGAAATTAAAGGGAATAAAAAATTATTTTGTTGGGATCTGAAGTAAAAAAATAAATAAATAAATAAAATAGTTTGTAACTCATGTTACTAAGGCTTAGAACACTGCATTTCAGCTTTTATGCCAATGTATTTCATTAAAAAAAGAGCTTTTCACAACAATTACAACGTGCTTTGATAAAAGGGGAAACAGTTTTGCATGTCCCCAGCTTCATATCACTAGATTAGAAAACAACTCAGCTCCTCCCTCTGCTCAACGCCCCCCTTCCGATATTCCTTTCATCTGGAACCAATGTCCCACGTCTGCTCTGTCCCCGGGGGGAACACTTTGCTCTGTGCACTTCACAGCTTGACTTCGTATGATTAATACTGTAGCAATCTCACTGGGAACCCCATGGGGCCATTTCACTAAAAACTAAGAACAAGGTTCCAAAATGCAGACAGTTTGATCAGAGGAAAAGGAAGTGTCTTCTTGATTGAAAAATGCTGTTTGTGCGTGTGTATGTCAGAGCCAAAAATGTACTTAGTGAGCTGGCTTTGGGAGGTAGAAGCGTTAAATAATGAATCACCTCTTACAGGGTTGAATAACATGAATAAAGTATAAACCTGATTTTACAGCTAGGCCAAACTAAATGTACCTTGCTCAAAGCATATGCTATCAAAAAAGCATAGAAGAAAAAAGCTTCAAAACTAAATTGAAAAAGACAAAATGGAGCCACAAGAAAAATTAATAAAGCAGCGCCCATGGTTGAGTAGAAAAAGCAAGGTGCGCGAATACATTTCTAGAAACATCTTAAATTCAGAAACAGGCGTATGTGAGAGAAAGAAATAAAAAAGCAAATGGACAGGGTAGAAAGGAAAGAAATGGCGGGAGCAAAGACAATGACTCATACATGAGCAGAGTCATGTGCCTAATTTCCTCAAGGAACTGCAGGAATGAGAGGAGCGTGTATCGGCCTCGCTCTCTCACACTGCCTTTATCTAATGGCGCAGGCAAAAAGCAAAACATTTTCTACATCTCACCCTGATAAGTTAATCATGACTTAACCTTTTGGGCTCTTCTTTGTTGCCGGTGACAAATGAAGCACATTGGATTGTTGTCCTGGAGGTGGATATGGTGTTTTGCAAAGTGTGTGTGTGTGTGTGTTGGGGGGGGTTTAAAAGAAAAGAAGAAGAAAGTGCAAGGGAAGACAGAGTGAGCAATCGGGAGAAATTAACAAAATGACTTGAAATCAACAGATGGCGAAGGGGGGGGACACAATAAAGAGATGTATGGCTGCAAACAACAACCATTTACATTGTTGATTCATCTGCTAGGGAGTGTTACACAGTTAATTGTCAAATGGCTTCATCAACAAATGATACTTTCATAAAAAAGCTTCATCTGCTCCATTATCAGCTTTAATAAGAAGAAATGGTAAATATGAGGCAGCACTCGGGAGAAGAGCAGATCTTTTTTTTTTTAGACCATCCCTAAGTGATCCCTGCTTGTGATCTCCAAAAACTACAGGTGGTGTTTATGTGGCATTGTTGTGCGTCGATGTGTGTGTAGTGTCTAATTTGGTCACAAGACTCGTGCCCACTCCCATCATGCCTTGGGACCGCTTCTCATCTGAGGAGGAGATTAAGAACTGCATTGGCTGCTCTGACAGTTATCCTACCTAACTGCAAAGCAGGCCACTCCACACACTCAGGAGGATGTGAAGCCATTTCATCCACAGAGCACTTATGTGTTAAGCCTCGTAACAGACAGCCGCTCTCAAGTTTATTTTCCCTTCATTTTCACTTTGCTCAGTAACCCTACACATGCTTTTTCACAGGGCTGTGGTCGTAGGTAAAGTGCAGTTGGCGCCTGCCCTTATACTTCTGGCTAAAAGAGTATCACATGAAACAGAATTAAACTTATGTCCACAACAGTGGTCAAAGAAAGATCCTACTTCAATATATATTATATATATATATAATTCAATATATATCTGTTTGCAGCTACAGAGCTTTAACTGTTAAAAGTTAGTGATATTTTTATCTGATGTGTTTTTAATGAAAATAGAACCAGGATATTTAGGGAAAGAAAAGTCTTGTGATGTAGTTTAATATACATTTGACTACCGGGAGGTAATTAAAAGGTAATAAGCCAATCCAAAATCTAAATCAAAGTACTGTACAAACACAATTCAAGGCCTAATTAGTAAAAAAAAAAACATTTAAATAATTACAATATTAATATGTGCTATTGACAGAAAAACTTCTGTCAGAGTGACAAATGACTTAAGTGAAATTGATCTGAAAGAATAGCAGTACATTAAGCGTGCTTCAGAGCAGAGCCATGAGCCCTGTGTGCTGCTCTCTCGAGCATAACTCAGTCAACAGAGCAATGCTGGTGATTTATCACAAAAAACAGGAAGCCAAAAGCTAAATAAATATTCTCAACTCAAAGCAAGACTACATTTTTCTTGCTGACGTTTTCATTCTATTTCAAGGCACAACTGAGATGAAAATACAGAGGGGTGATCCACCTACATTAATGTCCTACCCAATCATTTGTCCTCAGCACTGTCACCCAAGGCAAGACCTTATTAGGTTAGAGAGCGCCCCGGTTTATACACAGAGTGACAACAAAACATGGGCTGCTCAGCAGCATGCTGGATGGATATTGAAGCAGACAGGCTCCTCTTAACATTTCCCCAAATCAGACTCAGGCTGAAGATGTGTATTATGGCCATAAATCACAGGACATCCCTGTGCCAAACTGATAATTTATCAAAAGCACTAACAGAGTGGAAGCACGACAAGGTATTATTTCTCTCCTATCTCTACAAGAGTCAATGTCAGTGGGAGAAGGTCAGAGTGTGCACTAAAAAGATGATTTGAATGAGCACCAGTGAACGTTTCAACTCTTACTGTTGGATGCAGTTACAGTTTCCTTCCATTGGTTTCATTTGTCTCTGCCTTCAGTCATGTACAGCAGTGCTGTGCAGATTTCTATATGCATTACTGCTCTGCCTAAACTTTGTTGATGCGCCTTGACAGAGCCTTTCTACCCCCGCAATGCGATGACATCACGGCTAATGAGAAAAACAGCGGTCCCAATGGCCACGTGGGAAAGATCCCATTATTATTGAACTGAATGTATTACTCTTCACTATAGCCACACCCCATTGAACTTGAGACATTTACAGGTCAGAGATCAGCTCTTGCCATGATGTCAGCAGAAAACATATTTGAAAAATAGAAAGAAAGAAATAATCAGCAGCAAGAGGGTTTTAAAAGATGCAGGCTTTAGTCTGGAGTAATGTTTTTCCACCCTTTCAGTGTCTCTAAAGAGCATTATGGGAGTCAAATGTGTGTTTTTATTGCCGTTTCCTGGAAACTACATGCTCATGTTAAAAACAGAAATATTGAACGTCATTCAACCCAGTTTACTTTTTTGTATTATTAATAGTGTCGCCAAGTTAGGGGAATAGAAACACGTCAGTGCTTTTATACACACACAGGGATCTGGTGCTTTTATATGGAAGCCATTGTGCACAGTAGAAAAGGAAGATAACCAACACATGGCAATTATTTAAACAATTCAGAAATGGTTTCTGTAATTGTAATAATTTCTGTTCCATGTTATAAACAGCTGGGTGACGGTAAACAATTATGTAATTTTGTCATAGCACATTTTTAATAAAATGTTACATTTATTTTTAAGCACACATTGTTGTTCAATGCACCATGCTACTGAGGTTGAACATTTAGCTACATAATGCTTTTGCCAGTTAATTTTATTCTAATCTTTCTTGCAGACACGTGTGTTGTATAAATCCTCTGCCTTAGAAAAAGATCTCAGAGATCAGTGTGGTTAGAATGCCCCCTCCAGTTTGAGATGTGATCCCATTAGCTGGAAACAAAGCCTCTTTACTGCCAGTGATAGCGCAAATCTGTTCCTGCACCAACTGAATGAGTGAGGGGGGGTCTCTCCCACTCTCATTTCCGGACTGTCCAGTCTGCTCACGTTCAATACATTTTAGAGGCTGAAGCTATTGATCTGTGCTTCACTCTTGCCACACAAACACACTCATCTACTCGCGTCTGTTTAAAAGTGCATTATGCTCCTAGGCCTACCTGTCAGCACACACTGATAGCAGGACCATGTGAACCCCCAGTCATTAGGTTTTCCAAACAGGAGCAAATAGGCCACTTCACCTCCATTACTGGAGCTTTCAGCAGCAAAGAAATAGCTTTTAGCCCTGCAGTGGAGCTTCTCAGCCTGCATCATATACTATAATAATGTCCATCCAAGAGTCTCCCTGCTTACAGGGATCTGGCTAAAAGTTAACAATACACCCCATTGGTAAAGTGAGCACAGAATAAACTCAAATGCAATAGTGCAACAAAGCAAATTAATGTCATTGTAGGACTGAGTGGGTTTTGATTGAGGACCTGCTATAAAATTGAGGAAATCTGTGTTTACCAAAAATGCCACCTTTTGGGTTCGATCCCCTGCAGAGATCAAACAAACAGGCATCATGTCCATTTTAAAAGAAGTGTGGTCTTTGGCTTTAGGACACATGGCAGAAGGGGGTTAACTTTTTTGCATAATAAACGTCCCGTTTGTTTACACGGTCTCTGTTGTGTCCTGCTGACCTGAAGTGAGAAAAATAAGATCAATCTAGAAGAGATTTAAGGGGACGTTTAAAGAGAAATGAATAGCTCTGAGAACACATACTGAACTTCAGCTGCAGTAAAAAAAAAAAAAAAAAACGAAAAAAAAAAAACTACCCCCTAACTTCCCTGACCAACTCCAGCAGGTTTATGCAGAGCTGTGGATTGAACTGCACTGACAGAAAGGAGAAAGACCCCCTTTACTGCAGTTGCATCAATCTCAGCTGCTGTGCCATCAGAATACCACGTGTTCTACGCATTAAAATGGGCACTGCAGTTGTGTTTGCACCGACCACTGACAGACCCCTCACCTGCCCAACATCACCGAGTCCTCCAGTGCCGTCGATCCGGGGCCGTTTGCACTCAGCTCCGGTGGAGTCCATCAGGGCAGCCGCCGTCTGTCCGTCAGGCTCCGGGTCTCCCCGCTTCATGCCCCGCACAACCGCAGGAGCACCGCCCGGGTTGGGGTGCACACCTGCCATGGGGTCCAGCTCTCTTTCCCGGTCCATCAGAGCCCGGGACACTGGCAGCATGATGGAGGCAACGTCGGTCGACATTAACATTTAAAAATCGTTTTGTGGCCCAGGTCTTACACTAAACTGGAGAGACTAAAGGTAGCTAAGCTGGGCAGCTGTGAGCTTACAGCCAGCCCGGGATGATATCGTTTTAACAGATGTAAAAGACTCTAAATATCCTCTCTTCTCTGGTGGGCCTTTGTTTGCACCCCCTAAGAGTTGAAATGTTTAACCCCCGATTGAGCAATGCCACAAAAGCAGCTTTTGTTTTTGAAAAAGACGAGTAGCCTAGCACATAAACGAGCTATCTTTCTGTAAAACAGCAGCGGGGGTTCAAAAAGACCTCCTATAAATTTAAATATTATTGTTCAGCTGCACAGACCCAGTTTGCTGACCGTGTTTATTTACTGCGGGTTGCTTTAGAGGCCTACGCTATTTCAGTTCATAACAAACTAATTAAACCCCGATCAAACCATTGGCTCTTGCGCATAACCTACCGCCTAATTTCCATTTGCAAATGTTTTTTTTCTTAAAAGGGGCGTCTTATTAAGAGCACAACATCAACATCCTACCGCAGCCTCAAGACGAAAAGCCCCTCAACATGTCTTCCCTGTCTCCTTTCCTCTCTGAATATTAGCCACAGACTTGTGCCACAGAGCAGAGGTTCACTCAGAGACGATCCTCGTCAAGAGCTGGCGCTTTCCCCCATGTTAGTCCGCTACTCTGCGTTTAAAGAAAAGACGCCGTCTCTTTCCCCTGAAGCTGCAGACTTTCCTTCTCCCTTACGCCTATTATTTTCTTTCCTCTCTCCCGTTTTCCCGGTGTGTTCTTGTAGCGTGTGTTTCAGAAAGGAAATTGTCCTCTCTGCCTCCTCCTACTCTCTTGGTGTAGTCATTCCCCTCCTCCTATCTTCCGCTCTCTCTTTGAACGCTGAGCCATGCAGCCACGCAGCCTGCAAACAAACGCAGTGTGCCGCAGTGCTTCCATAGGCCTACATTTCGCTGAGGGGAGGTGTGTGTGCACAAGAGGGGTCTTGGTGCGCCAAAACGGTCATGCTCAGAGAGTACATCCCCAAAACCTTAAACGGTCATTAATGTGTGGTGTGCTTTCCACGGGAATTTATTGAAGGCTTTAGCTGACTTGGTGGTTCGCACACACGAACAAAACCCCGAGTCTGTCCAATAGGCTTGTAGTCTCATCGAGGCCAGGTTTGCACTATTTCATTCCTAAATCATTAAACAAGCAGGGGTCTTTACACAGCCCAGATGTTTCATGCAACACGGGGTACCCTGTGTTCCTCTGGCATTTTTATAGCTTGGATGACACCCAGTGGTCAAAGGCCTCTAATGAGAGACAGTGCATTTCGCTGTAGCTAATAATGTATCAAACCTTCCCTCTACTTCAAAGGCTTAACACGTGGACAGACACTCTCCACATCTCCATGGATTTTTTTGCCGTTTATTTAATCCCATCCTTTGCCCTCTATTTAATATGGCGGACTTTTGTTAATTGAAATGTCTGAGAGACAACTTGCAGACTCTTTAAAGAAGCTTTAAATGGAGAAAGAACACTCACTTTTAAAGAACCCCTGCAATTCTGCCAGGCATTACCATGGTGCAGGAAATATGTTAGATTAACAAGCCATTTTCTTCTGTGTGGCTTTCAGTGATTTACAACAAAACTTTGATGTTACTCAAAGTACATCAAAGCCCTTAATGCAGTGTACTGACACAATATCAATATATTATACAAGTGGCAACAAATAATCATTCAGATGAGTGATGCTTAAAATAAACCCACCCTTGATTGCATGCAGTTCATTAAGAAAAAGCATTCACAAAACACTTGTTTTTCGTTCTTTCAGAGACTGCCACTTCCTGCTGTAAACCAAATGCTGTGAGCTTAAGAACACAAACACTCCAAGAGTCTTAACATCTTTTATTGCTGGTAAAACTAATGATGTGTAAGACACAACAATGTTAAAATACAACTCCAACTATGGTACATTTCTTTGCTTCAATGAGGCCAAAGCTGCAGGAAGTTACCAGCTCATCATCAATTCAACCAACTTAGAGCATCTTCTTCCATGTGACTGAAAACAGGAAATGGATCAATCTTAATCAATAATTAAAAACTGCTCATTATTAAGCCATTCTCCTGATGTCATATGGAGCAGCAGACACTACTGAAGCCAATTGACAGTGTTTTCCATGTGATCTTCTGTCATTCCTTAGTGTGTGGCAAGTCATTTGAAGACAGCATATGCTGCTTTTTCCTCTTACGGTCATTGGCCAAAGCATCCCTCGACACATGGCCCATCCCGTGGTGAGCAAATCTCAGTTGAACACATGAAGTAGATCTAAGAGAATAAAAAATATATACACATATAAAAAGGCTCTCTATTTGAGTTAGTACACTGCACTAAGACATCTGGCAATATTTATAATTTGGCCACAATGGGCTGTTCACAAAATACCCTCCTCATTAACATGCAAGGAATTTATTTCAAACTTTCAGATTTAGTTTAATTTTTTTGGAACATTATGCAGAAACAGTCCAAGTAATTATTTGTAGCACTTCTTACCTCTTCATTTGGGTCCTTGAATTCACCGTCAGGGAGAAATTGAAAAGTGCTGATAGTGAAGCGGCGAATTTGGGCATGAGAAGGCAGTCGTGGATCAGAGGGGACTACTTGTTGTGAAGCAGGATCCAATGGATTTGGGCATCTATGGAGTACAACAAACTAAAAATTAAGACTTCTGATATCAGTCTCGGTCCATTAGATGTGCATTACTAGTCGCACGTTGCAGCATACCCATTGTAAAGCAACACCCAGACAGCTTTCCCAGAACGAGGATAGGCTACACAATAGTGCACAAGCAATACCAAACTGGGATCAGGGGAGTTCAGCAGCCGCACTTCCAGGTAGAGGGGTTTACCCAGCAACATCTGTAGGGGCTGGTGATACTGGGGGAGATAGCTCTTGTACTGGGGATCTGAGGTCAGGTTAAGTGTAAGGTTACGCAATGTTAAAAAAAAAAAAATGCTAAAGACCTAAAGCAGAACTTAGACATTGCAGACTGCATTATAAAGTCATTATGATATGACATACCTCTGGCAATCCTGAGCTGGACTCCAAATGCCCCTTGAGTTTGAACTGCAGGGCCTAGGTTTGGCGTTTTTACCAGGTAGCTAACAGTGAGAGCATTGCCTGGCAAAAACCTGCACTCAACCAACAACCTACGTACGACAACATACAAGTGACAGCCCGATCATAACAATCTCATGTATTTATTCAAGTTTTAGAGCAGTCAGTTTTCTTATTCAATTGTTAACATGTGCTCTTACCTGACAGGTGTGTCTCTTGTGATAGTGCCATAGTTAAGGCTGATGCTATTTACGATGTTGATGACTTCCAACATGTAGATGACAGTTTTTCCTACTTGCTGGAAAAAGAGTAAGGAAGAAGAAAAACTGACTGACCCAATATTGTCATCAATAATAAAGAGTTAGGTAACATTTCCCTAAAAAAAAAAAAAAAAAAATCAGGAAGTAACAAATTCACTGAAGTATTATATTTGAAGCTTTACAAAAGTCTACCATTCGACGTGTCCCGCAGCCATCCATTGGAATCTTAAACACAGCATAACCCGATGTCACTTTATGAGGCTTGCAGGAGGAGTTGCTGGCAGCCACCAGTAAGGCAGGGGACAGAGGGGGCTCCGTGAGTGAAGCAGGCACAGAGAAGACAAAGTGTCGGTCAATAGTGCACTCTGCAGAAAAACAAGCACATATGTAACGACATAACACTTTTGGGTAGGCCCTCAAATTTTGAGCTCTTGATATAATAAAGTAGTATACAGACATCAGATTATGATTTAAGCTTGAATGTTTACTGCCTCATTCCATTCAAGTCCCCACACATTTCAGAAGTTCAGATGTGAAGTCTAATGAACAGGCTCTGTACTCTTTCCTTTATAAATAAATCAATTAGTATACCTTGAAGGTCAGCTACCGTTTCAACAACATTCTCCTGATGCATGTGGACAGACAAATGTAAAGAAATGCTTGATCTAAAAATCCACAGAGACAGTGAGAGTGCTTATGTGAAAGAGGCCTAATGTGAATGTTTCATAATTCTAAGATAAACAAAGGTCATTAATCTCAGGAGGCGATTGCTAATGAGACCCAAGAGACCTTTTCACATTCTGTGTCATTGCCAGCTTAAATTCTTCCTTACCAAAAACATATCAACTGCACTTGACTAAGTAGTGTGAAAACACCACTGGGAACACAAAATGCAGCTCACCATCCATGGGGTAGTAACAGGCAGGAGGGTGTTTGCTGAAGCAGCAACCCATTGAGAGACACTGGGGCTGGGACACAGAGCCGCGTCCACAGGGGAGGCGTTGTTCCCTAGGAAGGTTGCACTCTGAGGGACAGCATGACAAAGGTCAGGTGAGAGAGAGAAAGCAACCTTTGGCAAAATGAATAAGATTGCAGAGATGTAAAACAACAATCTACCTTGACCAGTGCCTGGAACAACACCTGGACAGGACACCTGAGCCTCTCTTGTCCCATCAAATGTTGTGTACACTATGGTGATGATGTACATTGTACCCTTGTAGAAAAATATGTTTTAAAAGCCATAACAGATAATAATACAAAAGGTTACTGTTCAGTGTGAAGCCAGACTTGCCTGTAAACTCATGTAACAACGCATATGTAAGGGTAGATTCAAATGGATCTGTCCATCTTTGCCCGTGCTTGCAAAATACCCACAGTCCTTTGGGGCATCCTGGAAATTCATCTTGTTTCCATTAATATCTAAAATAAAAATATTAAATAATAATAATAATAATAATAAGCATCCAGTTGCATATTTTTAAATGTACACCTCAGACCATCCTTTCACACCAATTTGAATCTGGAACATATGTCCCTCTATACAATAGCCCACACATACCTTTGACAATGATTTCAGAGATGGGCCCAGCAGGGAGCTTTATAGACATGTGATGGGATGAGCAAAAGACTTCAGGCTTAGGGACGCTAGATGTACGGGGTGGAGTAGGAGAGACAGATGGACTAAATGGTGGTGGAATTAAAGTGTGTTGAGGACAATGTACGTCCAGAGTCCTATACTGCGCAACAGACATATCCCAGAAGCGTATCGTCAAGGAAGTGGAAGTGGGAGACTAAAAAGAGAAAGACTGGTGAGTATAGGTATAAACCAAGTTATTCAGCTTTGTATTTCGGCAAAAACAGACCTTTACAAACATTATCAGTATAATAAAGCTCCAACCACAAGCAATTCAGAGTAAATGCTGCACTAATCTTATTCGAGAACTGGAGGAAGAAAAATCTCATCTGTATTCTATATGTGTACACCCAAAACTGGTGTTATAAATCAAATATAATCAACTGTTATGAAAAAAGCAGCTTAATCCATCTAGCCAAGATTATTACCATTCCATAATCACATTTTATGTTGACAATGCAATAAATATGACAATGTTTTAGAGACGATGCCAACACAGTTCTAAAAAAGTATTGTGTGACTACTCCCAGTTTGTCAAAGAATCTGAAATTTGTGTTGTAAATTATTATCAACTGACAAATTAATTGCAAAAAATAGCATTTACTCAAGGTTCAGGAATGCAGCTTTACCTGTGAATAACTGTGGCAGGCAGGCAGAGAAGAGTGAAGGACTATGCCAGCACTGTCAGCCACACGTAGGATGTAGCCACAGAGTGGAGACACATCCGAAAGAAACAGCCATGCATTTGTTTGATCTAGCATTAGAATTAAGTACAGTTAGGACATATTCATGTTCCATTAGAATTGCATTTTATCCATGTAAGGTATTAGTGGGTTTCCTACACAATATACAGACTGATATCCATAAAAATGACTGACCTCTAACCTGGATGGAGTCAGGATGAGCAAAAGGTAAGAAAACCAACATCCTGTCTCTCAGACAATAGTGTTGAGTGGCCTGTGGAGGGGACTGAGTGGAAATGGTGGTAGGACTAGCCGTAGTTACAGTGGGCTTTTGTATGGTCTCTGGTGGGTACAGGGGTGAGTGGGGACGATGATAGTAAGGATTAGGGTAAAAGGTACATACCATGCTGCCATAAGGGGAGCAGTAGCTGAGATAAGGATCGTGAAATTTCTGAGCATTGGCAGGTGGTGGCGAGGGCGGTAGTAAATTAATGGGCGTTTGATGGTTAAACTGGTAGGGATTGTAAGAACCATCAGTATGAGGAGGATAGAAGAAATAAACTGGGTGCTGAGTGGGGGTGTGAGCAGGTGCTGGAGTTGTTGGAGGTGTATTTGGTGCAAAATAGTAAGGAACTTGAAGATAATATGGCGGCAGATATGGATGTGGGGGTTTTGGAGAAGATGTCTGCTTTGGTGTTGTTGAGCTCTGAGGTGGACTTAACTCAGAGTAGTAGTGTGGGGCAAACGGGTGGTAAAAATTTGAGAAATACTGGGCAACAGGTAAATGAGGGGGAATAGGAAGAATGTCCTGCGCCGTATTATAACGTGGAGCATTTGTAAATGGCGTCTTTACAGGAGGCTGTTGAGGATAATATGGTTTAATGTGCTCTCTATCAAAGTATGGCTTCTTGGCAGGCACTGAAAAGTGAACAGGCACTTGTGGCTGGGGTCCTGGAGGATGGCCAGGAAACGGTTTAGGTGGTGGGGCAGGTTGTGGGCCAGGAGGGTAGATCTGAGGGAACTCAGGGTGGAGAAAGTAAGGGTCCTTGGGAAGTTGGACAAAGTGCTGCTGAGTGGGAGCTTGAGGAGGAGCGGAAGTGGGTGTGGGACTTGGAAAAAAAGGAAACCGAGGTTCACTGGGAAAGGGTGGAGGAAATGAAGGAAACTGGGGACATGAGAGGGTATATTCCAGCTCGTCGATGATAAGCCATAAATGCAGACCATCCTAAAAAAAAAAAAAAAAAAAAAAAAAAAAAAAAAACAGCAGTAAATAAAAATTTTATAAATGCTGTTGCAACAATAGTTTTTTAATTATGCAACTTACTTCAACAGTAATACAAGAAGCAGTGATGGGAATGAAGAAGAGGAATTTCTCAGGCTGGGAACTAACAAGACTGGCACACTCCTCAGCAACCAATGGTCCCCAGCGGCCATTTACTTTCAAAATAAACATTAAACATTACTTCAGTCTCAGAGAAAACTTACTGGACTAATCTGTGACATGTTATAATGCTTTTAATCCAAAATATTTAAGCTCAAACACTGATGTCATATAAACTTTATTTGGAGAATAGTCCTTACAAGAAAGGTTTATATTCCATCACATTTATTTTAAAGTGAAAGTAAACAGCATTTTAATATTTAAACCAGAATAATACGTTTTTACCTTTCATTCCCAGTGTTGGTAAATCTTCCTTCTGTCCCTCTATCTGCACTGCCATGCCATTGGAGGAGCAGTAGACCGAGGGGACCGGAGCGGGCCTCCACATGGGACAGGAAAGCTTCAGAGGGCTGCCCCACCACAGTACAGGCAGGACAACGTTACCGTTCTGAGACAAAGACACAAGATGATAAAGACGACAAGAGCAGCCATTTAGCCGCTACAGGAAGAAGGAACTGCCGATACCTCCTGGATGGTATAACACGCATCATATGGCACAGTCATCTCGAGATCATTCAATGTGGTCTTCACTGCGTAACCACAGTAGGTAGGTAGGTCAAAGAGTGAGACAGACGAGCCTCCATCTGAGACAAATATGCAGAATATTGACATCTTGATTCTTATTTGGTCAGCGTAACAATTCCTTACGTCTTCAAATATTTACATGTTCTGTGTAAAGACTAAATCACAATAAAAAAATAAAATAAACTAGAGCAGTCTTACCCTTGCCCACTAACAGGTTTGTGAATCCTCCTCCAGAGGCAGAAAAGGTCATGACATTATGATCACAATGCACCAAAGGTCTCATAGCCAGCCAGTCAGACAAATGAGTGGTGTCAATGGAGACTCCCAAGATATCTCCCTGAAGAGCAGGCGAACCTCAAGGACACAAAACGGGACGTGTAAATTTAAATTTTCTCGTGTCTCTAAATGAATAATAACCCAGGAGTTAGTTACCTCCTGTGAAGTCGGACTGATATTTTTTTTCCGAGTCTGAGGCAGTGGACCCCTGGTGCTTGCTGACATTACCAGCAGTCCAAGAAGGGTCTTTTACAGTAAAGTCGCTGCTAGTTTCCACAAGTTTACGGAGAATAGCCTCTTCCTCAACAGATAAACTCGGAAGCTGAGGCGTCTTTGAACCAGGCCAGTCACTTTTGTGCTGTTGTTGCTCGCTTGTTCCTTTTCCATCCGAGAGCCATTTATCCTGATCAAGTTGAATCCATTTGGGCGCGGTTGACTCCTGAACTTTATCAACACCAGACGTATCTTCTAACTTTTCTAAACTTACCGACCGGCAGAGCTGAAATGTGGAAATGCAAAGAGTAAGAATAAATAAAGGTATTTCTCGTTTCTGTTTGCCAGACATGGCCGGGATGTTGCTTTTACTCAATAGGCGGCACCTGTGTCGAGACATTCAATTAAGACGAGGCTCTTGAACCAATTAGAAAGCACGTAAAAGTTTAACGTAATACGTTCTAGGAAGTGATGAACTTTTAAATTTTAAACAAATAAAAAAGTTCGGACTTTTGTAGTTCAAAGGTGTGGTAAGGATGCCATAATGGATTGGAATTTTTCTAAGAGAGCTTTGACAGTTCAAAAGGGGATAGTTCAAGTGTGCTTTATTTCAAGGGCAAATGTTGTGTAAGGATGTGCACAATCTAACATTTTAGCACGTCTGTCGGCCAATGCAAGAAGATTATGAACTATTGGCCATTTCTGGTTTCTGTACTTTAAGTATCTGTTTAGATGTAGAGAAACTGTTGTTGAGTAAAACATAAAAACATTTCATTTTCTCTTTTAGGAACTAATTCTTTAAGGAAATATATATTACAGTTTTTTTTTTTTTTTTGTAAACGCTAAAGTGATGTGTACTTTCAGAAACTTAGACCCAAAACTATATCCTCAAACAACAGGACCTCTCAGAACACCTGGAAAATAAAGCGCATCTATTTCTATCTTTTCTATCTTATCTATCTATTCTGCTCAGCCGGGGTCGGGTCTATAAATATATAATAAAAATGTAATTTGTAGTATGTGGTAGATATGACTGCAGTCACATAAACACAAAAACAAAAATGTTTTTTTACAAACCACATTACAAAGTAACCATTACGTGACAAAAATACAATTTTGACATTAATGCTTTGACATCAGACCACAAGGCCTCGTCATCGTCACAACAAACGTGTTCTCTGAACCAACATCGAGGAGCCTAAGTCCCCACAGGCTGCTTACATTGCCTCGAGACTGGCTCATTCAAAGGGCTGACAGTCAGATAGTTTCCAGCTCCAGGCAGAGAAAAACTTCTCAATGGGGTCAAAAAAAGGGGAAGAAGGTGGGAGACCAGCCCAGTGAATACTAACATTGTATTTATAGATTAGGTTCTGATTTCTGTGCATTTCAAATTGGTCAAATGTGTGTTACATGTTTGTTTAGTGTTCAGGTGATGATGAAATTATGTTTCGTAGGGTTAAAAATAGACAAATATGACCTTTTGCTCATTGGGGGTCATGTTTTAATACATAGAGTCTGAGCAGTTACAAAAAACTGTAATACTTTATGTAGTTTGTTTTCAATGGTACAGCTTGTACAGATGTAATGTTTTTAGGAGTAGCTTTTATAGTTTTTGTCTTACATTTACTCTTTATCCAAAGCGACTTACATTGTTCTACAGTAATTACCATTGTGGGTTAAGTGTCTTGCCCAAGGACACAACAACAGTGTAAACTGTGGGGACAGTGAGAATCGAACCACCTACCTTCCGGTTGAAGGACGGCAAAAGTGAGACTCGTGTTAGGATTTATTTCTATTGATCTCTGTGTGTATTCATGTGAAAATAAATGGTATTGATTAATCAAAGTGTTCTCATTAGAGTCTCTCTGTCTGTATTGGACGAACCCTTCCTGCAGAGTGGATGTTACATGGTCCTCCTGCAGAGGCCCACATGTTGTGATGGGAATAGAAAACATCCCTGACACAGAAGTGGTGTAAGAGAGGAAGAGGAGTGATCTGCAGTGTGATGAGAACCATTCACAGTGAATAAATGACAAAAGAAAAAGGAGCAGCTGTAAAAGAATCAAACGTGTCTTCTTTTCAGAATTACAGCCTTTCCTCTGGGTCATTCACACTCGCTCCAACATAAATATGTCTCTACAATGGATTTCATCTCTGAATTACTGCACTGCTTACTCTAATAGCTCTATTACTGCTCAGTTCGCTCTGTGCAAAGTGAACTTTGGCAGTTCATTCACACAAAAGGAAATATTGGGTTTCACCAGTGAACCTTGGGTCTGTCATAACGGTTCAAGCCATTGACTAAAAGCTCATCAGGAGGGGAGTGGACTGGCCATAACTTTCTATCTATTTCCCTGCCAAACCACAAGAAAATATACTCGTTTTTCTGCTTTAGACAGAGCCACACAGCCTCTATTTTGGGCAGTAGGTGACAGAAATATGTGATTTCTCAACTTATTATTGCCCTGACCACAAAATAGTCATGTGATACTTTTTCTAACTTAGACTTGAGGAAACAAGTTTAAAACGAGCACAGGAAGCAATTATGGTGTCTCCCTGCATCTCACCTCCTCAGAGTGAAAGCACTCATTGTAGTTTGCCTATATACCTCAAACCAAGTGGGATTTACTGAGAGGACATAAGAGCAGACTGGGATTAAAACAAACCAGAAATAGGTGTGTAGATCTTCAGTGCCATTCTTTAACAACACACTTATGCAGCCAATAATAATACGTATCTGGCCATATTCATTATTTGTGAGGTGTTATATAAGCTCTTCTCCAGCTGCTGTCAGAACAGACAGGCGCCTTGTTGTGTCTGAGAATGGCATGACACTTTTGATGAGCGGGACAGTAAATCCACACAGTATTTAACGTGCCATTGTGTTCTTTCACAGTTTAATCTGGACACAACCAACACGTCTGGATCTTTCTGAAAATACAAATATGTCTGTACTTTATTGTTGGACAGTTATTGCCAATGTTATGATTTGCTCAGATTTGAAAGCTTGACCCTTTCAAAATGCTGAGCCATTAACTGTGGATTGAAATGATGAGCTGTCGACACTGACTCATAGACATTTTATAATAAATACACTGTGTTTATTAAGTAACAAAAATAAACCATTGTTGCTAAGGCTGCTCCCAAATGAGTCGCCCAAAAGAGCTGAGAGAATCTGCTATGCACAGCCTCTGGGGTGGTAAATTAGAAAAGTGATGAAAAAAACAAAAAAACTAAAAACATCTGGAGTTAACTAAGGGCTTTGAAAGCTCTAATTGTGTTTACCCACGGTTTGTAGTCGCAGAGGGCAACCTGATCCAGGAGCCGTTTGTTTTGTTTTTTTGGTCATTTCAATGAAGTGAGAAAAAAATTGAAACTTAATGGGTGGGGCCTGATCATGAAAAAAAAAAACAGAAAAGAAAAAAAGAGGGAATGGAGAGGGAAAATAGAATGATGTGTGTGCTGTGAATTCAAAGCTGGGTGGGTCTACCGTGTTTCACATTCCCAGAGAAACTCGCGGTCCGTGCGTTAAAGCGCTTTCAGGTAACGTTTCTTCACTTTAGACACTTTAGCTTTACGAAAAAACACTCATGAACAGGATTTGTGCGTGGTACTGGTGTTTTGTTGGTGTAAAGTTGTGAACGTGGCGTCAAATTTCAGCATCGTTTAAGAAGCAGATGGATACGCCTCGTAGGATTAATACGCACGATGTGTCGAGTTGTTTATGCGTAAACTATTTTAGAGATCATCTTTATCATTCTAGTGAGTGGTTGTGTTCTCGCGCTCTTTTCAAATTTGTTATCTGTAGTACGGCCAGTGGGAGTACCCCAACACTCACCAAACAAATGCGTCTTTCTTGTCAGCGGAAAAAGTGCAAAGCCATTAAAGAAAAGTCACTGGGGACGCATACATTTTTGTGAGCGCTTTAAGAGACTGTTGCTTTAAAAATCCGACCATAGGCATGCTGTTTAACTTGTTTAGGACTTTTTGGCGTGAAGTAATGTACTATGTAAGCAGGAAGGCGCTGGACTTAGAATGGCTTGTGCAGTTTTTCGAAAAATAATGCCTTGACTGTGAGACTTGTGGGCGAGTTGGGGCTTGCATGCAGAGTCCCTCTTTCTCAGCTGCATTCGCTCTTTTTTTGAGACATCGTTTATTTGGGGCTGTGTGTGTTTTTCATCATCGCTGAAACACCCACACAGCTATGTAGAAAGTAAGTGGAAAATAAATGTAGTGCATCCTTCCTCCTCCCTGTTATCAGTTCCACAAGGCCACAATGTTGATGCTGGCTGGAATCGTTGTCCTGCACATAACCACCATTATCCTGCTGCTGGTGGCCACCATTGATAATGTAAGTTACCGGTCCAGTTTCCCCTTTAACCAATGAGTAGTGCACTAAGGTATGATTTAATAAAAGTTATGAAGCAATGCACATGTGTAACCAAACTATTTCATTATCATGTTAATGTTAACCTTATTGTCGTGGGATCTAATGTAGAAAGCAACCATTGTATAGGCCTTTAACACATAATGAACATGGTTAAGTTCTTTGAAGCAAAAGGCTAAAGGAACCAGATATACAGTTAAAAATACAGTAAAGAACCAGGATTACAGCTTTATTTGTCCTGTGTCTCCAGGCCTGGTGGGTCACTAATAATGTCTCCACTGACTTGTGGGGAATGTGGAAGATGAACCACTCAGTATGGCATTACAGCAACCTGAAAGACTACCCAGAAGGTAAGCTATAGGCACAGAGATGACAAATGTTTATTTTTGTTTATGTTGTGGTTCTTGTGTTCTGTAAATGCTATAAAGGCAACATTGGTGTTTGTATGCACATTTCAATTGACCTTCTGTTTTTGCTGTCACAGACTATCTCCAAACAGTCCAGGCCACATCGGTGCTGGCTTGTATCTTTGGTATTCTGGCTCTGTTTGTTTTTGTTGCCCAGCTATTCACTCTACCCAAAGGCCAGAGGTTCACCTTCAGTGGAATCCTCCAGGCAATCTCCTGTAAGTAATCTGCAGCATCTAAACAAACAGAATGTTCTTTTATTTGTCTCCTACAGTTCTGACAAACGGGTGTGATAAGATCAAAATTTGTATCAGCAGAGTAACAAGAGCTTAAAGGTGTTGTTTAAAATATAACCTTTATGCATCTCAAGCTCACAATGGTTAGTATTTATGGACTACATTGGAGTGCATTGTCTGGAAATTCTTTTAGGCCTTTTTTTTAAACCATGCAGACACGTGTTATGATCGGACGATTTTGTCACAGTACAGCAAAGTAAAAAGATTATTTATGGGGCTTGGATGGCACATCTGCTGTAACAGAGAAGCCCATTGTCATAAGTGGATATCAGTGGAAAATGAGTATGGTGAAGCTGTCATTTGTCAGAATAATGGCCCTGACTTCTCTGCTTTATCTTCCTGTGTTGTGAGTCATAGCCTTCAGTTAAAACAATAATGACTTCTTAGATGCCTGGGTTTATGTGACAGTGTTCCCTTGTCTCCTCCAGGCCTGTGCATAATGATAGCAGCCGCAATCTACACGGCCAAGTTTCACAGCACCGACACAGTGGGATGGTACGGCCACTCCTTCGTTCTGGCCTGGATCTCTTTTGTCTTCACTTTTCTTTTAGCGATCACCTACTTCGTCTTACGGAAGAAGAGTGATTAAAAGAATACAAAGTGTGAGGGCAAGGGTCGGATTGTATTCATCGGGGTTGGGAAATTTTTTTTAATTAGAAATGTTTTGTTTTTTTGTTTTTTTTAAACATTGAAGAGAAAACTTGTCTGCAGCTATACATAACAATAACAAGCTAGAAGCAAATTTTGACTTACATGAAGGGCTAAACTTGATATATACAGTTGTAACTAATATTTTACTTAGGAGACAAATGCTGTGATTGGAAATCCGTAATGTATTTTAAATGGTTGTGAACAACAAATTCTATCATGTTCTGGTATCATATTAGTCCTAAAATCCGAAGGAAAAAAAAAAATTGAAGTAATGTTAAGGCACCTGTGAAAGACTTTTGAAGCTGATGTTGACTGTAATCATGTAGCGCGTCTTAGAGCTGTTCCGTTACGTCTCCGGTAAATACTGAACAGCATGTTGGCAAAACGACATCCACTTTCAGTACTTGAACAATTAGGAAAAACAAGCCTTAACTTTAAGTAAAAGTAGTATAATGTATCCATTGTCTATGTACATTGTAACCATTATATTTTTGTACTGTGTTTTTAAACTTTTTGTATCTAGAGTTGGCTGCTATCCTAAGCAAGTACAAGCATTTGTACAAGTGAACAAACAGCAAACCAGGGAGGACAATGGTGTGTCATTTCACCATATTCAATTCTAAAGACAGTTTTGTTTGTGATTATGTTGGACTTTATTAATAAAACTGAATACACCATCTCTTATTCATCTATTAAATGGATGCAAATAAATACAATTGTACACACACACACATTTCAAAATATTTGTCAGGTTTTGCCTTTACGTCAGCAAACACTTTTCTATGCATTTTTAACCTCATAAAACAACAATTAGGTTTTACTTTATTTCAGTCTGTGCTACTAAAGGGCAAACTTTTCTGCCTGCAAGCTACAACAGTGAGATGACAAAAACAGTTCCTCAGGCCTTACAACAGACCGAGCCAGAAACAGGAATGTTCCATTTTATAAAAGAATGGTTCCCAGAGGAAGTGAGTAAAATCAGAGGGAGACTAAATGCCTTGTCCAGACGGAGTAATGCGCTCCTGCACCACTAGGTGGAGGAGATGGTTCTGCTCAGCTGTCAGAAATGGCCTTAGGGAGAAAACATAGAAACTCATGATCAATTTGGTAAATTAAGAACTAAAAGCAATAAAATGCTGCTTAATTTCTAAGACATGATACATTTTTACTTGCTTACCAGAGCTCAATCTGAAGAGACTTGAGAGACTCAGTGTCTTTCTCCTGACAAGCCATCTGTAAAACATATTTGCTGTTAACACACTGCAAAAATGAACTACAGATTAAGATGGCCATGAAGATATCTGAGAGCAGTATTCTCTTTTACTTCAGTGCATTGTGTAGCTGAAAAACAAGTTGATAAAAGTCTATTCCATGAATAAACATCAATCAAGAAAATTGACAGCTGATTGCTTCAAATGAAAATCACAAAAACAAGTAAAGCTGACACAGAAACACAATTCACTGACAGAAAATGACAAAAGCCAGCACATTTGTCAGTGTCATAAGAAGGCCATACTTCATCCTGTATAAGCCAGAAGACTCAGGAAATTCCGTAAAATGTTTAAGAATGAAAAGAATGACCCTCACCACTACTGACTGGAGGAGCAGGAAAACATTCTCAGGAAGGAAAGTCACTGAAGGACAGAAACAGAGTTCATACTTAAATATGCTGCCATTTTTCACATTCATAATGTTTCATAGATGTATCATTTCATTAGTATGGCTCATGTTCATGTATTTACCTTGGCTGTGAGGGTCAAAGGACTCCCAGGCGTATCTCTCCAGGGTCTGAGCATGTTCTGGTAGCAGCTTCTGAGGCGGAGGCTGCATAGGAAACGATCAAGGAACATCATTAAAGTGCCACATTTACTATGTTTCATGACAGGCAAAATTGAATAGACACAAGTATAATAAATGATCTCCAAATCCACAGTATTGTAATGTAACCAGTGAAGGAGGCTTGGTTAAATGACTGAAATAAAGGTGATTTGTTTATGTTAAAAATATGTAGTGGTAAACAGAAAACATTCACACTTTAAAACATTTCTCTTGGAACACGGCAGAGTATTGATTCATTTCTGAACTATGATAAGACATTAGATCATAAATCCCTGACTAATCCAATGGCTTACCTCAAGCAGCATAAGTAATAAGACTCTGGAAATCTCACATTTGGCCACAATGTCCAGAAACGCTCCTAAGACAAAGTGATTTGCATGTTTTTTTTACATAAGAAGTTAAAAATATAGTAACGTGCAAAATTGGGTTTGCCTCATAAAACCTAATGTTCAAACATGTAAATGAAACTAAAAATTAGCAAATTAAGCAGAAGTATATGTGCCTCACCAACAGGGGTGTTAGTGCCTGGGAGCTGTAGTCCTCTTTCCTGACATATAAGCTGCATTTCTGTGAACACTGACAATGCACCATCATAATCTCCTGCAAAAATACAAAGAATGACAGATCAACAGAATTAAAAAAACAAATTATGTACAAAAAATTTTATGTAAAAATAAAATCTGCATAGCGGAAGCTTAACTCACGAGTAAGAATTTTACATGTTGCAATTTCTCCCATTGACAGCAGAGCCTCAACAGGCGTCTGTGTCTGCAACTCTGCAGCCCTCTGATAGTGAACAATAGCCTCTCCTGGTCGGTTCATTTCCTAATCAAGCCACAGTTTATATTAACAAGTTCGATGAACTATGTAGATGTTAAACAGAAAACCAAGAGGTCTTGTATCTCTCAAGCAGTTTTACCTTGAGTGCATTGCCAAGTTCTAGACAGAGACTGGCAGCCATCACAGGCTGGTTCATCTCAATGTACACCTGCAAAACATTTGTACAGCTGCATTATTTCATATCCTCACACAAATGAGGTCACTACACAAGAACTCAAACATGTGTTGTGCAAGCGCTGTACAATCTAGTCACATTCTATAAAATGACCTCTAGCAGCACATGTGTTGTCAGTTTACAATTCCTAAATACTTTTATTTCCATAATATTTTCAAAGCCCAGATGGTTTAAAGCAGCACCACTGTTTCTATTCAGTTAAACATCTGGGTGCAGGCTACCTTAATCGCAAAGCTGTAGCAGTTGAGTGCAGCCTGAAGGTGTTCATCAAAGCCCGGTGCCTGCAGAGCCCTGTTCTCCTTCTCGGACGAGAGGAAGAGGCGGGCAGCGTCTGTTAATGCCAGTGCCTCTCCAGGTGCATTAAACAGAGTCTGCTCACACCTGCAGTCAACACAATCACTTTATATAGCAACAGAGGTACTATTCACGCCAGTTATGTTGATCAAGTGATTAATGGAAGCGTTTATGACAGTAAATAAACAAATAGTTTTGCAACAGGACTGAAGATTAGGCCTGAACCCTTTTGGAAAATAATCCAATTGCGGAAAAATTGCAATCAATAAATGTGACCGACACTTAGCTCATGTTTCTTGTGGCTTGGTCTATATGCAAATAAGAAATTAGATAAATTTAAATGAATGACTCATTTATTTTTATTTATATTTTATTTAATCATTTAAATCACAGGACTGGATTTGGCTCTTGGGCCTTGTTTTTTACTTTATTTTTTACGCTTTTGGTTCAATGACATCTTAGTTTATTCTGCTTTAGGGCAAGCCATAGAGAGAAAGCTGTATTTCCTTTTTAGTACAGAGAAAAACAAAACTATATTGAGTCTTAAAGAAGTCATGAGAAAGGTGCCCTTCCAGACCTTTCCAAAGGGGGCCCAAAATGTGGATATTCTATAGTCTACATTGTTACCGTTTTAAATCCATTAATTCTAGAAACTAATATTGGCCACTAAATAACAATGTCACTTACCGAGCCATGGCCAGGTTACAGAAGGCAGCATACTGCAGACAGTCCTGCTGTTTCAGTTCCTTGGCCAGCTGACCTAAAACAAAGAATAAAAGAAATGGTTGCAGATGGATTTTAAGACTGTCAAAGAGAGCAACAGGAGAAAGTATGCAGAACATTCAGACGAAAGATAAAAGAGAGGTGGTGCTTACCAAACTGCTCACTTGCTTCGGCTACATTGGGTTTCCGAAGAAAACGTCTGCACATTAGCAAACACAATCCTGTCAGATTTATAATAAATCCAAATCAAAAATGTTGTGGATATGAATAGGACTGCTTACTAGTAGGAATTCTTCTTAGCTTGATTAATGCTAACAGTCCTATTAGCCACATTTACACTAACGTAGAGTGACCAGATTTTCAAACCTCAAAACTGGGACACTTTAATTTATAATACCCAAATCAATGGACATCACCTTAATAGAAATTTCTCAAAGGAAAATGTTGCCCCAAAATCAGTATATACCACTAGTAAACACAACATAAACGTGAACTGATTGCTTTGAGTAACATTTTTAATTATGTTAACATGTAACAAACATGTGCTTTCCTTAAAGCAAATTGTTGCATTGTTCCTTAAGCTCGACTTTTTTTTGCATAATGACAGAGTGAAACCGTGAAAGTTGCAGAAGAGACACTTGAAAAACATTTGAACTTTTCTAATTGGTTAATATTGCTGTAACTATGGCAACTCTGTGATTGACACACAGTCTACTGGCAAATGAGTTATGAGCAAAGAGCGTTGCTTTGGCTAATGGCTTTTCAATTGTCATTGATAGTTAAAATAAAAAACAGAACAATCGGAACAGAAAGAGAGAAAAACTGGGACATTTTAGTGATTTTGCAGATTTACCCTGGGACACGGGGCTAAAAACGGGACGGACACACCATACACTAAGCTAGTACAGTAGCAGTAACATGACCATAGCATGGTTCATGTGAACAATCATTATTATTTTATGGTTTTAGATAACAACAAAGCTCACGTTTTACGTTACACAGAAACTAAAGTTACCAAAAAGGCTAGTGACAGAGGGGTTAGCCTAGCATATTTGCTAGTGCTAACCAACCACGCAAGGAATCAACACTAACAATGCTGTGTTTAGATTTGTCTTTTTACAAACTGCGGGTGTTGTATGAAAATACATGCCTTACTTTTTCAGTTTATTTGAAACAGCACGATATCTTGTCAGAAAATCACCCTCCGCAGCCATGACTGATGCAGGAAATTAGACCAAAGCCGGAAGTTGAATTATCAGAAGCAGTACTTTCATTGGTCAGTAGAGCAGACACACTGCAATTCCATTGGTTAACATCAAAGTGTGGGGCTTATCCATGAATATGGGAAGATGAACTTCTAATAAAACATCCATTGGCTTATCATTTGGGAAGTGTATTTATTAAGAAGATACCATTGAAGAGTCACACATTTACATTAATTTAAGAAGTATTATTTAGAGGGAGTAGTACTGTAAAAATCATTCATTCAGGCCATGGACATTTGACATGTGTTGTTATTGTTGTATTATCTATTTTATTTTATTATTTACATGATTTGCATATACAATTACGACAATTGTAATACCAAAATATGTATTAAGTAAGGTTTCTTTGCCAGTCTACAAAAATGGAAATGAAAATTAAGCAAAATAAAAATCTTGTTGTTATTACCTTTACAATTATTCAAAAGTTTTCATATACACACTCAAATATGCCTTCTTCTTGGTTTTGTGGAATCTTTCCTGCCTGTAGAGAAAAGACAACTGTCAGAAACTGTATCTTCATACTTTGTCTGCAAAGAGTGATTTTAAAGTACACCTTATGAGTCTCTTTTTTCTTAGCCGTAGCTTTTGGTTGGTCTTTCTCTCTGTTGGCAGCAGAGTGGTCCAGCACGTCATAAATATCCCTTGGACGAGGCTCCAGACTCTGGGAGAAATATCAGTTTTCAAAGACATGAACACAAAGGTATGAATGCAGGAATAGGCTGAAGATTAAACATTTTACTTACAGCATAATCAGATTGTGAAGGTTCAGCATTTGCCTCGTCCTTCCTGTCCTCTTTTACTTCATCTTTGTTCTGAATTTCATCACCGGCTTTGCCACGTTTCTTTAAAAGAATGACAAGATATTACTGAATAAAGACATATATTACACTGTAATACAGTATGTAGTCACTATACATATGGTACTGTAAAGTACCGTATGTATAATTATTCTGTTTTTTTATTTGTTTCTAAAGTCACCGTACAAAATATTAATAATGGATTGTATAGTGCTTTTCAAAACACTTTACAGAATCTGTTATTTATTCACTCCGCAGTCTCACACTGGTGGTTGAGACATGGCACCTCTGACCTCCAAACATACTCACACACCACTGCCACAGACACTGGAGGCAAGGCGGGTTAAGTGTCTTGCTCAAGGACACAGACCGCCAACCTTCCGGTTAATAGGACAATCTGCTCTACCACTTGAGCCACTGCATCACTTTTACTCAAACTTAATGTCAAAAGACACAAAGGAACATTTCAACAGTGCAGAGGCAGTTTCTCATGTCAAGGGCACGTCTTACCCAATGTCCTCTGAAGACGTACACTGACCCAGCCACACTGAAGACCAGCAGGACACTGGTGAAGACAGCCACTAAAATAAACTCTGTGTAGTCCAACTTCATCAACTCCTTATAGCCATCTACATATAAAAGTGGAGTCACAGTAAACTACATTTAAATACACATCTATAATAATACACTCATTTCTCAGGGGTTAGTTTGATTGCTTCATAAATTAAATTTTTTATAATTATATTTTTAAAAGTGAAATTGTGTTTAACTACATTGTACAACATGTTGCCCCTAATTCACAAAATAAAGTAACTATGAATTTAAAGAGTAGTAGTGAGCACTTGATAAAAACTATTATCTTATTTGAACTCACCGCTCACTTGGACAAACCAGTAGGCCTTGGCTGTTTTATACTGACAATAATATTCCCCTGAGATTGTCATGTTTTTGATGACAATTGAATCAAGTGTCGAGAGTGGGTCTCCAGCTGAGATGGTATAGGCATAAATATTTTTGTTCCAAGGATCAAAGCAATTTAAAATGTCTTCTGTTTGGTTTGGAAGTTTCTTTAGTTCATATTGAATGATAAGCTCTTCCCCTCTGAGCGCCACAAAAACACGATCCTTGAGCAGTAGTTCTGCAAAGGAATGTAGAAAGCTTAAAAAGGACACCAAAACTTAGTGTCAAATGTAATCCACAAATAACTGGTAGGAAGTCTTACCTGGGACCTCAAATCCAGAAAGGTGTAAAAATAATGTTGAGAAAAACAAAAAGAAAAAATGCCAAAATTTGTGAGTTTTTGTCTCACGACCCATAGCGTTTTCTTTATGGCTACTGTTTAACTTGTTAGGTTTCCTCTTTTTGACAAAGATACTTCCTTAAAATGTCACTTTTGTCTGACAAAAGCATGACCTATAGCTTGGGTAATAATAAGAATTTAGAGAACTAACAAGTAGCTAACAAAAACACACAATGTCAAAACTTAGAAACCGGCTCTGCTTGGCCCATAATAGAAACATAACTTCAGATAATTTGGATGTACTCAACAAGTTTGGTATCTGGTAAAAAAGAGGGTCAATGCTGCCCAAACCATATCAAGGGCAGCGAAAATGACAGAGAATATTTATTTTCTACCTGGAAAATCAGATGCAGGATTTAGGAACTGGGAAGAAAAAGGTCTTAAATTATGTGTTATATAATAAGTCCCTTAAACAATTAGAAGATGAATATGGTTTGTTTTCACAAGAATAAAGATATTTACAACTGAGAAGTTATTTAATGTTACATATAGAGTGGACAGAACTTAAGGAGCAACAAAAGTCTCTTCAAGCCTTCTTTATTAGGGTTATTGAAAAGAGAAAAAGTGTCAAAGTTGTGTCAAAAGTATAAAAGCGCTTGCAGTCAGGGGGGCATTAGAAATTAATATTATTATTGAGGATAAATCATGGAAACTGGATGGACATACGATAACCAATAGTCCAATCTGGAAAGAATTTTATTGTACATGAATCAATAGGTATTTCAAAACAACATTAATTGTTTCTAAATTTGACAAAAGCAAAACAAATTTATGTTGGAGAAACACAGATTAGTGACCACACAGACATGTTTTGGGATTGTCCTAAACTAAAGTCATATTGGGAGGGAATTCAGAATCAACTATTCACTATTCTACATGTGATGTTACCATTAGACCTTGGAGTGCTAACCACAAATTAACAAGTAAAGAAGAACTAGTACATTTACTGAAAATTGTTTTATTGGGGCTAGAAAGATGATAACATTATCTGGACTTAAACCACTTCCCAATCTCCATCAATGACAGGAAACACGTAGGAAGAGCTAAACTACATTTAACCACTGATTTATTTAAGAAGAGTTGGGCTCCTCTGATGAACCACCTCAGTTTGACAATGTGATCCATTTCAACACACATTTATTTTGTCCTCTGCAAAGGTATATAACAGGCCGACTAACTTTGATATCAAATAATTGTTTCCCGAGCTGTTTAAATGGTCACTGTATTTTTCTTGTGTGTGTGTTTTTTTTTTTTTTTTTTTTTTGTACCTTCCCATATGAAGCTAATTTTGTAAGAAATATCAGATATGTATTTGTACATTGAGTTGCAGTGCTGGCTTTCCTCCACAGTGTGACAGTGGAAAAGTATTGAGCCATGAAGTAAGCATTGTCACATGATTAAAAACCAGCAGAAAGACGCAAAGGTTCGAGCCCAAAGAGAGGAAAGAGGAAACGGAGAAAGTATGGACCGGGTAAGGCAGGAATTCAGCTGAAAGTGACAAGCTGCCTGGTGTTAATGCGTTCCAGATGTCCATGAGGCAACTTCTCCTTCACTGCAGGGACTTCACTCTCTCTGTTTAAGAGATCTTAAAGGTTAAAATGCAGTGGTTTGTATATTTAACCCCATTTGTCTTTCCATTTTATTTCTCTCTTTACACCTTTTCTCCACCATCTTTGCTTTGCATTACTTTCTTCTTCTATGTTTTCACTCCTGCTGAACTGGTGGCCAACACTGACCTCAGCTGCAGAAAGAGAAGACACAGCTGGAAAAACATCTGCATGCCAGTCAATGCAGAATAATTCCTTCCACATTCAGCCATCACAGTCTAAACTCGCTTCTCTCGTGATGAAGCTTTATTAACAACAAAAACATTTGCACTTATTGTTAAAAAAACTAAAGTGAGATCCTGCACAGGTATTTTAGTAATAATAATAAATAAAAAACAAACTTAACAAAAGCATTGGCTTCATCAATAGCTGTGTTATTGACCCCAAACATCACATTATTAAATTTAACCAGTCCTATTATAATAGAGGTAAAACAACAATTAAGTTAGATGTATATGTTCACCTGAATGATGATTAAACAAAATGTAAAGGTACAGTAAGCAATTATTTTCCATCTGAAATGAACTGTTACATGTTAGTTTCAGGATTTCAAGGTGAATGTGGAATTCATGACCAAGAAAGTCATTCTTTTATAGTCAAATAGTCTCCTTTCTGTGAGCTGGGACCAGATAAGATGTGGAAACATCCCTCAAATGTAAACAAAGAGTAAAAGGACAATATTTACATGCTGTTTGTACTTGTAAAAAAGTCAAGAAAATCAGTGAAAAGGGCAGAGCAGAGAAGCAGATGCTATAAATCTCGTTCCAGTACTTTACTGTAGAAACCTGATCCTGCAGCTGTGCAGAACTTCAGCCAATGACCTTCCATATACCTGTCTGTTTCATAAGGGGGGGCGAGATGAGAGATTAATCTTAAAGAAGGCGTGCCACACATCTGGCAGCAGCCAATGTACAAGTTGGAGATAGAAAGTAAGTGTGAGTCTCGCCCCAGATGAAAATATGACAACTCATTAATGACTTTCAAGTGACCACAATGGAAGACGGCTAGCCTTCTTTCTCTAATTATTTCACAACAGCTAGCCAAGGGTGGAGGAAGCATCGAAAAAAACTGGAAGAGAAGAAGTAATAAGGTGCAAACAGCGGGGCAGTGACAGTCAAAGCAGAGAAACTCAACAGCACAGCATCTGGGATTCAAACAATATCAGCAAAAGATTTCCTGCTGAGCCCGCCAAGCATCCTCATCAATCAACTTGTGAGTGTTACCGCGTTTGGTCTTTTCTCCAAAACAACTTTCAGTAATTAGGTAAGCCTTCTTCCAAGTCACAGCTAGTTTTGATTTTTTTTTCTGCGTAAAACCAAAATATATCAAACAACCACTTTAGAGTTTTCTAAATCAAAGAGAAAGAATTATGTTGATTCTTCCGTTTTAATGATCTCTTTCAGCTGTCATTTTTACTGGAATATTATCAACTCTAAATTTACATCCTCTGAAAACATTTCTAATACCTTACCTTTGACTCATGGGCTTATTATTGTCTGGTGTGCTTCACGTCATGTGGATGCAATCCTGCTCTTTTGACCTTTTGTCATTTTCTGGGTCGCTTGCCCTGATTATCTCACTTGTTTACGTCAGTCAAATCTAGTCTCACATGGTAAGACTCACATTTGTGTCCTGCGTTTGGCCAAATTGTGACAGTAATGGCACAGCTTTTCAGGTCCACAGTTCAAGCTCTACTCATTATCCTAATCACACAATGAAGAGAAGGAACAAGATAACTGCTTTGAGAAAACATTAAAGTACCTTATTTTGTTTCTTCTTTAAGGGGAGTGTCTTAAAACTTGTAATGGACCCTCCCACACTGTTATTGGTGCTGATGGTGGTTGCCACAGCAACAGGGGCCCGTTCAGGCAGCGAGGAGAATGAGCTGGATTATGGGTACTGGAACTACAGAGAAGGAGGTAAATCATGAGCCTGTGTTTGATCTTGACTGTCTGATGGTTTGTTGAGATGTGGGGCTTGTAAATCTACCTGTGACAAAATGTTTGAAGTTGTGAATTAAAAGAATAATTTATTGCTGATGTTAATAGAATGCAGCAGTTCAATGACGTCAGCATCCTGCAGGGATTACAATATGCTTTTCTAAGTGGCTTGTGATTTTTATGATACTAAAAAGTGATTTATGTTTATCTTTATGTTTTGTTTCAGCTGACAATGTGAACGTGGCCACAGTGCGCAGTGTGACCAGAGTTTTAGACGCCTGGGGAAAACGTATCTTCGGTGAGATCAAGACTTTGTTGCACTCTCAGCCAAGCGCACTTCTGCCAGACTACTCCAGGTACTAGAGCACATATAACAATATACAGTATATCTCACAACATCAGAGTACACACAATTGCAGGTTAGGTGCCATCTTTGCATGGTACAAGTTTCGACCCCTAATGATAACAATGTTTCTTGAGAGGCACTACACTAAGGGGCGGGGCAATGATGAAAAGTCCCATTTCTTTGTAAACTGCTGTAAATGGAGACACTAAAAAAATGACTTCTAGGCTTGTAACTATCTTGTAAATACCTTTACTGTTTTCACACAACTACGATAAGAGTCATATCTGAAGATTTTGAAGCTTTGTTAATTATTTTTATGTGATTATATGTTATTATATAATTAAGTGTTAACGACCAGCCACATTATTAGAAAAAAACCTTTAACAGAGAGTGTACTGAAATATCCTTGACCGTTATGACGTTCACCCGTGCATTGTCCAACAGTATAAAACTGCTGTTCCTCTCTTTGTCCTGCAGGGTGCGCCCTCTGTCCGAGTCTGTCAACGACCTGTTCAGAGAAGTCACCCTGCTGCATCGGCGCATCACTGAGCTCACTCATCGCTTAGCAACCCTGGAACCATTCCTCCGTCACTACGGTTACCGCGCTGAGGGGGAGGAAGAGGCCCTAACGCCGCAGAGCGTGAGGAGGGACAGAGGCAGCACACCCAGGGGCACCAGGGTCCTGAGGAGGAGACGAGTCAAGATCTTCAACAACGGCGGAGTCCGAGTTTTTCAGGAATGAAGGAATGAAGGCCACGTGTAGATATATCTCCTACACAGTAGGTCTTTACAGTAGTAGTAGCCTATAACAATTCTTGTCCTGTTAGTCATTTAGAAATTTTAATAAAAATAAAAACTTTTTTGAATTTTAACACTTTGTATTGCCTATTTTCCAAGTAAATAAAAACACTCACTGAAACACTGAAAATGCATGTTAATATCATAATTAGCCTTAGAAATAAGTTTAAACTAATTTCTAGTTTAAACCAGCAGCCACTAGGTTATCTGTAAATAACAGTAGGCCATTTTTTAATTTTCTTAACTTGGGGCTCACGTGAAGCCTAATGAGACGCATTTTTTCGCTTCCCCACTGGGTGGGATTAAAACATCTTCAGTTTGAATACTGCTGAGTGACTTATCACAACATTAATAAAAATGCACCTGCATCAAGTAAGAAGAGCCACTGCCGAAGAAAGACCTGAGGCAAGACTTATTCTAATGCGTCGCCTGCTAGCCGTATAGTCTACTACAGCGCAGAGCAGGGCTCAGAACTCGGTGAGGAGGATATTAATGTGCAATGAAGTGTAATGTAAAGTTACTTTCACCCAACAATCAAACCGTAAACTGAACATGACCTCTTGAATTTAGAGAAGTTATCAGAGGTAGTCTCAGAGGTAGTCTCAGAGGTCACTCTAAGTTCCTGTCTGGAAAATATGTCTAAAATAATTTAATGTGTAGAGCCTGTGTGTTGGAGTGTAAGTGTGTAGGATACTTACACACTCAACTCAAAATTTCACATCCTCATTGCCTCACTTGTCAGTGACATGTATTGAATACATATATCAAGACACTTTTCCCACCTTATAGAGAGGTCAGACACAGGAGTTATCACCCTCTATATTTCCCAGTTCTTAATACCGTGTATTTCCACCTTTAACATCAATGACAGCTTGAAGTCTTTTGTGGTGGTTGTGGATGAGGCTCTTTATTTTCTCAGATGGTAAAGCGGCCCATTCTTCTTGGCAAAAAGCCTCCAGTTCCTGTAAATTCTTGGGTTGTTTTGCATAAACTGCATGTTTGAGATCTCCCCAGAGTGGCTCAATGATATTGAGGTCAGGAGACTGAGGCCAGTCCAGAACATCAGGAATGATAATCTCATACACAAGTCACAAAAAGAAGGAACAGGTAGCTGCACAAGGCCAAATTGAATTAAAAAAAATTATTGGAAGAAGATTATTACATCTCCAAGTCAGATGAGGTGTTAAAATAATTGAATGCATACAGAGTGAAGTTAAATGACTTAATAACAAGAAAAGCAGCAAATTATTCTCTATTTGCCCAACAGAGGTTTTTTGAATTTGGCAATAAACCAACTAATCTGCTGGCACGGCTAGCAAAAAATGCCTTCACCACATTCTTTATCTCAGCAGTGTGGGCTGATAATGATCCGTGTCATTTGGAAAATAAACACAAAAATAAATGTTTCTATGAGAAACTGAGTTGAGCTGAGTTGAAAGTGATAAATTGAAAGAATCTCAGATTTTAAGCTTGGCAATACTATCAAAAGATCAAGCCAGTTTATTAGAGGGCCCTGTCACTCTGGAGCAATGAAATAGCTGCTTCAATTTCCGACAGTCAGGTAAATCTCCTGGAGCGGACCTGTAGATTTTTTTATTTTTATTTTGAAAAGCAAGATTAAAAAACAAAATTACTCAAAGAATTCAGTACATCTTTAGAACATCCAAAACTCTAAGAATATATGTTGCTAACATAACAGTAATTCCTATAAAAAAGATAAGGAATTATGTTCTTCCTACTTTCCAATCAGCCATCTCGGAATAGACATGAAAATATTGTCTAGAGCACTGGCTAATAGGCTAGAGCAGGTGATGAAAAATATTGTGAGCACAGACCAGACATTTATTAAGGGATGACTGTCTTAATACAATAATAATACTATAATAGACATTTGATTAACATTATTATAGCAATAAACATATCCTCTGCTTTTTTTGTGCAAAAAAAAAAACACTGAAAGAAAATTCACAAATTTTAATAGCTGAATGATTGTATCACATGGAACACAAATTAAAAAAGGATATAGGCTAGCCTTTGCATATTTTTTATTTACATCCCCATTTTCAATATGTCTTGTTAGACCGTTTTTTTATTAGTGCTGTTAGTTCTGTTTCTTCTGCTGTTATTGTCACTTCAGTAAAACTATCACAACATTTCTAGCTAAACTTTAAAATATTAAAGGAAATTATGGAGTGCTAATTATTCAATGATAGCTACAAAAAGGGAAAAAAAAATCCAATAAAATAATTATTAGCTAGACAGAAATAGGAAATGCCTGAATACTTGTGTATTCAGGCCATTACTTCAATAGAATATCAAAATTCCTAAATCTAACCTACAGCCTATTTGTTAACCTAGGCGTAGGTTTACATATAAAACAAATTTGGCTTAGATAGTCTAAATGTAGCCTATTAGAAGTCTGTGCTGCTGCCATAACCAGGTGTGACATTATTACACTGATTCACAGGGGCTTTTGTTTCTGCTCAGTTGAGGGCAGAAACGGCCCAGCAGGGGGTGCCTATTGTCTGCTAACTTCTAACATACACTGTTTGTTTGCTTAGGAGGACCGCGCATGTGCATTGTGTGGGCATAATATTGAAGTTCATGCCTTCATTAAAAGTTTGCCAAGTGTTTCTACAGCAACCAGTTTCTCACCTACAACAAAACCAACACCACGCTCCGTTCACGTATCATGACATAGGCGGCTGTTTGTTTTTTAAATACCATTCCCACTCCTTTAACAATCTGCACGTGCCACTGCATGTCAGCTCCTCTTGATTCCGCTTCAAATAGGTTTCATCCTTTTTCATGATGTAGTCTGTGCATTGCCCCCCGCCCCCTCCCTCTCCTCTCTCTTCCTTACTGCTACATGTGGGCGTTAAGCTCAGGCTGTTCTTTCCATTTTGGTTGTGTATTGTGGATGCATTGTTGCATTCAATCCAGTTTAAGATGCAGTGGGAATACTGTATAAATCTTCTCTCTTTCTACTCGCCCTCCCCTCTCTGTCTGTCTCTGGAAAAAAAGCCAGTTGCTAGGTAACAATTAATTGTCAAGAAGTAGTTACATGTGTTGCAATGCATCCTGAGGTTGTTGGGTTGGAGTGAGGACTAAACAAGTAAGCACTGATTATAAGGTTGTTCCCCACGCCCCAGCTTGCATCTCTAAAAAATATAAAAAGTCTGTCATGGTATCTATAGAGCGCGGGTACATTTTCAGCTTTCTTTAAATAACTCCTGTTGCTGGACAGGGCGTTCAGTGGAGTAAAGAGAGTCTGAGGAGTGAGAGGGAGTTTGGAGGAGCTTTGATCTCTGCTGCTTGGTTTGCATCACTTCTCTCATTTCCATCCATTTCTCATTATGTTTTTTCCCCCACATTTCTTGTTTTTCTCTTTGGTTTGTAAAACACTGGTCCAACATGGTGAATAACATCAATCTCACATAAGAGCCTTGTTTATGAAAAGCGAACAAGGAACAAAAAAAAGATATAATGAAAGGGCAAAAGATAACACTCAGCTGTGTCCATTATCTCTAATAAGACGTAATAGTGTAGCTTATGTATGACGCACTCAGAGAAACAGGACCAGAACAGATCACAAAAGAACAAAAGCAAAGCAAAACAAGTCATGATGATATTTGATCTTTTTTATTAATACTTAACACTTTTATTCCAAAGAGACAGAAGAATAATATTTCTCAGCACTTATTTTCACACTGACTGTGTTTAATCTCTTTTTCAATATTACTAAATATTCAGTCAAATTTGAAATACTCTCTTCACACAAGTAATTTCTCTCCATACAAAAAATGTGAGGGTGAACTAGAGTTTTTGTTGTATGTACATTTTCACAATCTGTACAGCTCAGGGATGGAAATGATCAATCTTCTCTGGCAAAACACAAAAACAGAGCAGCCAAAGAGGAGAAATACAGTTCCTTGTAAAAACAAAACAGAACAAAACAGATAATCTATTGTGCTTTTGTGTTGATTCATGATGTGTTACAGATTTTCATTTGAGAACAACCTTATATCAGGTCAGAAAGCAAATAAATCACACAGAGGAACTTCAATTTATTAAATGTGAGTACATTTGTAGACAAATAAATGATTGCACATATCCTGGCCTTAAGTCGTTACAAAACAAGTTTGCAAGGAAGCTTACCAATCAAAGTCAAATCCCAAATAGATCTATGCTCTAGTGTTTTGTACATTTCTTATCAAAAGTTCATGAGTGTGAAGTATTTACATAGCTTTATAGTACATGTAGCCTACAATAAACAGTTGTCTGGCGCACACTGCCTCTCTTCCAAATGAGCACACACAGAGGTAATCAAGCGTATGTATCCAGGCACATACAACGACAGAAAATGAAACATACCGATATATATTCAGAGGGCAAAAAATAGAAAGTAGATGACATGAAAAAGGCTTCTTCAGTGACTAGGAACCTTATTGAAAGCATTTACATAAATATATCAAGAAAACTAATCTTTGAATAACAATAACAGTAAAAGCACTCTATCCTTATGAAGATCTTAATCAGTTTAGCCATATCTTTTGTAAAACCAAAATGTCAACCTATGAAGTGGCGTCTTCTCTGGCACAAACACACACACCTACAGTACTACATAAATCAGTACCAATGAAACTTATAAAATTCCAAATATTATTAAAAATACCCATTTCAGGGCTAAAAGTTTAAAACAGAAAAAAGGAAATCAAATCTACACATGCAAATCCTCACAACCACTAGATACCCCCAGTATCATACATACTGACTTGTCAACTAAGAGAATATAAGTATATAAGTCTTTTTGTTAACATGGATTTACAAAAAACCCAAAACCAGATCTATTCATTGAAATTGTGCTTGGGCTTAATAATTTGGGTTGATTAAAATCTATTAAACCATGTGTCTGAAAGTAACCATGATGTAGGTGTTAGCATGAGCTAAATAAAAGTAAATCACTTTTTATTTCTCTTTTGGTAATAAAAAGAGACTTTTTATTAAATGTACCACCTGCTTTAGTAATAGACATAAATAATTGTTTCATTCCTCAAAGACCTCAGCAAGTGGAAGAAATATGGCCCCAAAGAGAAAAATACAAGGTTAGAGCACTTAGTGGAAGGATCATTTATGTTATGTGTTCAAATGAGATGGTTAGAGAAATTATTAAGGACTGGAGAATGTTTTTCTGTCATTAAAGCAATTTAAATCAATACATGTAGAAAACAATGTGGCAAATTTGAGTTTGCTGCAGCCCTTTGTTGTATTCCCGTGCTCCTCCTATCAAATGGGACTATCTAATAGATAGGCAGTGCTTATAGCTGTAATCACATAATAATTAACATGTGGTGTGCTCATTTCTGTATCAAAGGTCTGACTGCCTGATAAGAGTCCATTATGTTGTATGTATTTCTTAGTGGGTCATCTGTTCTGTAGCAAAAATGTGTATAGTTTGAGGAGTGATGAAAGTTGGTAGAGCACTTAAGACGGAGTAGGAATGTTGGCACTGTGATGTTACTCCTGTAATCCTACTCATGAATGACATGTTCTCTGTAAAAAAAATAACAAGAGACCCAATGCCACTGTGTGGAAAAATATTTTCTTGTAAAATTGAACCCTCAATATAAACTTGAGTTGAATTTTAATGCTCTAATTAAATGGCTAATCGTAAGCAGGTGGATAGTCAACCAACAGAAGATATTGATATTCATGTCTGAAAAATATCATTATTAATCCTTTAAGGCACATCAAGCTCAAAATGCGGAACCCAGTTGGGACTGCCTGACTGAACACAAAAGGAAAAGAGCAAATCAGTATGATGATGTTGCTTTTGTTGAAAAAAAATGCCATCTGTGTAAGTGCACAAGTACATAAAATGTACCCAGGAAGCCATGCCTTTCACATCACACGTCACAGCACTCAAAAATGAGAAAAGTAAAAAAAATATAAACATGGAGGAAGAATTAATAGCAAAGAAGAGTCCAGATAACAGGAGCCTATAAATAGCCATTATGGATTGTATTTCCACTTGACATCCGTTCTACTGGTCTCCTGCAAAATTGGTCTACTAAGAAATAAATTACATTATACAAATATGTAACATGAACTATTAAATGATCAAAATTGAAAAAAGCAATTCAAAACAATCATCAATAAACACTGCAATAATATTCAGTAATATTAACATTATCACTACATTTATTATTAGTTTACCCTGTTAATACAACAGAAATGCTGATTTCTCATTTGTGATTGTATTTCCGTAGCTAAACAAAATATTTGTTTTGGTGTCGGGACTGCGGGAGGGAGGGAAAGACAACAAGCATGTAAAGAGAAAGTGGAGATTTAATTTCACTGTTTTCTCCTCCCTCTGTCCTTCCTACGAGCATCAGAGCAGCACCAGAATCCTCCCTTCTCATTAAAAGGTTGTCTCTCGCAGGACTTCACTTCAGTGGCCTCTGTGGAATGTCCAAATACAGCCATTTAGTAGAGAAAGAACAATATAGACCACAGTATTGTGTCTCCTCATTCTCTTCACACAGAGCAGTCATCAGCTCGAGCTGCTCCTCCTTTGCCCTGTCTGTTTCTTTGTTTTCCCCAATTACTTCACCCATTGTGTTGGCCTTCACACGTCTGACTCAATGCTGGACAGCTTTTCATATACATGTCCGTTGCTGGCCCCGTTGAAGGATCTATGCCCCGGCCCCAAACCTAACGTGTCCCTGCCTGCAGGCAGAAGCTTGTTGGCCCCGTGGTGGTTGCTCATGGGGCCACCCACCCCACCCAGACACAGCTCTTTGGGGTATCTAGGGGCCATATTGGACATCACCCCTGCTGTGGCTGATACAGGCAAATAGGAAGTAGCACCCATTGAGCCTCTGAAGTCCCCTCCTCCTCGGTTGTTGTTGAGTAGCTGCTGCTGCTGCTGTTGCTGCGTCTGTGGCTTTTTCATGTAGTACGGTTTGGCACCGTGTAATAGACACTGGTCATCGCCGAACGTTGGGATGAAAGGGTTCTGGTTCACCTTATCTGGGTAGAGAGATTTAGACAAGGAGTAAGTCCCGGCCCCTCTGCCGCCACCACCACCACAGCCCCCACCTCCCATCATTGCCCTATCTCTGTCCCTCAAGTCTCTTTCTCCAACAGAGCGCCGATGCAACCCACCTTCACTTCCACGGAATAAACTGAACGAGGACCCCGCTTTAGCCCTATCTCCGCCGATTCCTCCAAACATAGGAGAGTCCCTGTCACCTGAATACCTCTCAAACATGTGAGCATACGGACTGGGGCCTTCCATGAAACGATCTTTGTCTTTTAAACTTACACTACGAGGTTGGGGATACTGTTCCCCAATGCCCCCACCAGCTCCTCCCATATGACCTGCCCCCTCCCTTTGCAGGTCCACAAATGTGTCATAGGAGTGCTGCCTCCTGAGGACTCTCCCGCCTGGTCCTAGCTTCCGGCGCTGTGCCTGTGCCTGAGTTTGTGTTTGGCTTGCTCCTACACTACTCTTCACCCCTGGGAACACCATGTTATTATCCTCACTGATGTTATAAAGGTTACTTGGCTGCATCTTACAGGAATCGCAACGCTTGCAAGAAGCGGAGCTGGGGCGACTGCTGCTGCCCCCAACACCACTAGCTGGACACGTGCCTCCTCCACCATGATGACAGACGCTGTGGCAGTTACGACACTCCCAGTCACCCCCTGCTATACCTCCTCCTCCTATCCCGGAAACCCCCTTTTCCCAACAGCTGTGGGCCTGCTGTCCTGCCGACACGGTGTTAAGCCCTATACACTCGGGCTTCTTGACTTTACCTTTGAGGAAGTCCTCTACTGGCACTAAGCTCTTACAGACACCACCACCACTAGCACTGCCCACACCGCTTCCTCCACTTCCTCCCTCCTGTTCCCACTTGGCCTTGCCCTCCTTGGAGCGGAATTGCTCCCCATAGAACTCTCTCAGGTTCTCTTTGTCTTTCCGGAATAAGTAAGGAGAAGAATTACCCCCTCCAACTCCCCTTTTCCGCTCCAGGGGAGGGGAGACCGCGCGGCGTGCCAGGGATCCATGGGGGAAGTGGTGGTGGACGGTGTGGTGGTGGGGCCTCCTTCTGAAGCCGCTCAGCTCTACCTCGTCTTGCTCCCGTCTGCATTTGGCCGAGGCTGGCCTCTTTTTCAGGCTGTCCCTGTACTGCTTACGTCGCTTGTTGTTGCCTTCCAGGTTACCATAGGTGACAGTGTGCGTGGAGATATCCGAGACGTCAGACCGAACGTTCCCATCATCGCCCCCCGAGCCTCCCCCACCTCCACCACAGTATCTCTCTTGACCCCCAATGAGCCCCGTGCTGGATGCTCCTCCTTTGAAAGAAAACCTGCCGTACACATTGCCACCTTTGAACCCACCCTGGCTGGAATCCGCAGGGGTGTGTCCAGCGATCAAGTCAAATTTATTGGTGTTCCTGTGAGTCATGGACGGGCGGGGCTGGGTGGTAAAGATGGGTGCTACCCCTCCCCCTAAACTGTCACAATCGAACGTACCCCCCTCCAACGAGCTTGCACTGCCCAGACTACGTGGCCTATTGGGCGGGGGGGCGGACATACCCAGAGCTGAGGCCGGGTGGTGGTGCCGGTAATGGTCCTGGTACAGGTTGCTGTCTTTCAGGGGCAAGTTGCCAAAAGTCCTCTCCACCTCACCGACGTAGTCACTGAACATGTTGTCCTCGGCCATATAGGGAGGTGCTGGCTTGCAGTCTATGGGATGGCCCACAAGGCTACGCCGGTGCTCCTGGATGTCATAAATAGCGGACTCTCGGCCGCTGTGGCTGTACTCCAGGGCGGCGTGCGGAGAGCCGTTAATACCTGGCACAGCAGTCATATCCTTGGCAGTGCGGATCAAGCGTAAGATGTTGGAGTGGGTGTTGTTCATGTTCTTCTTCATAGTGGACGAGGGGGAGTCTACAGTTGACTTGTTTTCCTCAATTTGAACACCGTGGATGCAGCTGTAGATTCCCTGGAGTGACCAAATAAGAGGGGAATAGGAAGACAGACAAGGAGAAAGAGAATGTGAGACAGGTCAAGGAAGAAGATGAGGTTGTCCGGTATAAGGCTCAGTGTGAACGGTAAAATGGGGATGGTGTAGAGGACACAGTCAACACCAGAAGGATTTAATGTGAGAGAAGGCAGGCCAAACATCCGACACATAAACAGACAGACAGAGAGACAGGAAGCAAACAGAGACAGACAGAGGCAGAGAGAGGTTAATAGATTGCCATGTTCTCCCTGACCACCCACTTGTTTACACATTATTAGACAGTAATAGGGGCTGAGTTCATAAATGCCTTTTCTCAGGGGACAGTTGAAGACCCTTACAGCACCCACTCAGCACTGCACCTCAGGCGGCAGCAGCTAAAGGAAGGAGTGAGGGATCAAAGCCCTTATAGAAAACAGCAAGCTCAATCAATCGCTTTAATCAATATCATTGACCCTGGTTGGCCTTGTTTTATTTCCTCACCACAATAGTTTTACTTTATAAAAACACAGTTGGGGAAATGAATCCATACTTTAAAGCTTGTACTCTTTAGCGTTGAAATCACTTGTTTTGTAGGTTGCCTCCTATAGTCAAGATTTTGCGTAAAATTGAACATTAAAAAGGCGGTGTACAAATGAATGGTCAGAAAGGTCAAAGACATGCTACCCACTAGTCAGTGTGCAGCCCTACATTCTTCAAAGGCGTCATCATGTCAGAAATGATTTGTGTCTGTCTCTTAGTCACTTTCACATCACAAAGCTACATTAAAGACATTGAATTGTCAACCCTCTTTTCTATTATGGCAATATTCTTTCTTTGTGTGTGCTTTATCTTCTTTTCTGGGTGCTGCAGTGAGAAGAAGCCACTCCAATGGAAATGTCTGTCTTTATCTTTCTATATCTATACCTACAGCCAGCTGCAAAGGTAATAGGAAAAAGTCTACCATCTCACTATTGTCTCTATTCTTTTCTGCCACCAGTTAGATTTTTTTTTTTGTCATCTCTCAGGCCTTATCTCTTTTCTCTATCTTGTTGCCTCTTTGTAAAAGCATCACTTGTCCATCTATAAACCTATAGGTTTAAAAAAAAAAGCATTGTATTGTTGTTGTTTTGCTTTTTTCTGACAGATGTTCTGTCATACTGTATCAAAAACAAAGTAACTGTGTTTGTAAGGTCATGTCTAAACAATTCTGATATACAGCTCTGGAAAAAAATTAAGAAACCACTGCAAAATTATCAGTTTCTCTGGTTTTACTATTTATAGATATGTGTTTGGGAAAAATAACATTTTTGTTTTTTGTTTTTTTGTTTTTTCTATAAATTACTAACAACATTTTTCCCAAATTCCAAATAAAAATATTGTAATTTAGAGCAGCAGGAGGATAGTGATGACCACAGAAGTGTTTTTTTTATACTTTTCCTTATTAATGAAGATTTGGTTCAGATGAGCACCTAATCCGCCCCTCATTCAGTAGAATGAGGTGTGTGTGTTGGGATTCAACAGACATGAATGAAATGGTTTCCACACTTGTAGAGATGCTGATTCAATTTACCCTCTACAGGCGCCATTTTACGGATGTCCTCTGTTTTCATTAGAAAATCCAAACCGACAAGTTTGGAAGAAAAAAACATGTATTCTGAAATGATAGGGTAATTTTGGTGTATTTTATACAAATACGACTCAGCTAGTGTTCAGTGTAATGGCCTGTTTCTGCTCCCTCTGTTTGAGTGCCGTCAATGTCCCAGGACAGGAAAGTTACTTTGGAGGTTTCTGATCAGCGAAGGGTGTTGGTGAGATAAGTATGATTCTACCAAACTCAAGTTTAAAAACATTCAAAATAATTTTAAGAATATATATTTTTGTCAAATGTTATGTAGCACTACTTTAAAGTAAAATTTAAACTATGTTCTTGAACAAATGGTTTAAAAATCATGTGAAAAACCTGTAACATTATTTAGTATATTTTAGATCTGAGAAGACATAAAGTAATGTTCTTTACTTCTTCTAAAAAGTTATATTTTTTGTTTTAATAAATTACACAGTTATTACAAGTTATCAACAACCTGCGTCAATAACACTGAAACCCTTTTGAGTGGAGATATAACTGCTGTAATGACCTTTGGATCACTCAAATATTACATTTATTCGCTTCAATTTCAGGGAGTGTCCTGTTTCTATGTTTAAATCATACCTTGGCCCAAAAGGTCAGTCAGGTGAATCATCCTATTACCCTCACTGACTCAGTACACTTCAACCACAGCCAAGGGTTTTAAAAGAACGGCTAGTGTTATTGTTCTGTCAGGAGGACAGAGGTCACTTCTAAAATAAAGCAAAAGTGCACTCACTCTGCTAATGGAATAGGTGAATCCAGGCTTTCCAGAGCACACGCCCATAAAGCAGAAACGCAGTTGCCAGTAGAATAAATGTTCACAGATGAAGGTGATGAGTGACAGAACCATGGCAGCCCCAAGCATGTAGAAGACACCGGCCATGTTGTCCACGTCCAGCTGACTGCTCATCACCTCGTTCTTCTCATTGTGGCAGATCCCCGTGAGCCACAGGGCTTCCAACTCCTCCATCTCACCTGGAGCAGTGAACAAAAACACACAGAGGTTACTGAGAGCTTAGTGAGTCTGAATCTTTAGCTAAGGTTGCCCCCAGGTATTTGAGAGTAAGTGTACAAAAACAAAGATGGGGGGGCAAAAACATCTCAGGTCTCATATACATGCCACCAATGTCAAGTTGCATCATAGTGACTAATCCACCCACCCTCCCTCCCCCTGGGGATCATAGTTATTAAAGCTTGCTTATGTAAAGCTAACCCCTTCCTTGTTGCGGGGGAAATACAGTGCCCACTGGGATTTGACAGTCCTTAAGGAGGAAGTTAGCATGGTCATGTGACAAATTTGTGTCTCCCTGAGTTTGAGTTCCTGGGGGATTGCTTAAGGGGGAGGACATGTCCAAAGAAATTTGTCTGATTTGCACCAATGCTTTGTATGTGACTGAGTCGCCCCACGCAACACTGCTCATGCAGATATGGTTGAGTGTTCCTCCCAGACAACAGACACTCATTTTCACTTACAGTGATGTATTTTAAAAAGACAACTGTCAACAGACTTAAACCAAAAATATCTGAGTTAACTTAATTTTTCAGAATATACAGTATGAACAGTATCAGTCATAGACATGTACAGCATATATCTAAAAGCAAAAAAATGGAGCGTTTAGTGTAGTAATTTTAATCTGAGTTAGAATTTTTAAAATGCCCATGCATTAGGTTATAGCTAACCCTCTTCCTCTGCAAATGAATTACTTTTTCTATATGGTCTAATTGCTTGTGACAAATATTAATAAAAATCTCACTGTATGATGTGTTATGAAGTACTATGACACATAATGTACATTAATACAGATAATTGCAACTGACAAATTTGTGCAGAAATGTCATCTGGTGGCTGGGGCTTAAGTATGTGACATGTCTTATACACATCCTGCACAGACAGCAGAGTGCACGTCAGTCTAGAGGCTTCCAGTAGTGCATGTCAGTGGGTCGACTCTTGTGACCACATATCTGATACCAGGTAAGTGTTTGCTTAACACTGACTATTTGAACATGGCACACAGATGCAAAATGATAACAGATGGAAGGCCATCATGCAATTATCTGTTTGTTAGTCACTGTGCTATGCATATGATCTGGCAGGTAGCAGTATCAGGCAGAATTTCCAATCCATTACCAATACTGATTAGTAATCAATATTTTCTTGTCATAACATTTTAAAGTTTACAAAACCTGCAGCTAAGCAGCAGAATAATTGTTAAAACTTAAAACACAAAACAGGTGCTAAGGATTTACTGCTTAGTCAGAAATCCTCATTTTATAACTTGCAACTTGTTTGTAGTCTTTTATCATATAGTTACAGTACTTAAGAGTTTGAATCTCTGCACTCCTAAGAAGAAGACAGGTGTGTTGGAGGAGATACCACAGAAGAAAACAAGAAAAGACTGCATACTGTCTCCAAATATGTATTTTAACAACATTTTGTCAGTTCATCAGGCTTTAATATCAGAAAAAAACTCAAAAAGTGTCACAAAAGCCTCTAAATTATAGGCCAAGGGGTTCCATATTTAATTCCCTAGTTATATTTAGTCAATTTTTAAGTAGCTTGTGCTGGATATTGAGCCTGAAATGGATCGTTGCTCTTTTGGTGACAACAGGCACTCCACTGATTTCTTTCGGTCACTAGCCAAAACCCAAATAAGCAGCTGTGGCCAAAACATGATTCAACCAACAAAACAGCTTTGTATCTTTGTAATATTTATGGTGTTCAAGTGAGCCAAACTATTAGCACTATAAATAAATTACAGCTGACAGCTTTTTATTTTTTTCAGAAAAAGTGTAAAGACAGCTACAAACCCGGACAATTTGAATGTATAAGACCAGAAAGTCGATGAGGTTTCACTGTTGAATTCTAAAGTCAATTGTCTCAGTTCAGATGTCTGCAGGCATGGGCTGTTAAAAATGTGGGACACTAAAGAAATGTGTCAGCCGTGACCAACAGCTCGACAATCTCCACAGGCTTTGGCTTTTTAAGACTAATCTTATCCACATCTATCTATCTTCCCTTTAGGTCAATATCTACCTGTCTCTGCCAAAATAGCGTTCATGATCTGTTTCCTTTGAGGTGCCAAATAAACACAGTCTGCCACAGCAGCTGCAGGTTTTTGGGACCTTTCTGTCTATTACAGGCTGCACAAAAAAAATCCACGTATATATATTCTCCAACTGCTCACTATCCCATAATGTATGTGACTGGCTTTGACAGATGAGATAAGGACTGTTAGAAAGAGAAGTATTGTAAAATTGCTAAATTCAAATATTCAGATTGAACTCTTTACCATCTCCAAACAGCATGAGGATAGCCAGATCCACAGCTCGCTTCCATCCTGAGTCTTTCTGGATGGCAATGCCATAGCCCGTAGAGGCAAACACCTTGCCACTCCCGATGGTGACCAGCTTACAGCCTTCATCTCTGCCAGCCATGTAGTTTAGCACTGCTGCATCATAGATGAAAGCATCCAGTTTGCTACAGACCATAGAAGAAGAAAACAAAAAACAAAATAATGTAAACGTGTAATACGGTTATAGTTTATCATTATTAGATTGCTAAAAAAAAAAAAAAAAAAAGACATTAGAAATAGCTTATAGTCAGTGAGACAACTAAAAATATATGGGACATAGTCTACATAGGCATTTGAAAAGAAAGAGCACCGCAGTTTTTCAGTCTGCACTAATCTATGCAAGGTTTTCTGAAGTAATTTTTTCCATGCCACTTTGCCGAAGACCACCTTCTGTAATGCCATGACATATTTTTTTAAGGAAATAAAACATTAATTCAATTCAATTCAGTTCACATAAAACATTACACAAATGTAATTACCCAGTTTATTGTTAAATCTTCTTCTGGGGCTGTGTAATAAATTGAAATAGATTTTCTTCATTTTCAATGATATAAAAAATAGCCATATGTAGAAATATTTTTTTATGAAAGAAACGTGGGGTTTTACCCTTGTGCTCTAGTGTACACAGTGTTGTGGCTAATGCTGCTACTGGTGCCAGAGCACGTCCACTAGACCTGGCCTATGGAAACATGGGGAGCTAAAAACAAAAAGCTTCCAAACTGTTTTATTACAAAGAAATGTAATATTTTAATAAAAGGTACATTTGAAGTACCCTTTTAGATCAGTAGCAAAAGAAAAAAAATATTTAAGTGATTAATAAAATAGTAAATTTGTCTCAAAAAGAAAAAGACTTTACTTTTTAGACATATGGCCCAGGCCTATCCTCTCCTTAACCTTCCATTTCTGCAGCTAACCACAGTCACAGACCAGCTCACTTGTATTTAGTTTTGGAGGGTGAAGTGACAACCATTCAGTGCAAACCTTCATCATATACCAAAAGGATGTAATTGGCGAGCATTGGTACATCTTCAGCAGAGTGGCAGAGATGGCAGATGCACTGAGTAAAGAGGAAAGTAAGGTATTAGCTAGATTTCGAATTTCACCGCAAACCACAGGCTGTGCTGCTATTCTGGGGCCAGTGGCAGGCAGATACACAGCTCGACTTGCTGCCCACCCACATTGCCCACAATGCTCTGTCTTCGTCTGTCTCCTGCTCTTATTCCTTCATCATCTTTTCACTCTGTTGCATCAGGACAGTACCTCACAGCTCCATAGCACTATCTCTTTTTTTCCCCTGCTGATCCTTTCATCTTCCTCATCCCTTCTATCCCCATCTGTTTCTCTAGCTGTCTCTTTCCTCACCCGGTCTTCAGACTATACAGAGCCTCGTCTACATTCTTCTGGTGGAAGCTGGTCATGTAGGTATGCATGTCCCGGTAGTTGTTGCGGATGTTGCGCTCCGTACTCCCGTTGGGTACTGTCCCAAAGCGGAATGGCGGAGAAAATTCGTTGGGCTTCTGGAACTGTAGAGTAAGGGATCCAGAAAAGTAAGAGCAGAGAAAATTGCAGAGGAGCACTTGTTAGCATTAAAAAAGGCACTGAGCTGCATCAAATAGACTTTAATGCACTGTTAAGCAGAACCACAAGGCTGTGCTTTTGGAAGCGCAAAATAAAATAAATGCTCCTAATGGACAGGCAAACATGAAATGCAAGTAAAGGACACATTTACTATGACTGAACAATGAAACGAGGATCAAGCACAACATAAACATGCATAATACACTTTACATGGAGCTTTTTATACTTTAACTTTGAGTCATTAATGATAAAACAATTATATTTGTAATCTATTATTTGGTTAAAAAAAAGAAAAACGATACATTTAATCTGTTATAAAAAATTTTTTTATTGTTTCTTCACTCAATCAATAAAATGTTGTAATAGATCAGTAAATTTGTCCACATTTGGTCTAACATTTAACACACACACTGCTCCTCCACCCCACAACCCTCACATTTTCATGAGTTCACACCTTTTTGTCTGACAGGCCCGACACCTGGTCCACATACTCTTCCTGGATCATAAAAGCAGCCAGGTTGGCAGTGTAGGAGGCCAGGAAGATGACAGCGAAGAAGGCCCACACCGACACCATGATCTTACTGGTGGTACCTTTGGGATTTTGTACTGGAACGGAGTTGTTAAAGACCAGACCCCAAAGCAGCCAGATGGCTTTACCGATGGTGAAGGAGGGGCCGCCGGGCTCTGAAAGACAGTAACAGAGGAAGGAGGTATTATGAAAAAAAAAAGATAACAAGAGGAAAAGAAAACAATTTTACACAGGTAATATTTCATTTTATTTGCATTTATCCACGACAGCTGCAGTGGAAGGCACTGACAGATGGAAGTGCAGATTTACTCCCATCCTTTAGTTTGTCGTTACATGTGCTGAATGGTCCACATCTGCTCTACCAGCCACCGCTGTGACAACCCACTGTTACGGACTAACTCTGCTCCACCTACTTCAATGGCTGTATGACAAGGTAGTGCATTGGAAACACTACCTACTGGAGCGCTGTGGCATCTGAGAACTAGAGCGCTTTGGTGGGGAAGGGGGTAGATGGGCATGCAGCAGGCTACAATTATGCTACAGCTGGAGCAGTGCTATAGGACGACAGCCTTACATAACCCAGTGATTAAACCACACACATTACAAACAGGCATTTGTATAACAAGGACTGTGTTTTTTACAACAGAAAATAAAAAAATGACTACTCTCATTTCCCTCAGGACTTAGATAAGAAAACGTCGGGGAGTGGCAGCATAACACTGTTTATCTTGAGTGGCTGCTGTTATGGCAGGTTAATGCAATCCTCAATGTCAAACAGAGGTGGGTCTGTAAAGCCTGGAAAAAAAATAGTTTGAATCTGAACTATTGATTTTCATGGGCAAATTGATTTGAACAGGCCGCTGGAACTGTATTTCACTCAACATCTACTCTTCAAGAGACAAACATGTTTTGAATGTTTGATGAGCCACGTGTTAGAGCTCTTTTATAAACCCACATGTGCAGAGGGATAGATGACAAAATGACAACGCAAATATCAAGAACAGTGGGAACATTTGAACACCCGAAGGTGCTAAGAATAGTTCAGATCACTTATCTGCTTTTTGTCAATGATCCCTTTCATTAGTGCCAGAGCCTAAGTGATTGACGATGAAGATAAACACTCCACAGAGCAGAAAATCACAGCAGTTCAAGTCACACTCATTCTCAAGAAAGATTTGGTTCCATTAAGGTTAAATATATATATATAAGGTAAAAAATGTTTAAAGTCTATTGCGTGTAGTTATTCTGAACTATCATGGTTTATGTGGCATGGCCTAACTTAGTTTGGGTGAGTGTATGTTCATTTCAGAAGTGTTGGTGTACTCCTCTCACCTCGCCCATCTGCCAGACAGCGATTGTAACCCACAGGGCTGAAGTACTCAAACACAAACACCGCCACAGCAGACACGATGAGCAACATCACAAACATCATCACCCAGACATCCGCGCTGAAAGGTTCTACGACACAGAAAGAGGAGGAAGAAGAAGAGTATCAACAACATTATCTGTATTCAGCTTATATGGATACCAACAATCACATAAACTTTAATTAAATTTATTTTTGTGTTTAATGCATCTATAAAGAAAGAAATACAGATGCACAACATCCAGTGTACATTTTTTGCAGAAGTTAAAACCTAGAACTGACCTCATTCTTTAATATAACTAATTAGTGGTGCAACGGATTACAAAACTCACGGTTCAAAACGCATTACGTTTTTTGAGTCACAGATTGGATAATTTTTTGGATCAGCAAAAAAAAAGGGGAGAATCTTCTTGCATTATAGGCAGAGACATATTGAACAAGATCTGTTTCCTGAAAATGACTTGATTTGAACCCTTTTCTAGGCCTTTGAAAAGCAGTCTTATCAATAGTGTCTGTTATAATGTATATGCTGAATTATGAGAGAATTATGCTGTGACTGATGATGAAACTACTCCCAGACAAATTCTGAGAGAAACTGCTCAGTTTATTGATAAAAACTAACAAACAAGATATTACAGATTTATATTGTGCTGCAATTTAATGCATCTCATGGGCTTCTGTGCAATGCAACGTAAATGCGCATATTTTCTACACGCGTCTGATGTTTCCCCAAACTATGGCTAGAACTTGTCATACACACGTAATTTAAATGGTGCAAGAGGCTTTTTTTAAGTTTTTCCGCTCTTCCACTAGCCAATGTTGCTGTTAACTGAACAAATGTTTGCTTGAATCTTTAACTCTGCAATTGTTAAAAAAAATGTATTACAATAAATCATAAGAAAGTATAATCTGTGGGTCATGTGTGTGCCGAGCCATGGGATTTGTTACGCCCCAATACATAATCATTATATACACTTTTCTTGTCCAGTAGACATAATTGTGAGAGTTTACATGTGGGCTGCTCAGCGCCCAAAAGCACCAGGGGGTTTTGGTTCTTACCTAGAAATGCTGAAGGGGAGACGGTTCCGTTGCTTCGGGAAACCATCACGCTGATCCCCGTCTCAATGAACGGCACAGAGAAATCGATGACCTCCGACCTCTCCTCGTTAATGGTGAGTGAACCCACCGCCATGTGCGCATTCTTCAGCACCACCTGACAAAAACATAAGAGGAAGTGTGAGCACTTGTGAGCATTTTTCTGAAAAAGAGGCTAAAAAGGCAAAGTAATATTTCTGCAGTATGTTTTCTTTACAAGACAATAACAATGCCATGTTTTAACACAAGATAAGTCTGAGGAAATGGGATCATTACTACTCCAGGTCACTAGCCTGCCTCTTTTTTGAGTGTTTTCAGGAATATTTAGCCTTAAGCTTCAAAAATCTCAGCCCATGAATAAAAACGGAGCATCAAGGACTGTGTTAATAAGGGCTATGTATGCCAGAGTGAGCAGAAGTCTCACGCACTGATTTGTTCTCTGTTGGTCACACTTACTCACTCACTGTTGTTTGTCTTTTTCTCTGTCTGTCTGATTCTTTTTTCTGCATTCTCTGTCCTGCTTTCCCCTGCACAAATGAATCCATTAGCTGCGTGCCTAAGCATTTAAGGATGTAGACTAATATCCACATATTCACTCTGGACTGCACGCATGCATAGCCCTGCCACCTACACTTTACACTACATTCAGTGAAAAAAGACATCACATGCATTTGAAACACCCACATGTTGCTAATGTCTAATATACACAGGACAGAAGGAGCTGTAAGCAGTACAGAGGTGTTTCCTATCCATGATTATAGCCCACACTGTCCTCGTCCAGAGGTTTGGCAGAGCTGATCACAGCTCACCCTGAGGACAGGCTGGGGAGAGCCAAGGCTCCACAACATGACAAATACAGTGAGGAACGCGCTCACAATATAATTATCCTCATCACAAATCCCCAAGGAAGCTCTGTATTCACATTTATTAGTATAAGATTACATGCTTATCAACTTGTTAATTAATATTTAAATTCTACAATTTAATCAGTGAACTATTTTGACATTGTGTTGAGAATAAAAGGAATGAAAAAGGAAAATGAAATAACAGGGGAAAAAAACAGAATAGTAGGCAAAATTAATTTGATGTGATCTCAAAGAAAATGTTATGGTGTCCATAATGCATGCAGGAGAAAACATTACATGCCAATCCTGAAATGCGTCAATCACAACATCAGAAAAAAAAATTATAAATAGCCCTTTACAAAAACTAACATTAAAATACAAGGAGAGAGAAACATACTCCAAGTATTGTAAAAAAATAAATAAATATTGGGCTGTGTAAGAATGTTTAGTGAATGTATTTGGTGATGGTCAGAGAGTCCTGAGGCGCGGAATGGCTGCCACATCTCTGTCAGTCTGCCCCAGGGCAGCTGTGGATACAGGTGTAGCTTACCACCACCAGTGTGTGACTGTGGAGTGAAATGAATAATGGAAATGTAAAGCGTCTTTGCGGACCCTGAAAAGTGCTATATAAAATCTGTCATAATAATGTTTTCCCTATTTAATTTAAAAAATAAGAATTAAAGAATGACTATTCTTTGAACTTCTTTTCAGATTCTGCAGTTAGCATTGACCGCAATTTGCTTGGTCTACCATTTTTTAAAAATGTGCAGACAGGGCTCAAGTTGGGATCAGGAAACCAGGAAAAATGTATCTCTGCAGAGCAGACACGTTACTGCTGCCAACATTTGTGAACATTCCTTCACCAAACTCTCAGGAGCACAAGTATTTTGGCTGCTAGTGTGTAAATAAAAGTGTGAAGAGCAATGTCCGTACCTCTCCAACCATGCCATTCCACGTTCCATTTATTTTCTTGCCATGTTTGCCATTGGTGACTAGGTACAGGTCGTACGTGAACTTGACGTTCTTGGCAATCTTTTTAAGGATGTCGATACAGAAACCCTTGCAGCAGCGCTTGATGTAAATCCCTGAATCTCCCGTTTGATTGCTGGTATATGGTACAGGGATAGAGTGGGATGGTAAAAAAGAGGAGAAAAGGACACCAGTTATTTATAACAAGAAAGAAAATGCAACTGGGAGTTAATAACCACAGCATAAAGCAGAAAAAAGAATATGCTCATATATTGTGTGGAGATCTAACCTGGCATACAAAATGACAAATAGTTTTTGAAATATTTAAAAAAGCAGGAGTTTTTTTTTACCCACACAAATAAAAAAGCATACATTTCTTCAAAAATAATACACAGCAAAATATGATTAATCAATGTTGTTTCACAAAAGTGTGAAAGAACTGTTCCATTAATCAGTGAATAGTTTTGGCTCAGGACAGATACAGGTGCACAGCAGCTGTGGAAACAACACAATAGCTGCTTTGGCACAGTTGGAGGATGTTGCCAATGCCAGACCAAGGACAAATGAGTTTGTTTTAGCTTGTTTTAGCCTGTGATAAAACACAGCATATAACAGAGTAATGAGAACACAGGGTGTTATCAAAGCCCTGCTGGGAGTGACCACATATTAGACTCATCAAATGACTTGGAAGTAAAAAAAAACTGCATACTATGGCTTATCAGTTCTAAATACTACAAGGAGTATAATACATTTCAAAGACAAGCAAATGAAGAAATAAAAGAAAATAGTAGCAGTGAAAGATCAGTCAATAAAAAGACCACTAAGCCAGAAGGAGCCAGAAGATGTAGGATGCCCTCCAGAGATTTCAGGTAGGCCAATGAGAGAGAAGGAGGCCAATGACGGAAATTCATTATCACACAGCCAAGTAGAGAGAAGGAAGGTCAAGGTGAGGAGACGGGGGAGCCAGCAAAAGAGGGACAGAATCCAAGACAACGATCAGGTTCACAGCGAGGATGAGAGGATACGTAATCACAGAATATCTGGTAAGTGTGTGTGGATGGAACAAGAAAAAACATTGCAGCCTTTGGTTAAAGTCAAAATATAAAACAGATACGTTGCCCAGTGTTTGCCTGTTGACTAATAAATGCTTTGTTGCTTATTCTGTGGCTGTATGTGCTAGAGAAACAGAGTTTTTGAATTATTTACATTGCAGCCTTATTACCGTGAATCAATATTTTAGAATAAACTTGATTAGAAAAATGTGTTTTCATCTACAAAAAAACCCCAGAAAATCAGAGTGTAAGCCCTAAGTCTTGTTTTCTCACTTGAGCTTGAGCTGTTTGCGGCATGGCACAGTGTTCCTCATGCAGGTCCCACTGAGTGGGTCCACATCCTCCACAATCACAAATGGCGCCTCTTCCAAAGTTACAATGGACAGGTGGTCCTCTTGCGCCTCAACTCCGGCGTACAGCTCAAAGCGAGGCCACACATGGTACCTCATTGTCAAAGAGCCTCTCTCCCATTTGCCAACCTGCAACAATGAGAAAGAAGGGGCCATAATTAATACAAAGAGTACTATAACAGATACTTTACCAAGAGACTGTAGTCAGAGAAGTGGTGCAAGACTAAAGAAAATTACCCGGTCCCATTGACGGTCCTTTTCGAGAAGAATTATGACCAGTTTTGGATGCATCTGGTGTCCCTCTTCACTAAACGAGAGGTTTCGTCCTTCAAACGTCACATTCATGACATACCTAAGAGTTACAAGCAGAGAGTTAGGGAAGACATTTCTCTTTATTCTTTTCTTTCCTTGATATATATTTGCACAGCAATATTTTTTTTTCCTCTTACTTTTTATTAAAATATGTGTTTTCAATTACTGACCCAAGACTGCCAGAAAGAATGACAAGTTTAAAAGACCAAACTGTGAATAGATTAAACTGATTCAAGTCTCCACTGTCTCGTGAGTAGCCTTTTTCACTATTGCACGGGTTACTGTGCTTATTGCTGCTGGCTATAGAAAGTTGGCTTCAAAGAGCTTTTTATCTAAAACGAGCTGCCTTTTGGTGATGGAAATATGAGCAATGTGAGTAACAGTTCTCGTTTGTTCCTTAATTCTTGTTAATATAAAAAATATTGTGATTCAATCATAGGGAAATTGATTAAAGTGGATTTTCTGCAATAACACAGTATATGACATAAGTACTATTGTTTTAATCACAAAGCACAAACATCTGCTTCAAAGAGTGGTAATATCAAAAATGTCTCCAATATTCTCTTGTGAAAATGTGTTATAGCACATTTTTTTGGTTTTCCATGTGACGTCAATTGCTCCCATCACCTGATTACATAATAAATGTGGAAGGCAGTGGAGGTGTGAGAGCAAGTGTGCGCAGCTAAGGTGAGGAGAGCAACAAGTAACAAGGAGTGAAAGGCAGAAGAGGGGAAAGCAGGCGAGAGAGAGTGAGTGCATTAGCTGCCTGTGTGAATACAAAACCGTATACTCTATGTGTGTCAACAGTGCACAACAGCGGCAGACAAGTTGCAATCATCTCTCTTTTTCCTGCTTTCTCTCGCCGCTGCCTCCTTCCCTCACTCATCCTTCCTCATCCTGTTCGTAGGCTGCCATCACCATGGAGACACTCTGCCTCTGAAACAATCCACCGGAGAAATAAATATCTCGTCTCAGTGCACGGAGTGGGGGACCGCACAAATGTCTGAGTATGTTGGGGTTTTGATCTGATTTGTTTTATTTTTTATGCGGGACATTTAAAAAGTATAACCTCCAACTAAGTCAACGCTGTGAAAAAGAGAATAGATCAATTTACAAAACAAATAAAAATGTAGACAACAGATGAGCACTGGCCTTAAAACTTAACTAAGATTTTATCACAAGTACCTCCTACTAGAACATTCAGTGCCCCTCTCTGTTGTGGTGGCTGTATTTATAACCTGGCACACAGACAGAAACACCGATCTAAGTGGGCTACAGGCTTGAGAAAGTCAATAATATGAGTCAAGCCTCCATGAAATGCCCATGGCTGTGTAGTGGCCGGCTACTGTGCTAAAAGTGCTTTAATGTGCATGTTACATGGGATTAGACCCATAAACATAATCTCAGTTTGAATGGGTGAACAAAGGCTTCAGACTGGGTCCTACTTGTTGCCTTGCTGGCTACGTGATGACCCATGTGACCATATGTCAGCGTGACTGGGTGTCATGCATTCATAAGGAGCTGCAACACTGGCACGCAGGGAGACTCTTAACACCAGTATAATATAATGTAATGTGTTTCCATGGCACCCACAACCACAGCAATTTTCATGCAATCAGCTTCGTTGCCATGGGAACAGTAATCTCACCCATGAGAGGCTGGTTGAAAGAGAGCGAGGAGTATTTTTCTGTCTAACCTGAATGTTTGCCCACTGCTCTGCGTGTCGTCTTTCACTCGCAGAGCCATCTCTCCTTCTCACCTCCGAGTAGCACTTCCAGAGCACATTGAATCCCACATCAATAGGATTCATCTACCAACACATTAACCTCTGCCTGACAAAGACTGATGTGCGCTGCTCTGTGTATCATTTTGTAGTCCTGTACTATTGATGTAGCTTTTATGTGCCGTTTGATTCCCTCTCATGTCTAAATTCCCCTCTGACTCTGCTGGAAGACGAAAAGACTCGCAAAAATTTACAACTGGGACGAGCTACTAACAGAAGCTAATGCAGCTCCATTACAGCCATATGCAGCGCTTGTACGCGACTTGCTCACCAACTGTTCCCCAACTAATCGCTGGCTGTGAGGGAATTTATTATTTTTTGTTACAGAGACACTGAATCATCAATGGCACAGACACCGTCCTTATTCTTCTCTGTTTTTAAATCTCTTCATTTCAAAGCCATTTGATATGACATGAATATTTTATCTTTGTGTGACACAGAGGATCACACTTGTGTGTTGCTGCAATGCAGCAATGTAAAAATATATATCTTTGCTGAGAGAATGGGCAAAGACATCTGTGGTACACACACAGACATACTGTATGTGCATATTGCAGCAGGTTTGGCTGTGTGACTCATAACAAAATGTGTGATAATTAGGATCAATTTCACTTTATTCTCCTCAAAATTGTGATATCCAATCATTTTCTTCACATATTACCTCTCAAACAGAATCAACAGTTTAAACTTACTTTAAAACCATTGACGTCTTAAAGATTTTAAAGCTTACATTAATTAAAAAACCTCCAAAACACCTGAATGCTTCTGTTATTTGGTGTTGCCCATGCATAATGCATAACATAAAGCATGCTTAAAAAAGAAAAAAGTATTCTAAACTGGCACCGCCTGTAGAGCATAAATAACAGGATGGTAATGTGAGCTTCACAAACAAATAGATGTAAGGCTGCAGTGTCTTTGAGCTGCAGCCTTTAATAAGCAAGTCCACACAGGCTCCATGTGATCTGGGCCCATCAGGACCCCCACAGAGAGGCAGACATCAGACAGCTACCTGTGGCGCCCACAGAAAGAGAGAGAGCACTGAATCAGAGAGCGCCTGCTTATTTCAAATGTGAACAAGACGAGGACAGTGACCTTCAGTCTGCCGACCACAAATACTGACATGGACATTTGTACAGGTAGCCACTTCCCTGTGCATCAGGAGAGCATTATGTCTACAACAGAGTAGAATAATTGTTTTGACTTAAGTCTGTTTAGTTGAATACATATTTAATAAATGCATAATGCAGGAGCTGACATTTAAATACAATTCAAAGAGCTATCATACTCTGTCAGACGGCACGCACAGCACACACAGCTTATGGATACATTAAAAGCAAACTACCACAAACACCACAACTATTAGACTTGGAACATGATTACTGAGACCATCTGTTGTTCTGATAAGCCCCTTGTTTTATCCTTTCTGATTACGTCATAAAGACAAATGCAATAAATTCATTCAAAATGCTTATATTAAACTCAGACCAAATTAAAGAAAGCATATTATAAAAAGAGCTCAAGACAGATATTGTAAGAATGCTTTAAGAGAGAGCAGTAATAATAGTAATCTGTTTAAATAAAGTGATCACATGCTATTGCTCTAGTCAACATATACTGTTCTTCACTTGTTGCACAAATTTAAATGAATTGTTAGTAAAAGTAAAAGTAAAAGTAAAATAAAAATATTTATAAAATATAAATATCTTTTATCTTTTATTAATGTTTTATGATGTAAGCAATGTCGTGCAGTGTTCAGTGATCCAATAAGTGAACAATTTAATACGTAAAAGTCCATATGAATATATTGATTATGACCACAATTCTCCCCTCGATTGACTTCCATAAACAGACATTGTTTCAAATTCAGAATCAGTATGTAATCTTTAAAATGTCCCTGAAAATAAATAGGAATCAAACAGAAAACGGGCCAGTGGAAAGCTATTATAATTTTCTCCTCCTTGTATTATTCACGTTTAATTAACAGAGTTTCCTATTGAGAACGGATTGCTGGGAGAAAATCACAAAAAGTCTGAAGGAACAAAAGCTCTAAAGAAAGTCATATTCAGGAAGAAAAGGAGCCTGGTACGAAAAAGGTAGAGTAAAAGGACAAACCAAAGTCCTATGACATGTAGATGGCACAGATGTGAGAGTCAACGGTGACCCACTTCCATCTGAGGACGGGCCTATGAAAAGAGTCACCTACATAAGCCCTAGATGGCCAAAAGCCAAATTAAAATAGCCCACTCGTCTTCTAATAAACAAAGCCGGGATTTATTGGACAGGCACTTTTTTTGTGGTCATTAAGAAATCTAATAATGCTGCTCTATCGCTGCAGGACAAACTATTTTAAATTAGGCAAAATAGGATTCAAGTAAAATGTTTGCCTTGTATGTAAATAAGGCAGTGCAACTGTCAGACAGATCACAGCAAAGCGCATGTCATGCTTATTTATTTATTTATTCACATTTTTTGTTAAGAATAATCCCCTAACATAAATCATCTTGTTTTTGAGGGGGTCCCCATTCGTTCACTGACCGACTGGAGTCGGCCTAGAATGTCTGAGTCAGCCGGGTTTTGAACTCATGACATTCTTGCTGTGTGGCAGGAGTGCCCAGTTCACCCCCACAAATCATGTCCAAATCATAAAACAAATAAAGACTGCATGACAGCAACAAGTCAAATGTTCTTTGTCTTTTATACAGTACTAATAGTAAATCTACTCTGAGATTTGAGGGGTAATGCTAGTGTGGAAGTAGAATTGTGGCAAGAAAAAAGTAATTCACTAAACTGTCTACTCACAAATAAGCCCCTGAGCTCCTCATCCAAAACCACTTGGAGCATATTTTCTCATTGTCCTGCAGTTCCTGTCCTCACTGTCAGGCTTGAAACTCTAGATGGCCTCTACAGCTCTGTGTGTTCCCATTGTGGCGCACTAAATCCATACATTTATGTCGGTACCTGTGCCTCTTGAGGTCAAGATGCCAATAAACAATTTTGAGAATATGACTCCCATCTCCGTCCATCAGTGCTGACAGGGCAGCGGGCTAATCCAGCATGCATGCGGCCCACTGGGACCTGTAGCATCTTAGGACCACGCACAGACGTATGGCCTTATTATTGCTCTTGTCTCAAAGGGCTGAAGGTGGAATAGGTAGGAAGCGTGTGCCTCTAGGCCCCTAGGGTCACTATCACGATCCACCGATCCAAATACACTCGCCTTCACTTCACGCAGAATGGAGACAAATGGTCAGATGGAACACACTCAGGGAAGTCCGAGTCCCCAAACAGCGCAGCGCAGTTCCACATGAGCGCCTGAGGGATGATTGAGAGCTAGCCCTGTATCTGATAGCACCCTGTGGGAACTCAATTATTTATGGATGTAGAGTTATTGTTATCTCATTCCAGTTTGTGGTGAAAACTGAAAACCGTATGGGAAAGCAGATAAAAACGGAAAAATGACTAGACAAGCCTAACGTTTACAGTAATATCAAGCACAAGATAAGATCTAATGCTGTATTGTCAAGAGAACATACATAATGATCTCCTAGCTACTCATACTCCCTAAAATTCTAACCGATGGAGAAGAAAAACAATCAAAAACAGGGCAAACGTTTAACACCAACAGGAGCCAAAAGACAATGTGGATTATCACTTAATAGGTCAAATATACAAATAAATAGGCTTAAACAATGTTTTGCAGTTCTAAGTATAAATCCTAAGGACTACAAGAATACAGTATGCCTTAAATGTGTGTACACTGCAGTGGCTCCTTTTTCATGAGTCTAGTTGTCCCTAAGCATTCAATTAACTGTGGAATCTGTGATTAATGTGAGCAGAAAAAAGCTTGCCCTATGAAGTTAAATGGGGATTAATTATCAAATACCAACGCTCCTGTTTGTTCTGTAAGGTACCAAAAAGCCAAACAGAGGGCTCCAGAGGAAGAGGAAAGAAAGGATGTTTTTCTTTAAAGATGGCTGTAGGTTAAGCTAAAGATAAGACAAGTTGCTAATCACTTTGTTTTGTGTTTTTATCCTCTTGTAAAAACAAATCAGAGCCCAAGGGATATCCTCATTCTTTATGTTTCTATTAGTCTCCGACTGTGATTTTATATTTGACATTAGTTAGTTTAGTTTCACATTAGTCCTCAGAGTCCTTTATGCTGTGGTCAAATATGTGTGATTATTCGTTGTTATTTAGTTGTGCCTCGGCGGTACAGCAAGTGTACCATCCAGTTTGTTTGCCTGTGACTCATCTGAGTAAAAAAAGAATTTCATCTGCTATTGTTTAGTCAATCTTTTCAAATTGTGCACGACACACTGCTCATTTACAACATCAGACAGAATTTCAAACCTTATAAATGTGAATGTGGTACTTTCATTTTGTCTTTCATTTTGTCTTTCTTTTTTTTTGTTGAGCTAGCAAGATTGTGTTTGTTGGACCTGGTCTAAACTCAAAACAATATTGAATCAAAAGCACAGCTCGTTTATTGGATGTTACAGCTTTCATAACAAAGCTGCTGTGCTGCAGCTCTGATGTCAAAGTAACCCAGCTCATTGAGAGACTCTCGCCCCAGTGTTTACTACACACTCTCTTCATATTATAACTCTTGGTGCATTTGTTCACTCGAGCCCCCCAGCCTTGACTCACTTTAGTATTTCCTTAGAGTGGCCAGTGTTAGAGCTTTTTTTGTCTGGTGTCCCGAGGCAGCTCGACTTCAACAGGGTGTGTGGCCCACGGTCGAGCATCATGGTGGAGGTTGCCGTGGCAATGACAGCCACTGCATCACGTACCCTGGCCTCAATGTTGTAGTCCCATTCGTCATATGACACCGAGATAAGCCCTGGGAAAGAGAGTGCAAGAGACAGCAAGAGGTGAGAAAAAAGCACATGTGGAGGGACAGTAAAAAGAAAAATTGAAAAAGATGAAAAGGGAAGTAGAGAAAACGAGAGAGAAGATACAAATGGGCAGCCAACACCAGAGTGTAATAAAACATAGCCAGAGGCAAAGAAGATTTACAAAAATGGAAGCATTTTTGAGCAGGCTGCAAAGTGGCACAAGATAGACAAGAATTAATTAACCATATTTAAATATGTGTTCCAGTAAGTTTTAAAGAAGAAATATTTGAAGAGCCATTAGTGTTAGAAATCTCATTCAGTCATGCTTTTCATTCATAAAGAAACTGATGTCAAGTGTTGATCCAATGGACACATATAATCACAGGAAATGTCAGATAATATCACTTTGGATGATGTATTCATGTTTAAAGCCTGCTCCACTAATCTACTGGATGTGTATGATAGTGATTTTATATGATTAAACATCCCAATCATTGACAAACACAAAGCAATGTGAAAATTCAAGGTCCGAGCTGGACATTTGCATATATGCAAACAAGGCCATCTGTTACTTGTGCCCACTCTTTAACACACTCACGGTTTTCCGAAATGTTACCACACAATCATTTCATATCATTTCTTTGTCCTGTAAAACTAATTTAATTTTAACCTACGCCAACATTTTGTATAGCTGTATTACATTACTCCTTTATGCTTTTAAATATGAAGTCATGTGTTGAGAGAACTGTGTGGATGAGTTTCATACTGGTGTATCAGTTCAGTGTTGACATTCAAATGAAATGAACATTTAAGAGCACAGCATTGGCACTGAACACCTTTCCAGTACTCAACGCCACATGATGGTATATATAAGTGATTAATTATGTCTTCAACATTCACGAGAAATGCATCCAAACAAAAGAAGCCTAATGAAAAAAACTGCAATAGGAAATATAATCTTGTGGGAAAAACTGACAACTACAACAACAAACTGATGCTGAAAGAGAAAAATCTCACAGTTTCATTTGTGTAGGACCCAATTCATTTTGAGGTTTTAAACATAGCATAATAAAGATTATCTGCAATTTTTTTAAGAATTTAAAATGAATAAATTAATACATTTGACAATAATCTGCTACACGAGGTCATACCTAAAGGGAAAACAGATGGGACATGGTCTGCGTCTCCGGCCACCAGTGAGGGCACAATCCAGGTGTAACCATAACCGGTCAGGCCAACAGAGTGGGCCACCTCAAAGATAGTTGTTGCCTCCTCTTTGGTGCAGTAGAGCAGAATAACAGGACTCTGCAACTTCTTTAACTGGTTTTGGATCTTGGAGTCTCCGTCGTCCACAGACATGTCTAAAAGGAGAACTTCCTCCAACTCCCAACCCACGAAGCTGTTCTCGATGGTGCTGCGGACCTGGGAATGACAGGAGATTATTTCAAAATAGAGAAGAATGCAGTCACTTTTTAACATGAGGTTGTGGAGGTATATCTATTGTTTATATACGGTGTATTATTCAAGATTCAAAATAATGCACTATTGTGATGACTGCTTCAGTGAAGAGAGTGC